>JANRMT010062802.1:12873847-12893775 GCA_026402145.1 Polypterus bichir lapradei | reverse complement strand
GCACTTGCAAGGAACTCCATGTTTTCCGAAATTGAATGGATCATGCCATTAATATTCCATTTTATAAACTTTCTTAAGCATAATTCTTGGAGCAATTATTTTTTAGTAGACACTTCATTTCTACTTAAAAATATTCAATTCCTTTTAGTGATGTGTAACCAAATCTTGCCTAAAATTCTAAAACCCACATTTTATTCAGTGTTGGATGATGCCAAAGCCTGTCCCAGCAGCATTTGGCACAAGGCAGGACCAGCATGTAACTTAACTAGCTGATTTGTACTGGAGCTGTTTCTGTACCTGCACTGCACCGATGCCCCATTCTGGGTTGTTTCCTGCACGTCCCCCCCCCCCCCCCCCCCTAACCCCAAAAGCTCACAACCCAACTTTGCTCCATTAATTTATATAATGGAAAGTGGTAAAAAAAAAGTAAAAATTAAGCTTTATACAAAAGAGTACTGGAAACTGTGATAGAAATTTTAACATCTTAAAGAAAGAAACTTATACTCTAACAGGACAAATTGAGTCCGTGGTCAAGCAGGAGAAAAGCTTGCCCATATGTGTCATTTATTTTCACCTGCAGCACCAAGCTGAGGAGGACACATCTTTCACAGCACATCTGTTACAGTGTGATGAGAATGGTCAAATATTAAAGGTGTAGGTCTATTTTATAAGCAACTGAAGTTACATGCAGTGTCAATCAGTGCATACCTTTACTTTGGTTGGTTCATTGGTTTACACCCAAATGATCTATAGAAAATAAAAGTCTGTTTTATTATACTCTTATTCTTGTTATACCCTTTGAGTTGATCCAACACCCTTGACATTTGTGTGTATGTAACAAGTGTCCATTCTCATTGTCCACAGGACATTTGTTGATTGCTTAGTCATCTTTCAGTACACTTTGTTGTTCTCTTGATCTTTATCTGGTTTCTTGATATGACTGAACAGGTTTCTGATATTTGTTAACTCTTTATGGTATTTCTTTAAGATGAATGTTATATTTTAATGTGTAAAATATATAAAAACAGTTTATCCTAACTGCCTATGTAAACCCTAAGTCTAATGTTTCTTCCACAAAACATTCAGCTGCAGCGGGTATTGGTAGGTAGGCCTACAACAGGTCTTATAATTAGTAGTTCATTCTTGCTCACATTTACATTTATTTTCTTAGTAGACACTTTTATCCAAAGCGACTTACAAAAGAGGTCAACATAATTGAGTAACATCAGTCTGTTTGCGGACAAGTGTAATAGGACAAGGTTACAAAACTGATCATCCTTCATCACTTATCAAGAAAACAGTTTTTCCTGCTTCTGCCCCGATTTGTGAATTGAAGAGTATGACCACTAGGGGGCATTGCAGCACACCAAACCTCTGTCACAACCTCGCCAACACAAGTCCGGTTAAATAAAAGGTGTATTTGCACAAGTATCTTTCAAAAAGGATTCAGCACTGGAATAAAAACACAACACAATTGTTCTTCTATTCTTTTCTTTCTCCTTCCACTCTCCCAGGCGAGCTTTGTCCTCTTTCACCCAACTCCATCTCACCTGGATGAGTTCTAGTGGCTTCTTTTATGCCAGACCTGGGAGTACATCCACTGCTAGGGCATAGCCCGGTGGAAGTACTTCTGAGATAATCAAAAGTATAATAAAGTAGGGATCATTAATCCCATTAGCTCCCCCTGGTGGACCCCATGAAACCCATCAGAACTGCCAGTTTCAGCATGTCCTGCGGGTGCCTGTGTAGGAATCCTGACCCAAGGATGCTGTCATCCAGCATATCTGGGGATCCTGTCAGGACTCTAGGCTATCTCCCCATGTTCTCCTGTCACACTGGCCTCCTGGTCGGGTGTTGTTCTTTGGTCCAACCCTGCTGGGATGTCAGCGTGCCCAATTCTGTACTGGCATCTTCTGCCACCCTTCTGGCTTAAGCAGGGAACTTCCTGCCACTCTTTTTGCCCATTTGTCACCTGGGCCTTCTGGCCAGGCAAGGGAAGGGAGTCTATCCTGGCAGGGAAGCCATCCATTACAGAGTTTAAGGTTTCTTTATTTAGTCATGTTTACACAAGAAAACATGAAATTTGCCTTCTCAGTTGCATCTAATAACAGACAGAATGAAATAAAACACACAAATAGAAACAAGACAGGTTAAGGTAAGGCAGTTAGATAATGCATATTTACATCAAAAAAAAGGTTACAGGATATATATCAAAACCTTAATCATTATCTCCAATATTTCTTATTGAAAAGTTGAATTGCACAAGGAAGAAAGGAATTTCTGGAGCGATTTGTGTGGGTTTTCAAAGCAACTATCCTTCCTGATGTACTGAAGTTTAGTTCTACATGTAAGGGATGTCTGTCATCAGTTGAGATGATTTCCAGTTTCTTTAACATTGCAGTCTGATGCACACTAATCAAATCACCTACATCAGCCCCAATAACTTTAGCTGCATATTTTATAATCTGTTGGAGCCTCAGACTATTAAACCAGCAATATGAAACTTACCAATTAACATAATGACACATTAGTCTACAAATGGGTACATTTATCCTCCTGAGGCCCCATTAGTGTTTAGTTGTCCGTTTTTCTAAACTGCTGTCAAATTGCAATGAACCACCTCATGTGCGAGAGATGATGAGCACCCGGCTCCTGTACATTAGCTAGACAGCGTTAGAAACACATGCAAGAGGCAGAGTACAGTTGGCCGAGCAAAGTTTTATTAAATAGACGGCAAAACTGTTGTAGAAATAGAAATGCAAAACTTTTGTAAACATGGAAAAAACAAAAAAGAAAAAGAGCAGGCTTGATACAGTGAGAGACAAATTAGCTTCTGATGACAAGGTAGAGTTCCAAAGAAAACCTGAATCCGCTGTTGTTCTCTTCGGTTTAAGTCAGGGGTGTCCAGCTCTGACCATGGAGGGCTGCAGTGGCTGCAAGGATTTCTTTCCTGCCTCCTTCATAATCAGTAACCAATTTCTGCTGTTAATTGACTTCTTTTCCCTTCATTTTAATTCCCTTTATTATTTAACAATCTTCAGAATTGCTTCTTTTTTTTCTTAAATGGCTGCCAAATAAAAACGAGATGTGAAGTGAGTCAACAGATGACCTGCTAAGGTAGGAGATCTCAAACTCCAACCATTTTCATAATTAGAAAGCACCATCAAAATGTTTTGTGGACCTGAGCAGATTAACATTACTGAGACCTTCACCTTTCTTAATTTAATGTGTTGATTCGTTTAGAATCTCATTATTGTTTGGTTTGTAATCTCTATATATGTATAAAATCCGACGTCTGTCAGTCCGTCTGTCCGCTTTTCACGAGAGATCTACTTAACGGTTTTAGGTCAAGTTTTTTTTTTTTCTACAATTTGCTTGAACATTCTGGTTGATTTTGTGACTTCTCTCATCGCGCTAAGAATCAGAGTTCACTTGCAGGAGTGATTTATTTGCGTGAATCCGAGAGAGTGGGTGCGGGGCAGGGCCCTCCTTACTTACCTGCCAGCCTCCATTTGAGTCGCTCTTCCGCTCGCCACGTGTTGGAGCGTACCTTGCCTCCACTTAGCTAGCGATACCTGTTTGTTCAGCAGACATTGTCATCTACAGATTGTTAAGGAGTAACATTTTATGTTTTTCAGAGAGAGATCAGAGCTATGTGTGTTTTAGAGAGTAGCTGCTCATTGGCAGAGATGTCACAGCCACGTGATCTTCTCCCCAGGCAGGGGACTCTCTCCCGTCAGAGCTGAACACGATCAGAGTCAGTGCCAATGTTTGACATTCGCAGCATGCCTACCTTCTGCTTGGCCAGAATTACATTTGTTTTTTTATTGATTTTTAAAGTTTGTCCTGTTTCACTACTATGTGGGCTGAGCAGCTAGTTAAGGAATAAAAGAAGAAATTGAGGGGTCTAAATCTTAAATAGCAAGTCAATTAAAATGAAGGGGAAATTAATTAATTAGCAGTAAAAACAGGTCATTAATTAAGAAAAGGGTTAGAATGTAAACTTGTGGCCACTGCTGCTCTCCAGGATTGGAGCTGGGCACCCCTGGTCTAAATTAAATCGTATTCAACTTTCCATTGCTTTGCTTTTGAGGCCTGTAGAGGGCAGCATTCTACGTCCATTCATCCTTCTATATAAAAGCGGTCGGGATTGTCCTTCTGTCCCGTGAGTGCTACGCAGGCGTGGAGTTTCACACACGCCCCGTCCATTTTGCAATGCACGATGGGATTTGTAGTTTCGTTTTTCCAGGTAAAAGATGATTTTCTACTCCAGACTGTGCAATATTTTCTTCTTCTTTCTTAATATATAAAAGCGGTCGGGATTGTCCTTCCGTCCCGTAAGTGGAAAGCGTAGCGGTATTCCGCTTATCATAGACTTACTACTTGCAGCTTGCGGTACGAAGCGACATGACGTAAGCAGAGTTCTGGTGCTCCCATCGTTCCCTTGCTTTTGTGCGCGATGCGCTGGAAAAATAGACAAAATTATGTCTCTGGAAATAATTAATGTTGATGGAGTACAAATGCCTCACCGCGTAGTAAATATCTGGGGGGTTCAAAAGGGCGACCTCAATATAGAAAAAAAGTTTAAATTTCATCACAAAAATAACAGAAACTACGAGTATTAAAGTAATACCGCTCAAATGCAATTTAACTAAATTAATGAGTTTGTATAAAATATCAAATTGATCTACATATTGAATTGCCTTAAGAAGTGGTCAACTTAAAAGTCGGTCGCCTTAAAAGGCAGGTCAGCCTAGTTGTAGATTAAAACTCGAGACTTGGCGACCCAAATGGGGCCAGCTTAATGCCCTAGATGGGTTGTCGGCTTAAGTGAAACTAAATAAATAATGAATGAATAAAAATAATAAATTAGCCATTGCTTTTTTAGGGGGGCACTGATAGCAGATTTTGGCTCTGCATCCAGACAAAGGGAACTGAAATAACTGACATGCATCCTGTTACGAGAAGACAACAATCTCTTACACAGGGCACACACCATGAAGAAAGCCACCGATCACGTAAAACCTCCTCAAATGCCCCGTAGCATCCCCTGCTCTTCTCATTCCATATCAACCTCAAAAGATTCATCCCAAAAACCTGAGGCAAACAGGAATGTCAGAAGAACATACAGTACAACCCAGATTTCCTGATGTATACACATTTACTTTTTGCCAAGAAGTCTGGCGAGCAATGGCTGTTGTGTGTTATCTGCAGTGAGGTATTAGCAAACGATATCATGAAGCCCTCAGATAGAAAGACATTTGGAAAGAAAGCATAAACTTACAGAAGCAAAGGGTTCATCTTTTTTGTAAACATAAAAACAAAAAATCTTGAGGCTTCATAAAACATTCTAGTGTCTTTGTACAACAAGCCAGCAGGCCCTTCACAATCATCTCATGGAACATCAAATCGCTCCTCTTGCCTCGTGCAATGGATAAGTGAACCAAAATCCTAAATGAATCTGCCACCTACAAACTAAAACATGTTTCTCTTTGCATTTTCTTCGCTTGCTCCTGATTTCAAGAAACTTGTGAAAAATCAGAAAAGCCCAGGTTAGCTGTTAAAAAGACTAACGGACATGAAATTTGATTCAGTATTAAACATCTGTGCTTTCAGTTATTTTTGAATGAGTACTGTGAATATCTCACTTATCGTAAATGCTGAATATGTTTTTTACTGTTAATTGTTAATGTGTGCCGTTCAGGAGTATATACTGAATAGTTGACTTTAACATTACTGCTATTAAAGGGTCATCACTGAACAAAAAACTGGGTCACAAGGCCAAAAAAGTTGAGAACCACTGCTCTGTAACATTTAGTATTACACTACAAGTAGGGCTGGCTGCCTTGCACTAAGGAGACCAGGGTTCACATCCAGGGTTCTCCCCATGTCTGTGGAGGTTTCCTCCAGGTGCTCGAGTTTCGCCCACCGTTCAAAAACATGCTAGCTTGGTAAACTGGCAATGCTAAATTGCTGTGTGTGTGTGAGTTTGTGTTCACCCTATGATGGACTGGCACCCTGTCCAGGATTTGTTCCTGCCTTGCGCCCTATGGTAGCTGGAATAGGCTCCAGCCACCGCCATATGACTCTGGTCTAGTTTAAGCAGACTAGAAAATGACATGACAGTACACTAGAAGTCCCTACTATATTCCTTTACACTGTAATATAATTAAAGTCTCTGCAGGGTGGTCTTTTATAGCTCTGCAGTTTTGTTGAAAACAGAAGCCTCTAGACGCTAGCCTTCTATATCCTTACACTCCATATCACAATAGGTCTCTCAGCGTAGTGCTTGTGTATATTGTAGTGGATGGTTGGCAGTTCATTCCGGCCGGGACACCCCTGTGATGGAAGGATTGGTGACGGCAGCTTTTTCAGGACACTGCCTTCCCTAAAATGCTAGATGGCAGCTTCCCTAGAGTGTAGCGGTGCCCCAGATTCCCGCAGGGCATCCTGGGACTTGGGGTCCGGTTTCTCAGCCCTGTTGGGTGCCACCAGGGGGAGCTGTGAAAAGACCTGGGGAGTCATGCTTCCCTTGCAGCCTGGAAGTGCTTGGAAGTCATGAGGATGGAAGCCCCACAGTACTTGCGGGCCGATTTAAAGAGTTGGGATTCTCCATCTGACCTGGAAGTGCTGGCAAGTCACAGGGACAGAAGAGCAGAAGCACTTCCGGGTCAAGGACTAAATAAAGAACTGTTGGAGACCCAGTAAGTAAGCCAGAGTTGGGAGGGAGTGTGACAGAGTTTGCTGGGAGGAAAGGAGGAGAATTATTGTGTTTTTTCATTGTGTGTTTGGTAGATGTGGTGCTTTGGAGGCACTATAATGAAGAAATATATATATATATATATATATATATATATATATATATATATATTATTAAATATATTAAAAATAGTGCTTTTACCCTGTGTCTGCGTGTCTGTCTGTTGGGTTTAATGGGGCATCAGAGACCCCTAGTGTTCTTACAATATCTTTTCATATTTTAGTACATTATAAAAATCCAGAGTGCAGTCTTCCACATCCTTTTATTTTACACTACAATAGGAGTCTCAAGAAGCCTCCCGTCTTTATCCCTTGTCACTGTATTACACTGGGGGTCTCTACATGTTTTAAATATACAAATATTACACAGACAGAAGGTTACTTGAACAGGCCCAGGAGATGGGTAAGGCACAAATCAAAGGGTTAGAGCCATCAAAATCTGTCACAACCAAAACATCCAAACCTAACTGAAAACAAGAGATCTTTGTAGTGAAAACCTTCCTCAATCAAGGGTAAACAAAGTTATGTACTTTTTCTGTAGAGCAGATGGAAAGTAAAGGGAAGAGAAGATTAAACATGTCTCAAAACCTACCCGGGTTTATAACTGAGAGCTCCAACCAAACTTTTTGATAAATCAAGAACAAACCCCTAAATGAAAGCTGAAAATGATGGCAAAAAGAGTTTTTAACTAGAAGAAACAAGAACAGCAAAAGCACATGTAAATTTCACCTAATTGTTATCCTAATCTCAGATGATCCACAACATCGGGGGGAACTTTTATACCATCATGATAATAATGTCATGCATCGCACATTATCATTGCAATATCATATTAACGTGTTGGCAACCGCATCACAAAATGAAGGCATCTGTGAAAACCAAGATGGCATCAAACAAAAGACGGCAATAATTTTACGTTACTTGCAAAGTTACAAGTAAAAAAAAAAAGTAACGCTGAAAATGAATTCAGAAACCCCAAAACTATAATAACTTTGATTTACTATTCAAACATTGCCCAAGAAAATTAAATAAAAATTAACAATGAAACCCAGTTGCAACAGCACTGAAGCCTTTCTTAAAGAGAATCCACAATCTTGGGCAAACTTTTTTTCCGCCAACATTGAGCTTTACATGGCACTGACACTGATGATGTGATCAAAGGCAACTTCAGTGAGCCCCTAGTGATGAGCTGCCAAATCATAGCAACAGCTCAACAAAATATCACAACTCATTATGAAACAAAATGGCATTTTTGTATTTGTGTTTGTTACACTGTATTAATCCCGGAGGGGAAATTGTCTTTTCGCCTCACCGCTGGAGGTCAAAGTGCAGGGTTGGTCATTATACAGCGCCCCTGCAACAATTTTCAGGTTAAGGGCCTTGCTCAAGGGCCCAATAGATTGCAGTATATTTCAAAACATAAGAATAATAATCACGAAAAATATTGATAAAAAACAAAAACATGTTTAAATTCCATAAACTTCAAAAACTCTTAAAAAATGTGTTTAATTTTAAACAAAATTTATTGACCATAACAAATATGAAGTAAGCTTCCTAAACCATAACATTAGAAGGTGGTCTTCTGTATCCCTGTACTCTGTAATAATTTATGAATCTGCACATATACTACTACTAGAGGATTATGTTGAATTTAGAAACAAAATGTCAGTGAAGTATAAAATTAGGTAATTTATTAAAGAAGTGAGTAATACAAGGAAGGCAGTGAAACAAACCAACAAAAGAATGCACAAAAAAAAGAAATTGACTGCCCCTTTGTGCCTAAGTAAAAAATAACAAATTTCCTGTTTATTCTGTCTACCAAACACCAAAAAATGCCCACTACAGGGGGATACCACAGTCAAACCCCGGCTAGTAATAAGGGTAATCGCCAAATCTTTATAATATAAAACGTTTATTCTCACAAAAATGCACTTCAAAAACAATGAAGCAGCAGAGAGCACAATAAGCAAATAAATTGCCCAAAAACACTAAAGCAATCCTATGCAAACAAACTCCCAATACAGTAATCCAGAAACATAGTGAAACCCAGAACATGAAGGTCAACATTCCAAAATATAGCAACAGTACAAGCAGAGCAAAAAAGACTCACCATGAGCTGCCAGGAACTGTTGGGAGATCCTGCAGATTTATAGAGCGGGGGGCAGTTCCTGGTGGTGATTGGCAGGTGGCCCCGCCTCTTGGGGGAGGTTCCACAAGACACCTGGAACAGCAGCTTATATACATAGACAAAATCAAAACTAAACAACTAAATCAAAGAATCAAAACTGAACCAAACATGAATTTGAACCTCAGCCCCGGGTGGAACCCTGGCTGAAACATGACAGAACTTCTGTTTGAAATTTAAGACTTGTTTTTTTTATTTCACTGCCCCTTATTCTGCTTTTCCTAGCCTTGTTCACCTTTGGTAGGTTTTCTTCTTTTTTTTTGTTTTAAGGTTTAGCTTTCTGTTGCTTTCTTTGTAAAACCGCCCCATTTCTTTATTTTAAATGTGTAAAGTATATGCATACTGATGTTTTTGGGTTTTTTTTGGAAGCATTTCTTAAGATTAAGCTGGGAATTTTTAATTGATCCTTTGTCCCTTTTTAGTTTGTGTCTGTTTCTAATAATGAATTAGTTGTTTCTAATAGGCTAAATCATCAACATGCGTCAAGTAGTATTAAATGCCTGTTCAGGTTTTGGCCTTAATTAAGTCAAACTCCTCTTGGAATCGTGACATTGTTTTCTCCCCATTTGTAGGTGGATTTTCCGCCCACATCCCAAAGGCATGTATAATAGGTTAATGATCTCTAGGGGGAATTGTACGTGACTGGACTCTGCCATGGACTGGCGTGTCAACATCTGTCCCATGTGAAGACTGTTGTGTTCATTCAAGCCCTAGTAACCCACCTTCTTAATACTCAGTCCTTGGCAAGTCCTGAATCTATTGAAGGCTCCACTTTGTTTCCCAGTCTTCAAGCTTTTTGCACCTCTCCCCATTTTACAATCCTATCTTTGGCTCTTGATTTTGCTCATACGGCCTTCCACACTTTCCACCTCTTTTTGGCTGCATTAATATGTCTAGGAGTCTGCGAATCATTTCATGTCTCTGGTGCTACATACCACCGTGACAGAACTCACACATCAGAATCCATCCTTGAAATTTGACTTGTGTTGCTTTCCTTGTAGCACCTTGAAGCCTTAGGTTGTGGCAGGTGGACCCTCTCTTACTAAGGAGTCAATCGTGAGAGAGACTGGCACAAAGTCAACTGGAGTCCTTAAAAAATATTACCTCATGCCAATGTATCTAGCATAACTGACTAGGATGAAGGCAGGCATAATGGTAGGAGTCAAGAAATGAGCCACAATAGTGCCATCCTAGCCCAGGATAGTTGAATGAATCTGTCATAGAAGGTGATTCAGGACAGCACACGAAGGGCAGCATTAGATGTAATGGCTCATAATGTCATCACCCTCCTTCTCCAAAGAGACCAGGGTCAGTCCTGTAATACTGCTCACTTTCCCGGTCATATTTTTCAGGCATTTGTTCTTCATTTAGCTGGTACTGTATTAGTCCAGCTACATTACACTAACCATCATGGATAGAATATCCCCAGTTCACAATTTAAGGACCCTGAACCCCATGTCTATATAGGACTGCACTATCTCTCCTACCCCTATTAGGTTAAGTGGTCTCGGGGACCCCTGGCATCACCATTAATTATTTTGTCTTTTTAAAGCTCTCCACCATCTTTCTACACTCCTAATGACTACTGACAATGCAGCCTACAACAGAAGAGCCATTTGTGAACCTCTGTAGCTACCATAAATTGGAGTCGTACTAAAACTGTGTAGAACTTGTAGAGAACTGGGGATGGGCCTGGAGTTCCCCAGTGTTGCTGACCACCATTTCTGACTGAGGCCTTTAGTTTCACAAACTGTTGTCTCTCATTTAGATGGTCCATGACCCAGGGCATTGTGGGGACATGTACCTACAGTGCATGGAGCATAAACGCCAAATGGAGAGTCTAGATAGTCTTAAATCAATTGCTCTGATCCTGCCCATAGTGCCAGCTTTATCCAGGTGGGGGACTAGACCCATGGAGTATGTGGATCAGAACAGCATCACCCATTGTGCTTGATAGGATTACTGAAGGTGGAATGAAGGTGGTGTGCAACCCGGGGTCATACCTACATTCCAATTAGTCTATCGTATCATTTAGTGCAGGGCTATTTGTCCATGAATACCCCAATCCTTCTCAGCAGATTAGCAAGCCTGAGACTCCCCTACGTGAGTCCCAGTGTGGACAGATGCACCTGCCATTATCTCATTGGGCTTTACTGCTCTGTCCTCTTCATCATCATAATAATAATAATATTGTTTCTGATTTCCACATCGTTTACATCAGAATCCAAGTTCGATATGTGTCTGTGTAGTCCTCCCAGGATGAATGTTGGCCTGGCTCGTCAGCTCGGGACCAGTCAGCTGATGCAGCTAGCTGACTTCCGTTTTCGATCTTCAGATCGAATTAATTAATTAATTAATTAATTAATAAATAATGCAGGCAGCATGGTGGCACAGTGGTAGCGCTGCTGCCTCGCAGTTAGGAGACCCAGGTTCGCTTCCCGGGTCCTCCCTGCGTGGAGTTTGCATGTTCTCCCCGTGTCTGCGTGGGTTTCCTCCCACAGTCCAAAGACATGCAGGTTAGGTGCATTGGTGATTCTAAATTGTCCATTTGGTGTGTTTGTGTGTGTGCGCCCTGCAGTGTGCTGGCACCCTGCCCGGGGTTTGTTTTCTACATTGTGCCCTGGGATTGGCTCCAGCAGATCCCCGTGACCCTGTAGTTAGGATATAGCGGGTAGGATAATGGATGGATGGATGGATTTTTTAGCCTGCTCAATTCATTTCACACACATATTTCTATAGAACATTTTCAATCAATTTAGCTCAAAGTGCTTTACAAGACGACAAAAGAGAAAGTTACAAAAAAACAAGATTATGCAATAAAATTAAAAAATAAGTAACAAATTAAAAACAAATCTATACAATCTTAAAAAAACAGATAAACATCAAGTAGCAGAATGGCATCCTTATATACAACAGCATGATGTAAGTTTCTAAGGATGAATCCAGTGAGAAGGTCAGGTGGCCAGAAGAATAGAAAAAAAAAACTCCATTTAGGCTGGAGAAAAAAAAAAATCTGCAGGGGTTCCAAGGCCAAAAGACCACCCAGCCCTGGCTGGGCATTCTACCTACCTAATATAACTGTTCCTAAATCAAACCTCTTAGTTTTCATGCTTCACGTGATAGGTTTTGAAGATGTTGGTCTTTGTGGACAGCTGAGATATCCGCCTTCATTCCATCATCACAGGGGGCTGCATGGTGCCTTGATCAGATGGTGGTGAAAACACAGAGGAATCAGAAAAGACAGCAGAGAAAAGTGGAGATTAGTAAAGTTTTCAGATCCCTGAAGAATATGAGAATGCAATTCCTACATAATCTATTATGAGTACAACTAAAATGTAGCTACAAAAAAGTCAAATTAAACTAATGGGGTTTAAGCAGTTTTTTTTTAATGATCCACAGTATTAACCTGGAGAATTTCTACTGGTAAAGTATTCCACATTTTAGGTGCATAACAGCAAAAGGCTGCCTCACCAATTCTGTTAAGCATGACTCTTGGAATTTTAAGAAGGCCACCAATTAGAAGATCTAAAGTTATGATTTGGGGTGTAGGGGGACAGGCATTCCAAAATATAGGAAGGAGCAAGATAGTTTAAGGCTTTATACACCATTAGTAGTATTTTACATTCAATTCTAAAGGACACGGGTAACCAGTGTAATGATGCTAAAACTGGTGTGATGTGCTCAGATTTTCTTTTTCTAGTTAAGATTCTCGCTGCTGCACTAATTGTAACCGATTGCTGTCTTTCTTAGGCAACTAAAAACAAAAGCGTATACAAACTTTTCAGCGTCTTGTAAAGCTATAACAGGTCTAACTTTAGCCATATTTCTTAAATGAAAAAATGCAGACCAGGTAATCTGGTTAATATATGATTTAAAGTTTAGGTCAGAGTCAATGATTACCCTGAAATTCTTTCCATCTGCCTTGAATTTTTAACCTAAGGGATCAAATGTATTTCTAATTTTCTCACTATTTTTTCCTTATTTAGTTTGAGAACATTTCTACTCATCCAAATAGTGCTAAGACACTGGATCGGGGTCATCAGGTGCTATCGATACATATAGCTGTGTGTCATCTGCATAGCTGTGGTAGCTCACATTGTGCTTTGAGATACTCTGACCAAATGGAAGCATGGAGACTGAAAAGAGCAGAAGACCCAGAATAGATTATTGTTGTACACCATATACAATATCATAGGTCTTCAAAGTACAATCACCATAACTAACAAAGAATTTTCTAACTGTTAAGTAAGACTGAAACCATTTTAAGATGCTGCTGGAGAGGCCCACCCATTGTCTAAGGTGATTTATAAGAATATGGTGGTCTTTTGTGTCAAATGCTGCACTCAGGTCTAAGAGAACAAGAACAGATATGAGGCCTCTGTTCACATTAACCCGCAAATCATTTACTATAACTAGTGCAATTTCTCTACTAGGAATTGTTCTAAAACCTGACTGAAACTCATCAAGAGTTGAATTTTTATTCAAGTAATTATTTAGCTGCTTAAAAATTGCCTTTTCTAGAATTTTACTTAAGAAAGGCAGGTTAGAAATTGGTCTAAAACTGTCTATGACAGAGTAGTTGAGATTATTTTTCTTGAGCAGGAGTTTAACAACTGCAGTCTACATTAGCAGTTTCACGGTGGAAGTTAATGTTAGGGGTTAGTGTGGTTAGCATGCAGTATAAACAGTTAAGATTAAGAGTTGTCATTAATGTGTATTATTGACGGGTGGTGATGCCGCCGTGAAACTGTAGGTGTAGACTTGGGTGTGACTCTGCAGTGGGGTGCTTCTCCTTCCAGCAGCAACTCAGACTTTTCCTAGATGTTCCTCTGCAGCCTGGAGACTCCATCTTGGACTTCCAAGTAGGCGGAGTTAACTTCAATGGGTGCCAGTAGAGTCCTGCTGCGCTCTGCCAGGTTACACTATGGTTAAGATTAGACTTGTGGGAGGCAAGCCCAGGTTAAGCACCCCACAGGCCCCTAGGTGACCTAGCTTCTTATGAGAGTTTATCATACCATTAACAATGCAGTGTGCAGTTACTCTGTAGTGTAATGCTCCCACATGATTTGATTGTTTCATCAAGCTGTTTCTCATAATCATTTTGGGAGTCTACGTTGTTTTTATGAGCTGGGCTGGACATTTCGATACTCAATCGTTTCATTGTGCTAGGGGCGAGGCAGGCGCATTGGTGAAAATGCCCTTTACTGTCACGGGGCCCTGGGCACGCACCCACAACACCCTGTTGTTTTATCCGCCCTAGGAGGGATACCTGACTGAAATAACGACGACTGTCCACTCGCCCAAACATGCTTAGCGGCAGGTGGATTACTTGTTATGAAGTGCAGGCACTCAGCTGCTAAACCTGGGCATGCTGCAAGACTACAATTAAAAGAGAAATGTAATTTTACTTAAATGTATGTAAGATCCCTCTGCTCTCATTAATGTTGACATTGTTTGTAAATAAAATATTTCACGTTTTATCCGTTTTTGAAATGTAGACGTAAAAGTTTCACTTCGGAGACCTCACGTCCGAGATAAAGAGTCTCTACTACCTCAACCAGCCTGCTTAGTTCGCGGGACCCGAGCTACACTGCTGTTTCTTCGTGTTGCTCGCTACGTCTCGTTCGCAGCGTGGCTTTGAAGTGACAATACAGCTAACCAACGAGCCAAACAGAAGACGAACGTCTCGCAACGCGCTAGCCAATAGCAGTGCGAAGGAGGGAAGTGGGCGGGTTTCCGCGCTCTCTCTTGCGCACGGCTGCGTGGCTTTACCCGAAGAAGAAGTCAATTCTGGAAGCCATTACGCTGCGTATTTTTATAGAGTAAAATCTTAACTATTTTTACGCATAATACGTACACCTAAAATAAATAAATAAATACAATCGCAAGACTTTTCAAATAACAAAACAAGCATGGCATCGCAAGCCAAGAAAAGAAAAATGAATTTTTCCGAAAGGGAGGTGGAGATTATAGTGGAGGAAATGGAGAAACAGAAGCATATACTGGTTAACCACTTCAACGCCGGAGTCGCACACATTGCGAAAAACAACGCCTGGCTCGAGATCCTCAAAAGGGTTAATGCCGTCACCACCTGCCAGCGGGAGTTAGCTGAGGTCAAAAAGAAGTGGTCCGATTTAAAGACCGAAGTCCGGCGGAAGGTGGCCCAAGCCCGGGCGGCCATGGATGGTTCGGCTGACTGCAGTTCGGTGCCGGTGATCCTCACTGCCATGCAGCAGCGCATCTGCAACTTACTGGGCGAAGCCACCATCATCAGCATACCCGCCGGGGAAGGAGGCACCGAGATTACAGTGCCGGTGCCAATTACGGCCGGCACCACCGTCACGCTCGCCCAAAGTAAGCACGCCGTTCCACGCGTGTCCGCTTCAGCACAGGCGCAAGTGTCCGCCTACAGTCACTGCTCTTCAACTGCGGCTCCGGGAGAGGCGTTAGACGTATGCTTGCGGGGTTACAACGCTCGGGGGCGCTGTCTACTTGAGCTAAGAGCACCAAGATCGTAGCCCGCCAGGACATCGCATTTTCAGCTGTTATGATGGAGTACTGTATACAGGCAGCGCTTCTGTGTAGGGGGCAACAGTAGCGTAAGTGAAAGTAAATACTGTACAAGTTTTTAGTGAACCGCCGGCAACTTACAAAATAAATAAATCACCCGAAGTGCCAGGTAGAGTCTGTGGTGAACAGCAAATTGATAGGGCTCTGAGGATGTGAACTGCTGTTTTGTATAGCGCCTTTCATTGTCAGCACTACTGCTACTACAAAAATTGTGTATCCTTAAAATATATCTGGTAGGTTTTGAAAATTGAAAAATACCAGATCATGTATTTGGAGAACTCAGTATTTCATATGGTGCATTTCACTGTCATTATGAAACAGAAATATGTTCATGAAATGCATGTGCCGTGTTCTCTTATGCTAATATTTAAAGAATGGTAAATATATTCATTTTTAATTTTATATAGGAGATGCAGGCTCGGTTTCCGGGTCCTCCCTGCGTGGAGTTTGCATGTTCTCCCCGTGTCTGCGTGGGTTTCCTCTGGTTTCCTCCCAGAGTCTAAAGACATGCAGGTGAGGTGCCTTGGTGATTCTAAATTGTCCCTAGTGTGTGTGTGTGTGCATGTGCCCTGCGGTGGGCTGGCGCCCTGCACGGGGTTTGTTTCCTGCCTTGTGCCCTGTATTGGCTGGGATTGGCTCCAGCAGACCCCCGTGACCCCGTAGTTAGGATGTAGCAGTTTGGATAATGGATGGATAGTTGGCACTGTGATAAAATATTTAGCAAACAAAGGTTTTCCTCATCAAGTGCATCTGGTACATTCCGCCATAGAGTAATATGAAAAGTAGGAGATAAGTGATTATATGTCTGCAGAGCTCAGGTGATATTTTATAGAGTGCCTTTCATCTGAAAATAGTCCCTACAGCCCTTAGCTGAATTATGTAGGCGTGTTTGAGAATGTTACGTTATGTTACAGGATCAATGAAATTATGTAATGTAGTTGCGAGAGGGGGAAAATTTAGTGTGGTATGGCTAACACTTTTGGTACTGCTAAAATGCATTTACTATTCCTTTACTTTATGTAATACTAGCTGTGTAAGCCCTTGATGTAAAAAGCTCCTAGAAACCATGGATTCTGGCACGTCAATCAATCGATCAATCAATCAATCGCATCGGTTGTGCATTAGCGACTAAGTGAGGTCCTCTTACTTCTGAGGTTTCGTTTTGCCGATGTGCTCGCCTCGTTTGTGTATCTGCGGCTAAGTGAGTTTCTGATTTCTCGCCGTTTTCACTTTGGTGACAGAGTCGCTTTCTTTCTTTCCTTGCACTTTTGGGCCGGACAGGCCGACACACACACTTCCACGTGTTGACGTTTATATATAAGAAGACCTTAACAAAGGCCTTTTTTTCCCTTCATAACACTAATAAACCATCAGTAGATAGGTTGTTCATCTTATTTGATTTGCTAGTAAAATTGCTTATGAATGTAAAGGATTTGCAGGTCTTATACTGAAATATGTAGGAGGCCTCTGTCTCACTTGAGCCACTTCAGACCACACCAAATGAAGTTACTTTAGTAGGCCACATTGCACAGATGTACCGGCTCTTTACTGATGCTTCATAAGTGTTTTGAAGACTAAAAGAAGCCTTAGTTAAGGTCTTGTTACAGAAGAGTAAATCTACTATATAATAAAACACTAAGGTCTGTCTCACCTGTCCCTCTGAGCAATCTTATTGGTCAGTTTGGCTTTGGTGTCATCGGCCAGTTTTGGTTTGGGGCAGTGATTGAAAGAAGAAATGCGAGTGGGAGATGCATGAGGAGGAGTAAAGGCATAGGAGGTATCACCTTCAAAGATGGCAAATAAACTGCACAGGCAGCAAGAAAGACACCTCGAAAATAGTGGCAGAGTGAAAGCAGGCTTTACGGGAACGCGCTTGAGAGAGAGAGAGAGTGCTGGAGAGGAGACATTCATACGCATGCAGGTACCGCGGAAAGGTGCTGAAGGTACACATAGAACAAGAGTTAGCAAATATTTTAAATTTGTTCTATTACCTGTCTTTGAGAGGTACCATGGCTAGTGAGTAATAAATGTACCTTTGCAGTACATAAACGGTTACTGTATTTTATTCTGTAATTATTTTATATATATAGTGTATTTCATTGTTATCACCAGAGTGCTTTATAAAACAACAATTGGTCATCAAAATGCCTGTGCTAGGCTTTCTTCTGCAGGTACTGTACTCTATGCAAAGAATGGCACATTCAGTTCAGTTTATATGTAGTGCTTTTATTGTCAAAGTTGGCACGTGTCATTTTAGATGACTGTTTAGTATCTTTGCAATATGCCTACTCTTTTTTTCACATAGTTAAAAGTCTTTCAGTATTTTATATGGTGTATTTTACTGTCAACATTAATTGAAAACGCTTTACATAAAAGAAAGTGGCCATTGAAATGCATCTGCTGCATTCTTTCATTTTAAATTTACAACATAGCTTGCAACATAATTCTGGGTCATGGGGGGCAGCATCTTACCAAGGCAGGGACCAACTCTGGATGGGGTGCCAGTCCATTGCATGTTGCCAATGTAGAGCTGTCAACCTAAACTGCACACCTTTTGGATTTGGGTGGAAAAAACCAACATAGACACACAAAGAGAACATGAAATGCCACGCAGACAGTAACCTGCTATGTGGCAGCAGTAGTAACCCCAGTGCCAGGTGCTGACAATACATATATCACACACTACACATGTGTTTATTTATTTATATTTATATAAATTATACCGTATAGTGAAGTAGCCAGACAAAACAATATTTCTTGTACAGCCCAATACAACCCAAAATCACACAAGGAGTGCCCCAGTGAGCTTTAACAGGCCCTGTTTTACACAGCCCCCCAGCCTTAACTTTCTTATGATGCAAGAACCCCCCCAAAAAAAAGAAAAAGCCTTGTACAGGAAGAAAAAAAAAAATAAGGACTACAAAACAAGGAGTATTAGTTGGAGCACCAGGGTGGTGAAACAACATGAAAAACTGGCAAGCGAGAATTGATCTGATGATTGCATGCTAAGTCAGTCCTGGCTAAAGGCTCTTTGTGGTCTTATGTATGTTCAAGGCAGGAGTTCCATGACAGGGTAGGAAGTGATGTCAGCATTCTTCTGATCACATGTCGTCTGTTCTGAGGGTAACAAGCGAAGAAAGTGTTAGCGACAGCCCCACCTCACGCTCAGGAGTTGAATTAGATGATTCTTAAGAGCCTAGGTGCATGTGTGGGACACACACACACACACACATATATATACACAGTGTGTGTGTGTGTGTATATATATATATATATATATATATATATATAATATAATATAATATAATATAATATAATATATTATATTATGAGAAGTTCAGCCTGGACACAACCAGAAGGGCACCGGCAGTTCTTAAAACACACACATTTATTAAAGACAAAGTACCCCAAGACACAAGTCCCGCACACACATCATGCTTCCAGCACCAATACACCCTTCCACGGGCCTTTAATCATCCATGGGCCACCTTTCTTCCTACCACTGGAGCTTCATCCTCCTCCAGTACCCAACAATCGCTCCCCGAGTGTAGGAAGGCGGCCCCTTTTATAGTCACCCGGATGTGCTCCAGGTGCTCATTGATGTCCTTCCGGCGGCACTTCCGCCACACCAGGAGCAGAGGATGTCTGGGTAGAAGAGACAAGGCAGTGAGACAAAGGTACAGCTGCTGTACAGGTTTTTAAATGTTCAATGTGCTGCGCGAGATGCAGATCACACGGCACTGCAGCAGTAACAAGCCAGCAGATGATCAAGCAAAGAGGAGGTAAAAAACAACTGTATTTGTTCCCATTGTATTACCAGTTAAGAGGGGGCTTTGGAGGAATGATCGCATCTTCTAGGGGTGCGTTCAGCCCCCCTATTCACTATATATATATATATATATATATATATATATATATATATATATACTCTGTATGTGTGTGTACATCTGCAGGGAAAAACTTGGGGGTTGATGGCAGAACTGGCACTCCAGCCACCATAAAAAACCGCACACTGCTCCATTCCATCTGAAAAAGTGTGGTGCTGAATTGTCACCTGTTGTATGGCTGCACTTGAGTCAGAATCTGGATCCTGAGTTGGTTTGTCATGTGGTGGGTGTGGCAATGTGCTGTATCAGTTTATGCTCCTAACCTCATCATATATATATATATATATATATATATATATATATATATATATATATATACAGGTATATACACATATACAGTACAGGCCAAAAGTTTGGACACACCTCCTCATTCAATGTGTTTTCTTTATTTTCATGACTGAAGGCATCAAAACTATGAATGAACACATGTGGAGTTATGTACTTAACAAAAAAAGGTGAAATAACTGAAAACATGTTTTCTATTCTAGTTTCTTCAAAATAGCCACCCTTTGCTCTGATTACTGCTT
>JANRMT010062802.1:12842917-12859962 GCA_026402145.1 Polypterus bichir lapradei | reverse complement strand
ATAGATAGAGTGAAAAACACTATAAAAAGATATTGTGCAGGACAAATAAAACCAGTCAATTAATAGATGAATAGATAGAGTGAAGGGCACAATATGATAGATAGATAGGTAGATGTGAAAGGCACTATATAACAGATAGATATGAAAGGCAGTATATGATAGATAGATAGAGTGAAAGGCACTATATAATAGATATTGTGCAGGACAAATAAAACCAGTCAATTAATAGATGAATAGATAGATAGAGTGAAGGGCACAATATGATAGATAGATAGATGGAACTTTATTTGTCCCCAGGGAGAATAAAGTAAATAAATAAATGCATAAAAAGGTAGATAGGTAAATAAATAGGTAAACACACACACACACACACACTTTGCTCTGAACACACACCAGAATGACTATAAAGCAAGAACATTGAGGCCCAGTCAGAGTGAGGCGCTACAGAGTTGTATTGCTGCTAGTATAATGGAGGCCCCCCCCCCCCCCAGGGTAATGTTTCTTGACACACTTCTGCTGAATGATTTGTTGGCTGAAAGTCCTCAGTGTGTCACAGAGAGGATGTGCAGCATTGTTCATAATGGCCGTCAGTTTTGTTTTAATTCTTTCCTTCGTTACGAGCTCTCGGGTGTCCAGAGTGCGTCCCAGGGGTCCTCTGGGTGTACTCACACTGGCAGTTCATTCTGTGCCCGAGCACGTTTGTCCGCACGTATCCCCCGCAAAGTCTACTTCGTTTGACTAGTCTGATCACTCCAGCCCGGGCACGGTTCCGTAGCATTTGGGAACAGTGTGATCGCTAATAGTGCCTGAGCACGGAAAACAGACATGATGTCAATGCTGTGACAAGCCTGACAGTGCAATTCGAAATTCATTCAACATCTTTTGAGTTAAAAACAGTTTTTTATTCTCACCTTACAGATGAACATGAATTGTAGTTGGCAAGAAAAGCTGCAAATTTGTCACCACTGAAATCTTCTCGGACATGCAGCACGATTAACAGCAAAACGTTGTGCGACACACAATACATGTGTTAGAGGGCAGAGTGCCATCCGGCCCTACACGACTCCACAACAAGCACAAAATAAGGAAAATCATTTTGACATGCGTGCTGTTGCTCCGTGTTCAGATCTTGTTTTAGCTTTACACGAAGTTGTGTGGTTATGACGAAAGTGCGCCCGAGGCCCAGAATATGAAGCGCAGTGTGAGTACAGGCCTCGTCTGGGGGCAATCGCACTTGGGCACGGCGTGGAACAAACAGGCCTGGGGCGAGTGCACCTTTAGAGGGCGCCTATGCATATCTAATTTATTAAATTGTACTGTAGTTAAGAGAAGGCCAAAAGGTTTTAGGAGTTTTTTAAAATGGTCCACAGTGTCAGCCTGCCGTATCTCTACTGGGAAAATATTCCCGATTTTTGGTGCATACCAGCACTCTCTACTTGTTTTATGCTCAGCTCTTGGAATAATAAGCAGACCACCATTACACGATCTAAGGTTATGGCTACACGTGTAGGGAGGCAGGCTCACCAAAAGGTAGGAAGGAGCAAAATTATTTAAAGCTTTGTATACCACTAGCCAGTGTAGCTGTTGAAGACGGGCAATAGAATAATCCTAAAATGCTGTACCGGCTATCTGCTGCCCTACATATACCTTCGGCACTTTCCCTCTGTATCCGTGTGTGTGTGTGAGTGTGAACGTCCCCTCACCGGAGTTTCTTATCCTGAGCACATTTTCATAAAGCTGCCTTCTCGCACTCTGTCCTTATTTTTGAGGTGCCTTTCTCCCCTCCTGTTTGGTTTTATACTTTAATTCTTTGAGGAACACTCAGCGTGCCTCTTGTGTCTTTACTAACGTCTCTTCACTGACACCCCCTCTCTCAAGCCCGGTCCCGTAATGTCTGCTTCTCGCACTCTGTCCTTATTTCTGAGGCGCCTTTCTCACCTCTTGTTCCCTTCTTTACTTGCCGTCTCTGAAGGCGACTCTCTCATATGTCCCTTGTGCGTCTCACGCTCGCTGTTCCTCTGTCATCGCGTTACCAAACTGACCAATCGCATTGCACGGCGGGCCTTAGTGTTTTATTATATAGTAGGTTAGCAGTATTTTCAATTCAGTTCTAAAAGACACAGGTAACCGATGTAGCGACGCTAAAACTGGTGTGACGGGCTCAGATTTTCTTTTTCGACAGGGTGGGCCACGGAAAAGTAGGCCGCCTCCAATACCGGTGCCACACTCTTTGGAGGAGGCCGTAGCCACTTCACGATCAGAAAATTGGCATTTGCTGTTCGGTGTCAGGAACACGAATAGTGGGCCCAATCAACTGTGAATACCGCGGTTTACCTGGACATCGTTGAAAAATTTTACAACCAACTAACACCAGAAGAAAAAATGTACTACTTTTTCCAACAAGATGGGGCAACATGTCACACCTCACTCGACTCACGGGCACGGGTTCATGATCTGTTTACAGAGGAGCGAACTGTGAGCCAGGGGTTAAGGCCACCACGTTCCCCAGACTTGTCCTCATGAGATTTTTATCTGTGGAGAAATTTAAAGCAGAAAGCGTACGCCAGCAATCCATGTACCCTGGATGAACGCAAGGACAACGTCACGAACAAAATCCGCAGCATCACAGGTGAAGAGCTGCAAGCAGAATCAGCCAACGGGCCCAAAGGTGCATAGACGCGAACGGGGACCACTTTCAGCATCTGTTGTAACTTGTGGGTAACGTGAATTAAAGCAATCCACTTGCTGAGGTGGGCTGCTGTTCCGTGGACCACCCTGTAGTTAGGATTCTGGCCGCGGCCTTCTGGACTAACTGCAGGGGAAGACCATCGGCTGTGTGTCCATCCACAATGTAGTCAGCCAGTTACCCCTGCGTGAGTGTGGCATGCCAGTCCACACTGTTGGACCCTTCTCTACAAGATTTTATACAAAATCACCATACATACATCGAACACCACAGGCTCCATTTTGTTTTCAGATTTAGTTGGTGTCCCCACTCTAGTCAGCTCCGAGTACCGCTGCTATATATTATTTAAAAAAAAAAAAAAAAAAAAGGTCCACCCATCTCTTATGTTACAAGTAGTCTGAGTTTATCCTGACATCAAGGGTGCAAGGCAGGAGCCAATCCTGGATGGGAAAACATGCCATCAGCCAACACATCAAACACGAGCGTCTGTGGGGGGTCCAAAAAACACTGGAATACTCGGAAACACCACTGCGATATTTGGAAAATGTGCAAACTCCACGAGGACGACGACAAGGTACGAGGTTCAAACCGGGAATCCCAGATACGTGACGCAGCAGCGGTGACCACTGTGACACTCTTGATGGCAGTCTTTGAAGACAAAAAGTGCTGCAAATTCAAGTAAAATGTCAGAAAAACCTGGAGAATTGGAAGCCAGCGCTTAAATCAAACGCCTAAAACAGGGAATCAATTTTCATATTCATGGAAGGAATCACAAAGGGTTAGGCCTGAAGCTGCCATCATTGACTGCATCTCTCGGGGAGGCTGCACTGGAGTTTTCAGAATTGAAAAGGGAGGGAATGATGGAACTCTGCATGCTGTGCCCGTCATCGGGGAAGGGAGAGGAATGTCAGTGTGCAGTGGGCATGGACTGGGCTGTGGGACTGGACACGGGTGCAAGTTCAACACACTAATGTACATGCGCATGAGTGTGGACAAATAAAATCTGATCGATCTGTCTATCAGTTATATAGCGCCTTTCACCTATCTATCTATTATATAGCGCCTTTCACCTATCTATCAGCTATTTAGTGCCTTTCACATATCTATCTACAGATAGATATCTATCTATAGCACCTTCTATCTATCTATCTATCTATCTATCTATCGCACCTTTCACATATCTGTCTATCTATCTATCTATCTATCTATCTATCAAACCTTTCACATATCTATCTATCTATCTATCAAACCTTTCACATATCTATCTATCTATCTATCTATCAAACCTTTCACATATCTATCTATCTATCATATAGTGCCTTTCACATATCTATCTATCTATCTATCTATCTATCTATCTATCTATCGCACCTTTCACATATCTATCTATCTATCTATCTATCTATCTATCTATCTATCTATCTATCTATCTATCTATCTATCTATCTATCGCACCTTTCACATATCTATCTATCTATCTATCTATCTATCTATCTATCTATCTATCAAACCTTTCACATATCTATCTATCTATCTATCTATCTATCTATCTATCTATCTATCTATCTATCTATCTATCTATCTATCTATCTATAGCACCTTTCACATATCTATCTATCTATCTATCTATCTATCTATCTATCTATCTATCTATCTATCTATCTATCTATCATATAGTGCCTTTCACATATCTATCTATCTATCTATCTATCTATCTATCTATAGCACCTTTCACATATCTATCTATCTATCTATCTATCTATCTATCTATCTATCTATCTATCTATCATATAGTGCCTTTCACATATCTATCTATCTATCTATCTATCTATCTATCTATCTATCTATCTATCTATAGCACCTTTCACATATCTATCTATCTATCTATCTATCTATCTATCTATCTATCTATCTATCTATCTATCTATCAGTTATATAGTGCCTTTCCTATCTGTCTATCTATCAAGGACTACAGTGGCAAGACAAAGTAAGTGACCCCTTTGAAAATAACTGCATTTATGTACAAATTTGTCCTAAAATCCGGTCTGATCTTCATCTAAGTTCCAATACGACAGAACGCACTCCGTTTTGACTGCTAAGCCTCAGATTCTTGTGTTGTTCTTGTCCTTATTGGTCACGACTGACTGGTGCAGGCTGGTAAAAGTCTGTGAAGCCCTGGGCCGATGACTTCAGGAGTTCACAAACCTGCAGTCCAACCAATGGGACAAGATTGGGGGCGTGGTTTGACCAATAAAAAAAGACTAAACCTGCTGGTGTGACGCATGCCTTGCAACAAAAAAAAAGGAGAGATATTAAGAGATTGCTGATCAGGAATTGTTGATTTGCATCAAGGGCTTCAAAATTATATTAGTAAATGTTATTGTTTTTTATTATTACTTTTTAAAATATTTTTATTGTTATTTTTTATAATTTTATTATTAAATTTTATTATTCCTCCATCCACAGTTGGGTAATTTAGTATTGGAAGTGGGCATCCTGCCATGAGGACTCGAAAGGTACAGATGAAGTGATAAATGATCTTAGAGCAAAGAGCTAAAGGCGTGAAGGAAGCATTGGAGCAGGTGAACATCTCTCCACACGCCAAACATTGAGCAGGCCTGGTGTTGGTGTCCATGGCAGGACAATATCACTGCACACCTAAAGTTTGCCACTCTGCAATGCTGGTGTGAACACATTTTGTGGACTGCGGAGACTACAATTGAGTTGTTCAGGGAGAGTAAACAGCAGGAAGTGTGGCCGCCGTATACCAACATGAACACCTTGTGCCAACAGTGAAGGGGGGTTGGGAGTTTGATGAATTGGGGTATGGACCTCTTGCCATCATTGAGGGGTAACTGAACTACCAAGTGTATCAAGGTATCCTATGGGATAAGGTTAGGGTGATTGTCCACCTGGTGAAGTTCAGTAGAAGTTGGGTGATGCAGAAGGACAACGGCCATCTTCATCAAAATAAATCTACTTGCTGAAAAAAGAGAAAAGAGTGGTCCAGACGGTGAGCAGACCTTGACCCAATACACGTGCTGTGAAATGACCTCAAGAGAGCCGTTCACACCAGACATCCCAAGACTGTGGTTGAGCTCATGCAATCCTGTAATGAAGAAGGGTCCTGAACGTTGTGCAGGTCTGGCCAGTTATTATTGAACCCAAGGGTTCATTTATCTCTTCCACAGGACACTGTAAATTGTTTGTTGGGTTTGTTTATTCAATAAAGACTTGAAAGATTAGAATTGTTTGTGCGACATTAGTGTAAGCAGATTGTGTTTGCCTATATTTGTGACCCAGATGAAGATCAGAACACATTTTATGACCAATTAATGCAGTAATCAGGCCAGTCCAAGGGTTCTTATTTTTTTTCTGCAGTTATAAACTTGTTCATTGCACGTTTCCTGCCACTAGAGGGCACCAATAAGCTATGAAGGGACAAAAACCACTTTACAGCACCAGAGGGCGCTCAAGGCCAGTGTCTGTCTCCTTAGTGGCTTCTTGATGGAGATGAGCTCATACTCCTCTTCCTCAGGATGCATCCATGGTGGGTACTTTTTCCTGACTAATTATTTTTTATTTTGCTCTCCACAGAGTCATTCTGTTTCCAAATGAATAGCATTCTGTGTCCGCAACAACCCAAAGTGTGTGACATTGTAGTGCAGTTCAGGGTGGCAGGATGACAAGAGTCTGTCCTGGCACATTTAGATGCAAGGCAGGAGACAAGGCTCCAGTCCACTAGACACATTTAAAATCGTGAGGCCACCTTACTTACTTGCACATCTTAGAGGATGTGGGAGGAATAAAACAACTCGCAGAGACCTGGGGAGAGCAGGCCAGTCCCACCCAGACATCGACGAGGTGTGCAGTTTAAACTCTGGACTGATACGAGGCAGCAGTGTAGACCCGTGATGAAGCGCTGTGCCACCCAACCCAAATTATAAACCTCCAGCAGGCCGGTCACTGGTGTGAACTTCTCCGACCAAACAATCAGAAACAGACTTCATCAGGGTGGCCTGAGGGCCCGACGTCCTCTAGTGGCCACAGTGGAGCTTTCTATCATTTGCCATTTGCCATAGAATACCAGAATTGGCAGCTCCACCACTGGCAGGCGCCCTGTGCTTTTCACAGACGAGAACAGATTCACCCTGAGCACATGTGACAGACGTGAAAGGGTCTGGAGAAGCCATGGAGAACGTTATGCTGCCTGTAACTTCGTTCAGTATGACCAGTTTGGTGGTGGGTCAGTGATGGTCTGAGGAGGCATTTCCATGGCTAGACAACAGCACCTTGACTGCCATTACAGTAGGTATCGGGATGAAATCCTTGGCCCCATTGTCAGGCCCTGTGCTGGTGCAGGGGGTCCTGGTGCACAACAACGCCTGGCCTCATGTGGCGAGAAGATGAAGGAAATCGATACCATTGACTGGCCCCCACGCTTACTCGCCTGACACCTCTGGGAGGGACATTATGTTTCGGTCCGTCTGACACCTCAGCCTGTCCAGGAGCTCAGTGATGCACTGGTCCAGATCTGGCAGGAGATCCCCCAGGACACCATCCGTCGTCTCATTAGGACGTTGTTCAGGCCTACATACAAGCACTTTATACAAACTACTAAGGATGATGTCCTGCAATGACATTTCGGCCCAATGGACTCGCCTGCCTGCCACTGCATCATTTTTTCCCTTTGATTTTCAGGCTGTCCCTCTGTCGGCTGATTGTTGTCATTGCCATCCTTTCATTCCTAACACATCACCACGCCAGTCCTTACCCGTAGAGACAGACAGCAGGACTTTTTTTCCCCATTGAGATCTGATGGGTTTTCAAAGTGTGCCTTTCATTTTTTTGAGCAGTTTATTTTGCATTAATAAAGTTTATAAAGTGGAGCTAGAAATTAGCCCTCCTAGTGACGTCACTGCAATAAACCAGGGGTGTCGCTAGCTTCAGTTCTTATTGGGGGGGGGGATTTGCGTCCCGCTCTGATGATGCCTTTACCTCAACATACGTGTTAGATGAGAAAGCTGTTTGCACAGTTGACTAATGGGGGTCCCCATGGACTTTGACGCACAGTTCCCCATACATGGTTGGATGTCGGCCTGGGCTCTTAAAGATCAGGGGCTGAAAGTCCCCGCTTCCCCCCCTCCCCACCATGATGTCACTGCAACTCACCAGGGGTGTCACTAGCTTCGGCCCTTATTAGGGGGCTTAGCCCCTCCCTCTCTGATAATGTCGTTACTTGTTCGATGAGAAAGTGGGTGGTTTTTGCACAGTCGTTGAATGGCGGTGGTGAGGTGGGCTCATTGGACCCACTCCCAAACCCCCCCCCCCCCCAAACCCCGTGGACTTTTCGCACAGTTGTCCATGTAATTCAGAAGACAGAATAGGAGGAATTAGGGGGCTGGACTCTCAGAGATCAGGGACTGGGGGACTAAATCCATTAGAAGGGTTGTGAGAGGCTTTCAGAGATCAGGGATGGAAAGCTCTGTAAGCCCCCCAAAAGGCGCCACTGCACCTCACCCTTCTGATATATTAAAGAAACCAGTACAATAATTTATTGTCGCAATGCTAACGAAACCACATTGGGTGTCACGAAGTAGACCAAGTGGTCCTTAAACTTTTTTTTTTGTTTCTTTGTCACCCTGATTTGCCACAGACGGTCACCCTGTTGCCCCTCCATGAAGAATCGTCATGTCATCAAATGTCATCCCATGGGAGAAGCGCAGACAGACGCAGGTCACAGTAGAGCAGTGGCGTCTGCTTTAACTCCCCCCAGTGACCCCATCGCAATGCGACACTTTCTTATTGATTCCAACTTTGAATCACGACTCTGCGCTTCCTGAAAAATGACTGACAATGCCCACAAAGAGAGGGGAAAACCATCAAACCCCTGGCCAGGCACAAAAAAGGCAAACTTTACAAATAAAAAGATTTGTTATTTCAAGAAATGCTCTGTGGCACAAAAAAAAAAATCTCAGAGGAGCACAAAGGCAGAAGGGGTTACAGGAAACAACAAGGAAATCCAAAGGCAAACAAAGCCCAAGAGTGGTCAAAAGATGGCGCAGAGGGGGTCGAAAAATCGAAAAAGGAGCAACAAACACCCGAGAGCTAACCAGTGCCAGTGCAGACAATGAACCGCAAGGGACTGTGGGCTTTCCTCAGCCTTTATAGGGATGTGGGCAGTCCCATGATGGTGATGGGCAGGAGTCCCCGCCTGTAGTAAGACCACCCACAAATCACATGGAACATTACAGAAGATACCTCGACACATAGAAACAAAATGACCAACAATATCTCTTTAATATAAAAGAAAATCTTTTAGCAAACTGCCAGGCTGAGTTGTTGACTATAAATGGATGTTGCTTTTGTCGTCGCTGCTGACTCTTCAACAAGCATGGAGGCTTTGGCTGTTGTTTCTTGGACGTGTGTTTGCCGTGCTGTTCCTGTATGAGGGTGTTCTGCTGTGGTAGGCTGACCCTGTCGTCTCCTTCATTATACAGACCTGACCAAAACAGTCCCAAAATCCCTGCCATATCCCTCCTATGTTAAATGGTCTCTCTATTATAAAAGAAAATCTTGAGATGACACGAGACGAGACTATTGGCAAGAGATTTTCTCAAGTCCCGCCCTCCTCTCAGCCATTTCTGGTTAACGGCCCTCGCCCGCGGTCCTCTCATGTCTCATTGGTGTGAATGCCTTTCTCAGACTCAGTTCCTGCTCTCTCAGCTCTTATACATTTTTATGTTTTCCTCACTTTAAGTTCCCAATAAAAGAAGACGTATTATGTCCAAATCTTACTGATGAATTTCATTCTGAAGGTTTATCAACAGAAGATATGAGTACATGGGCAATCCAAGCACCGAGAAGTGATGAAGTCAAATGAATTAATGCCAGAAATGTCGATTGGTTACACAGCAAATTGGTGAAATGTGTATCAATAGACTGTGCTGGAACAGTCGGTGGTGATGGTGCGGAAGATGAAAACATCAACTTACAAATATCATGAAGAATATCTACAACTGTTAACACCGTCTGGTCTTCCACTGGCCGAATTACTGTTGAGAGAAGGACGTATCGTAATGCTAGTGCGTAATTTCTGTCTGAGTGACGGGCTATGCAATAGGACAAGATTAGTTGTATTCAAAATTGGTCGAACAATTCTGACATGTAAAAGTTTAACAGGCAACAAGAAAGGTCATGTAGTACATCTTCTGAGGATAACATTGGACACCAAAGGAGATCTTGATATGGCATTCGTATTAAAATGGTTTCCTGTTAGAATAGCTGTTGCTACGACAATTAACAAATCACAGGGACAAACATTCAAAAAAGTCATTTTATTTATTAGAGAGAAAGAAACGATATTCACTCACGGGCAGTTATACATTGTGTTGTCACAATGAAAGTCCAAACACGGAATCAAAATTCAATGCGATATTAACGAAAAGTTAATTCCAAATATTGTTTTTACTGAAGTTTTACAGTAAAAGTGTATGTTTAAAAAGTATTTGTGTGTTAATAGCCAAACAGAACGAAAACGTATAACGCAACATGAAACATCATTTTCTTTCATTTTATTGCGTTTTACTATTTTTTATTATGGTTAATTACTCTCTGTAATGTAAAATAGTTAGTTCTGTTATGCATCTGTAACAATTCCCATGAAAATAACAATCTGTTTAAATTGCACATCCGTGAGCGGCAGATCCGTGAAGTGGCTAGTGCTTAGTGCCCGCCTGGGGGTTGGCGAGCGAAGTGAGCAGGGGGCAGAGCCCACTAGTTAATATAAAAGAATCAAATGAACAAAACTGACATAAGAGAAGAATTTGAACCCCTGGAAGTGGGGGGGGGGGACCCCCTGGCTGAAACATAGCAGTTGTGTTGCAGTTGTGGCTGCCCATGTATGTTTGTCGAACGGGTTAAGGTAAGCAAGCAAAGGTTTATGTGCTTTGTGTTTTATGGTGACCCTGCTGTCATTGCTGGCTGTCCCATCTGTCACCCACTCTGCCTCTCTATCAATGTCTCTGCTCTCGTGAGTGGAGAGTTTGTTCTTTTTAGGTCTGATGGATTCCAGAATTGCTGTAACTCCTTACTGGGTTGTAACTATGAATGCTGTCATGTCTGAATGGTCCTCATAGTTTAAGGTGAGCCATTCGTGGTGCTTAAATTATGAAGAAAAGCTGAGAAAGTGGGAGTTAAATAAACAACCCTTTGATCCTCCTTTGTGTTGCACTGCACTTCAAGCCTCACCCAAACCCCCTGCAAAAGCCCACCAGACTCCTTTTAATATTACAGGAGACAGAAGAAGCAGGCAGCATTGACCGGGGAAGTCACGTCAAGCTCTGGTCATTTTGTCTGCTAGTTTGGCTTCAGTCTGTTCTGATGTCTCACTTGCACTGAGCCAGTAGGTGGCGCTGGTGTGCAAATTGTAGTAGACAGGGGAAAAAAAGACACTGGGACCCCCAGGGCCAGAATTTTGGGCTCCAAAGTAATCTGTCTAGAGAGCCTGTATGGTCCTATGCTATATTTGGTGCAGATTTGTCAAAGAGTATAGAATCGTACAGAGAGACGGATGGACAGACAGACGGACATTCCATTTGATTAATGTTAGTGCTTTAACTTAGCATCCGGTTTCATGTGCTAAATGAACACACTGTACACCGCGAACGAGAAGAAATAACTTTGACTTCAAAAATAGCAAACTTATCCTTTGAGTGAGTTTAGAAAATGTACGGACGAGTGGAGGTGTCGAGAGTCTCGGTGCTTCTCAAAGCTTCACAACTGCCCGTCTCTGGTGAGCTGACTGGCACCCAGTCGTCCTTCTCAAAGCCGGCTCTTCTCTTCATCATACCTCCACCGGCCACTTTGTTGGGTACGCCTTGCTAGTACCCGGTCGGCCCCCCCTTTTGCTTTCAGAACTGTTGTAATTCTTCATGGCGTTGACTCAACAAGGTTCTGGAAACATTCCTTGGGAGTTTGGTCCATATTGACATTGATGGCATCACGCAATTGCTGCAGATTTGCCGGCTGCACATCAATGATGTGAATCTCCCGCTCCAGCACATCCTAAAGGTGCTCTACTGGATTGAGATCTGGTGACAGTGGAGGCCATTTGAGTCCAGTGAACTCCTTGTCACGTTCAAGAAACCAGTTTGAGATGATCAGAGCTTTGTGCCATGGTGTGTTATCCTGCTGGAAGTGGCCATCAGAAGATAGGGACACTGCGGTCATAAAGGGACGGACATGGACAGCAGCAATACTCAGGTAGGCTGTGACATTTAAACGATGCTCAGTTTTATACTTAGGGGCCCAAAGTGTGCCAAGAAAATATCAACCATACCATCAGGCCACCAGCACCAGCAGCAGCTTGAACTGTTGATACAAAACTGCCATAATTCTTTGTCGTAGATTCAACAAGGTGCTGGAAACATTCATCAGGTATTGTGGTCCATATTAACATGATAGCATCACACAGTTGCTGCAGATTTGTCAGCTGCACATCCATGATGGGAATCTCCCAAAGGTGCTCTACTGGATTGAGATGTGGTGCCTGTGGAGGCCATTTGAGCCCAGTGAACTCGTTTGTCAGGTTCAAGAAACCAGTTTGAGATGATCTGAGCTTTGTGCCATGGTGTGTTATCATGCTGGAAGGAGTCATCAGAAGGACTCTGTGGTCATAAAGGGCTGGACGTGGTCAGTAACAACACTCAGGTAGGCAGTGGCATTTAAACGATGCTCAGTTGGTACTAAGGAGCAAATGTGTGCCAAGAAAATATCAACCACACCACCAGCACCTGCAGCAGGGGCAGCTGGTACTGTTGATACAAGGCAGGATGGATCCCGGCTCTCATGTTGTTGGCACCAAATTCTGAGCCCACCATCTGAATGTTGAGACTCATCAGACCAGGTGACGTTTTTCCAATCTTCTCTTGTCCAATTTTGCTGAGCCCATCTGAACTGTAGCCTCAGTTGCCTGTTCTTAACTGACAGGAGTGTCACCCAGTGGGGTCTCCTGCTTCTGTAGCCCACCTGCTTCATGGTTTAACGTGTTGTGTGGTCAGAGATGCTCTTCTGCACACTTCAGTAGTAACGAGTGCTTATTGAAGTTACTGTTGCCTTTCTATCACCTCAAACCAGTCTGGCCCTTCACCTCTGACCGCTGGCATCAACAAGACATTTTCGTCCAGAGAACTGCCGCTCAGGTCAGGTCAGGTTGGGGAGTATACACTGCTACAGCTAGGTGTCCTGAATGGCAACCCTCTAGGCAGAGCTCACTGATATTTTCCTTTTTCGGACCACTCCCTGTAAACCCTACAGATGGTTGTGTGTGAAAATCCCAGTAGATCAGCAATTTGTGAAATACTCAGAGCAGTCCGTCTGGCACCAACAACCATGACACGTTCAAAGTCCCTTCAGTCCCCTTTCTTCCCCATTGTGATCCTCAGTGTGAACTTCAGCAGGTGGTCTTCACAAGGTCTACAGGCCGAAATGCATTGAGCTGCTGCCTTGTGATTGGCTGATTAGATATTTGTGTTAACAAACAGTTGAACAGGTGTACCTAATAAAGTGGCCGGTGAGTGTATAAAACGCATTCATTTTCACGTTTACTTTTGCACGATTGCTTATGTAGAGCCAGCAGTGGTCCTCGCTTTACTTTATTGTGAGGCTGGATGGCTAAATATTTATTGAAAGCTCACAATCTGAACATTAGAACACTCGAGACGAGAACAGGCCATTCAGCCCAACAAAGCTCGCCAGTCCTGTCCACTTATTTCTTCCAAAAAAACATCAAGTCGAGTTTTCAAATTCCCTAAAGTCCTACTGTCTACCACACTACTTGGTTGCTTATTTCAAGTGTCTATCGTTCTTTGTGTAAAGAAAAACTTCCTAATGTTTTGCGAAATTTACTCTTCACAAGTTTCTAATGCTGTCCTCGTGTTCTTGATGAACTCATTTTAAAGTCACCTTCTCGGCCCACTGGATTAATTCCCTTCATCATTTTAAACACTTCAGTCAGGTCTCCTCTTAATCTCCTTTAAAGGCTCAGCTCTTTTAATTTTTCCTCATAATTCATCCCCTGTAGCCCTGAATCAGCCTCGTCGCTCTTCTCTGGACCTTCTCCAGTGCTGTTATGTCCTTTTTGTACCCTGGAGACCAAAACTGCCCCCAGCACTCCAGATGAGGCCTCACCAGTGTGTTATAAAGCTGAGCAGAACCTCCTGTGACTTGTACTCCACACATCAAGGCGCTATATAACCTGACAGTCTGTTAGCCTTCTTAATGGCTTCTGGACACTGTCTGGAAGTCGATAGCTTAGAGTCCACTACGACTCCTAAATCCTTCTCCTAAGGTGGACTCTTGATTTTCCGACCGCCCATTGTGTATTCACAACTCACATTTTGACTCCCATGTGTAATTCTTTACATTTACTGACATTAAATTTCATCTGCCACAAATCTGCCCGAGCCTGTCTGCTGTCCAAGTCCTTCTGTGATGATATAACGGATTCCAAATTATCTGCTAATCCACCTATCTTGGTATCATCTGCAAACTTAACCAGCTTGTTACTTCTATTCCTATCTAAATCCATCCATCCATTATCCAACCCACTATATCCTAACTACAGGGTCACTGGAGCCAATCCCAGCCTACACAGGGCGCAAGGCAGGAAACAAACCCCAGGAAGGGCGCCAGCCCACCACAGGCCACACACCCACACACCAAGCACACACTAGGGACAATTTAGAATCGCCAATGCACCTAACCTGCATGTCTTTGGACTGTGGGAGGAAACCCACGCAGACACACTGAGAACATGCAAACTCCACGCAAGGAGGACCCAGGAAGTGAACCCGAGTCTCCTAACTGCGAGGCAGCAGTGCTACCCACTGCACCACCGTGCCGCCCTCCTATCTAAATAATTTATATATATTAAAAATAGCAGTGGCCCCTACACTTACCCCTGCTGGTCACCACACTTAACATCAGCCAATTCTGATGAGGTTCCTCACACCATCACCCTCTACTCCCTGTGTCTGAGCCAATTCTGCACCCACCTAAAAACTTCACCCTTGAACTGCCACTTATTTTAGTCTGAGGCCCAACCTCTCATGTGGCGTCGTATCAAAGGCTTTCTGAAAGTCCAGATAAATAATCTCTTCTGCTCCACCTTGCTCGTATCCTTTTGTTGCCTCCTCTTAGAATTCCAGCCTGTTAGTAAAACACGAACTCCTCTTCTGAGCCCACGCTGACTGTTCCTAATAACTCCTGTCCTTACCAGGTGTCGCTCAACCTTATCCTTAAGAATTCCTTCCATTAATTTTCCTGTGATGCCCGGTCACCCTTTTTATATAATGGGACGATATTTGCCATTTTCCAGTCCTTTGGAATCTCTCCAGTGCGCAGTGACTTCATATAAATATGTGTCAAGGGTTTATATCTGAACTCACTAGACTCCTCAAGAACTCGAGGGTGAATATTATCTGGTCCTGGTGATTTGTTTGATTTCATCCTATTTAATCTCCGCAGCTCTTCTCCCTCTACAATTTCCAAATCCCTCAGTACTTCCTTAGTAGCCCCAGTTACCTCTGGGAGGTTATCCACTTGCTCACTTACATTCAGAAAAATGTAAGTTTAGGGCATCCGCCATTTCACTGTCTGTATCTTTTAATTTCCCTTCACTATTCCTGATGCACTTGACCTCCTCCTTGACTGATTGGCTCTTAGAATGAAAGTTCTTTAAAAACTAAACAATAAAATAATAAAGTGGCCATGCAATCAAGTGACCTAAGGGTCTGTGAAAAGGCGAAGCAGCTGATAGAGACGACCTTCGCGGCGAACGTGTGCGGATGGCTGCGACGTCATCAATTTAACAGACCACGCAGTGAACCGAATTGCCGGCAGAGGGCGCACAAGGGCAGGATTAGGACGCGCACTTCGTTCATCTGAAAGCGGCGTGACGCTGGCGGGTTTCCCAAAATTCTGAACCTTCAGTGTGTATAAAGTAAGACCCCAAGAAGAACACTTACACTTTGAAATAACAGATATGATCATCAAATAAAGATGTAGCCCTCTCTACGTTGTCTCATGGCACGTAAGGGTGGGAGTTCACATGTACCATAATGAACTGGCATACACTCCAGGGAATAAACTACATTTTAATTAGAGTTAAGGTTACAGGGGCCTGAGCCTTCTTTGGCAGCATTAGAAGCTAGGAGAAGTGGATTTGGGGGGGGGGGGGGCTTGGTGCTCACCCATACAAACACACACAGGAACAAATTGAAATCACCAGTCAACCAAACCAGCACAGAACATAAAAACTCCACATGAACAACAACTGGGCACAGGAACTGAACCTCCAAGCACACCACCCCATAACTCATAAAACACCCTGAAAAAATCTTACAGATTAGTAGCTGCCCGCTGAGGTTTGTTGGGCCAGAGTGTAAGTGAAAGCCTGCTTTATGGAGGTCTGGTCTCACATCCAGGGTTTGTTCCTTCCTTGAGTCCAGTGCTGCCAGGACAGGCTACCATCCGCCATGAACTGAATGAAGTGAGCTTCAGTGTTATATTCATATTATTAGGAGATTTGAGAAGCTCAATTTACAAGTCTGTAGACAAAGGTGTAAGTAAGTGTGTGCATTTCTGGGGACATACTGCTTAGGGTGGGCATCCTCATCCTGCTGAGTTTGTGTTTCACCTCCTGGTGTTTTCTGTTTTATCTCAACATAATGACATTGAAGTCTCAAACCTGCTTAATCCAATTCAGAGCCATGAGGAGCTGGAGGCTATTCTGGAACCAACTCTGGGTGGGATGGCAGTCACTGGAGGAATGTGTGGGAAAACCAGAGCACCCAAAGGGAAGACCACATATACACAGGGAGAACATGCAAATCCCACCAGGACAAAGATGTGAAAGGCACTATACAATAGATAGATAGATAGATAGATAGATAGATAGATATGAAAGGCACTATATAATAGATAGATAGATAGATAGATAGATAGATAGATAGATAGGAAAGGCACTATATAATAGATAGATAGATAGATAGATAGATAGATAGATAGATAGATAGATATGAAAGGCACTATATAAAGGATAGATAGATAGATAGATAGATAGATAGATAGATAGATAGATAGATAGATGTGAAAGGCACTATATAATAGATAGATAGATAGATAGATAGATAGATAGATAGATAGATAGATGTGAAAGGCACTATATAATAGATAGATAGATAGATAGATGTGAAAGGCACTATATAATAGATAGATAGATAGATAGATAGATAGGAAAGGCACTATATGATAGATAGATAGATAGATAGATAGATAGATAGATAGATAGATAGAT
>JANRMT010062802.1:12818460-12842907 GCA_026402145.1 Polypterus bichir lapradei | reverse complement strand
GATAGATAGATAGATAGATAGATAGATAGATAGATAGATAGATAGATGTGAAAGGCACTATATAAAGGATAGATAGATAGATAGATAAATAGATAGATAGGAAAGGCCCTATATGATAGATGGATAGATAGATAGATAGATAGATAGATAGATAGATAGATGTGAAAGGCACTATATAATAGATAGATAGATTTCTGTGGTTGCTCTGCTATAAGCTTTAGATAGATTAATACATAATGAATGCACTATATAATAGACAGGTAGATGTTGGTTCCAACCTTCCTCCATTTCAGAATTATTGGGGTCACTGTGCTCCTGAGAGAAGTTAAAGCTTTAGAAATACTTTTATCCCCTCGCCCTGATCTGCGCCTTTCCACAGTCTGATTTATCCTGGAGGTCTACAGAGAGGTCCTTGGACTTCGTGGTTTGGTTTTTGTCCTGACCTGCATTGTGAATTAGAGGACCTTCTCTACTTAGGTACACATGTGTCCTTCTAAGCGATGTCCAATCCATTCACTTTACCACAGGTGAACTCCAATGAAGTTCTGGACGCATCTCAAGGAGGATTAAAGCAAACTGAGGCACCTGAGCACAATGTGAAGTGTCACAGCAAATGGCCTGAGTACTTTAAGGAATGAGAGATTTCAGTTTTTGATTTTTAACAGCTGTGGTGGGCTGGCACCCCACCTGGGGTTTGTTTCCTGCCTTGCGCCCTGTGTTGGCTGGGATTGGCTCCAGCAGACCCCCGTGACCCTGTAGTTAGGATATAACGGGTTGGATAATGGATGGATGGATTTTTAAGAAATCTGCAAACCTTTTGAAAACATGCTCTCACTTTGTCTTGGATTATTGAATGGAGATTGATGGGCAAAACTGGCAGATGTGTATCAATTTAAAAAATAATCCACAACACAATGAAATGTACAGAAAGTGGTGCTGGGTTTCTGAAGCTGAATAATTTCTGAATCCGCTGAACCCACAGCAGTACGACTGTGACCACTCGATCCTTATAAATAAAACACCGCGGTACATTATCTACTTTAAACAGCATGCCATCCTGCTCTTTCAAAGCCCCGGTGTACATCAGACTCACCTTTGTATAAATTTGACAGCTGCTTTGCTCTCATGAGGTAGCTGTCACCGGTTAGGGTCACTTGTACCTTTTGTTACAGCCCCGCCGTACGTCACCTTCTATGCCACCTGAATTCCACAATTTGAGACACTGACGCCAACTGTTACACCAACTCCTTGAGAAGACAGTCGATCGGCGTAGTGTAACATTTTCATCGTTTTAGTGCTTCAGTTTTAAAGCCATACATACAATGGGGGGCTCACAATACTCCAAGGACTGACGCTGTCTATCGCCTTAATACGGCTGTGTGGACCACTGGCCAGGTGAGTGCCGTTATACGAATGGCGTCCAGTCTCAGTAACTGATGCTCGAGTTGGTTTAGGCGCCCCTCTTCCTTGTATTGGGAATTTATGCCATGTAACACATCTGCCACCTGCGCGAATGAAATGCCAGCGCCTGCGCACATCTGTGTCCAGGGTCTCCGTGCCACGCGCGCGCACAAGATGCTCGATTTTCCAAGCAAGTCGAAGAACGTCAAGCGCGCAGGCGCGAGAAGACAGACGGAGGCGGTGCTCGTACAACGGAGGGGGAGGGGCGAGGAGACAACTGGACTGATTTATGCTCTTCAGCGTTGCTCAAGTGCGGGCACTAGAGGGTGAATTGTGCTCAGTACACTGCGGGATTTTTTATTATTTTTTTCGTCCCCTCCTTCGTTTTTCTTTTTCGCTTCAGAGTCTTCGTCAGAGTCCCGTGTGGATTGTATTACACGTTTTCGCTTCTCCCGCTTCTGTCGCTCTTCACTTATACCGTGTCGCCTCTGGGGCTGTTTGCGGCTTTTCCTTCCAGTTAGCCCGCTCTCCAAGTACGCCAGCTCGCCTTCGGTCCCGGTCGGGGCGTCTGCAAGACATTGAACCTGGATTTGGAGTCTGCGAGAGGAACGGCTCTCCCTCAGCGGAGCTTGATGAGCGGCGTTACAGGCGAGCACTGCAGGTTTGTACTCTGGGGAGACAGACAGAGAGAACGCTGCGCGGCACGCGGGGAGCCCGCAAACGGCGTTCTGGTGGGACGAAGTCCGCCGAGAGGCTCGCGTAGGAGTTGCTGCCGCCTCTTCGTCTCACCCGCGGCTTGGGGTTTGTTGGCGTGAGCCTTCCTTGATCCTCCGAGCCGCGGCTGACATCGATAGACAAGGCGGGGGATAACAGGCAGGGCTGGGGAACCAACCGACCGACCCACCGACTGCTAGCCAGAGTCCGCCTCGGCGAGGCGCAGTCTGATTCACCGCCGGCTAGCCTGTCCTCTCTTCGGCATTTGAGCGAGACGGTCGCGCACTGAGCTGTCTCTTTCTTTCGCATTTCTTCTGGTTCAGTACGCCAGCCGACTTTGTCTCTTTGGGTTTACGAATCTGTTCTTTTATTTATTTTGCAATTGCCGTGTGTGTTTTTTCCCCCCAAATGCATAGTTTGCTTGATTAGGAATATCGTCAATAGCAAGTGACGCTGTTATGTGACATTGTGGGGTCCGCTCCTCATCCATCCATCCATCCATTCGGTGTGTAACCTACTTACCCAGTTAGGCGTTGGAGAAAGAGTTGGTGCCAGTCCAGGTAACATTTAATGCAAGGCAGGAACCAATCAAAGGCAGAGTGCCAGTCACCCCCATACAGGACCAGGCACTGGCCAAGATAACATTTGAACCAGAGACACGGGAGCTGGCAGTCATCGCAGTTAACCCCTCTGCCACTTGTTTATTTAGTGACATTAGATTTGCATACCAACATTTCATACAGTTCCATACCTCCTATATCTGAGTTAGTGTGTTGTGCCTATTTTTTTTTTTTTTTTTTACAGAGCATTATAACAATTTTTTCTTTTTATAATTAGTGATTTATGACTATTTTATAGTGCCTTTCACACAAGCGAAAGACCTTTTAAGTTTGCTGAAGCAAGTGTCCTTCAATGGCTCAGTGAATGATATTCTGTGAACTGTTGTTTGAAGAAAACGTGGCACAGAAAACGGATAGATGGGCACGAGTGACAAAAGTGATGAGCTGCCAGATTGACATGTGACACTTTACAATTTTGGGTGGGTGTGGTTGGCACGGTGACTTGTGTAAATTATTTGCTTGGCCCCCAGGGTTCAACAGGTTCCAGGGATGTGTGAAGGTGCAGCGGGTTTTGTCTGTGGGTCCCGAGTCTTGATAAATCGGTCCTGGAAGTTCAAGGTGGACGGCAACACCCCTGAGATGTCTTGGAGTTAAAGGGAGCCGCCGCGCTTCTGGATATCCAGCAGTGTTTTTGGTGGGCTGACGAGACGATCGCAATGCAGAGCTTTAGAGTGGAGTGACATTTAACACAAATGCATCAAATTTTGAAGTTGTGCATTGGCTCCATTCTTGGCAGCTTAACCTACTTTAAGGTACAGAAAGACTTGTGATGGCAATGCCCGTTTGAAGTGGCATCCAGAGTTTGCATTTCTAATGAATGTATGGGTGAGCACGCTCAAATGGAAACACACACTTCGGGGAAAATTTAGTGTCGCCAGTTATGTTTGTTTGGGTGACGTCTTTATCCAGATGGTGCCTTACGACATTTAAGGTACCGTTGGTTTCATTTTATTTTGGTTTTTCCAGTTGGAACACAAACGGGTGAAGTGACTTGCTGGTGGTCACACGGTGTCGGTGGGGGGATTTGAAACCACAGCCTCAGGGTTTGAAGTCTGAAGCCTTAATAACTTCACTAACCTGCATGGTTTTTGGACATGGGGAGGGCTGCTGGTGTAGGCTCCAGCTTCCCCAGTAAGTCTCCTCAAGATATGTGGGTTTGGATAATGGGCACATGCATGGTGGCACATCGCTTGATGTAAAAGAATTCAGTTCTGTTTCATAGTCCTAAGCTGACCAAGGGAATGTGGCATCCCATCCAGTCTTGGTTCTCACTTCTCATTGGAAGGGGCAGGTTTAGAAAATACCCATCTGACCTCTGCACCCATTTTGAGGTGGCAGGGGGCCTGTCCTAGCAGTCAGTGCAAGCCTTATTTACCGTCCCACCCGCATTTCAGAACAGGTCACCCCCCTCAAGCTGAGCATGTTTGGGCCCGGTCGGTAGTTGGGTGGGAAAGCATTTAGGGGGGGGGTGCTTAACCTGTGGTTGAATGTGGACCCCAATGCCCCAGTGCAGTGACAGGGATGCCATCCTCTCCTTTGTTCGAGATGTTGAACTGAGCATCCTTCAAAATTAGAGAGTGGAGTTTCCTGATGCCCTATTTAAAATGCCCATTCTGGCCCCCTAACTGTCCGTCTCACCCCTTCACCCAAACTAATAGCTAATGTGTGGTGAGCACACTGGCGCAAGAGTGGCTTCCATTGCTGTCATCCTGGTCGGTGATGGCTGAAGTGGCTCCCTGCTGTCTTTGAGCAGCTAGGAAAGTGTTATAGAAATTGTATTAATTTATTATGTTCTATCACACCTGACAATATGGATTCCAGGGATGTGGGAGCAGAATAAGATGGCACAGGCATGGGGAGAACCTGCAGGAACTGCACAGACCCTGACCAGGCTGGAACTGGACTCCCGAGTCTGTAAGGCTGTGGCATTAACCACTTTTGGGGGAAAAAAAAATACAATTTATTTACATGCAGAACAATTAGAAATCTAAAACCTGCATTGTGTTGCTATTGTGTGGTGTGGCGGTTAAGGCTTTGGGCTTCAAATCCAGAAGCTGTGGGTTCAAATTCTGCTACTGACACCTGACCTGTCTGTGCTCCAATCAGAAAACCAAAAGAAAAATGGAGCCAGTTGTATCATAAAGGATGTAAGTCGCTTTGGATAAAGGCATCCGCCAAAGTAAGGAAGTAAGTGTACGTCTGTTGCTGCATGCTGTGGCTGTCAAGTTTGCCAAGAATGTGCGGCTTGCTTGCTGCCAGGCTGTCCTTTCGTGGCTGGGACGCGGTCGCAGTGCATTGCAATCTGGTTTCTACCTCTTATCATTAAGTGGCAGTCCTCCCTGGTGAACATTGTCAGTGCCACGACTAGCTGGGGACCGATCGGCTGAAGCTGGAACCTCACATTCATCTTCGATCGCTTGTATCAAAGACTTGAGTCCGACAAAGTCATAGTCCAGTTCAGAGATAATAATCGGCAACAACGTCGCCCACTGACGCCCACGTCAGTGCCATTTTTGCCGTTGTGTGCGCCTTGCTACTCACGAGAATGCAGGGAATCTCGGTCAAACCAAGTTTGTAGGCTGGTCAGTGGATGTTAAGTCTGAAGGAGCCTTGAGAGGTTGACATTCTCTCTGGGAGTCTCTCGAGGGGCTCCTCGGCATGATGAGTGGTATTTCAGATCTTAATGGAGTCGAGAGCAGTACAAATCAGCCTTATTTTATATAGTGGTTTCTACCTCTTATCATTGTTAAGTGGCAGTCCTCCCTGGTGAACATTGTCAGTGCCACGACTAGCTGGGGACCGATCGGCTGAAGCTGGAACCTCACATTCATCTTCGATCGCTTGTATCAAAGACTTGAGTCCGACAAGTCATAGTCCAGTTCAGAGATAATAATCGGCAACAACGTCGCCCACATTCGCTTTGATCTCTCGCCAGACGTCCGTGCCATTTTTGCCGTTGTGTGCGCTTTTCTACTCACGAGAATGCAGGGAATCTCGGTCAAACCAATGAACTTTCCTTCTAGCAACGAGAGTCCAACTAAAATGTAATGGTTGGTTTTGTCACAGTTTTACAGTTGATTACCATCGTCGGCTCCTCCATTTGACAGAAGTCAACATCAGCCCTGAAAGAGTTAAGTTGGTCCTGTCTCTTCTGGGTGAGGCCTCGGTGTAGGAACTTTACCAAATGTCCGTGTTTCATTAACACGGTGTGACACCACCGTACGCTTATGCTTGACATTGCAGCATTTCCCAGCCGGTGGGCCGAGACCGACTCCGGGTGAAAGTTGTGTTGGATCGGTACTGATAGGATCAGCTTTTGGTTCCTAAAATGGTTCCCAAGCAAATAATGGATACCTCCAAAACCCAAACCTGTCTTACTCTAGCCTCCCTGGTGCGCCACCCCATCGCGCCCACCATACGCACCGCTGCCCTCGATACCCGTCAAGTCCCGATTGTGTCAAAGCGTGTTGTTTCATTTCGTGAAGTCTACAAGTGGACGTTTTTCAACTACTGCAGTGGCGAGTGTAGAGAGAAGTTGAGAGGAAATCTGAGACGTCCGGTAACGAAAAATCCTGAAATGCTGGTACCGTGACCCCCCCCACCCCAGTACTTTTCCAGTTCCAACAACATTTATTTCTTTTGCACGTTTTCATACAAATGATGTTGCTCAAAGTACTTTACAAGATGAAGGAAGAAAAAAGATAAAATATAAAAATTAAATTAGGCAGCACTAATTAACAAAGAATAAAGTAAGGTCTGATGGCCATGGAGGACAGAAAAAAAAACAAAAAACTCCAAAGGGCTGAAGAAAAAAACAAAATCTGCAGGGGTTCTGAGGCCAGGAGACCACCCAGCCCCCTAACGTGAATTTCCCCTTGGGATTAATAAAATCTATCTATCTATCATCCATCTATCTATCTATTCATTGTTTTCAGGCTTCACATGGAAGAATTAGACGATGATGATGGTCATCTGGCCTTCAATCCATCAAAGTAGGGACTGCATGGTGCCCTGATCAGGTGTTGGTGGCGGCACAGACTGGCATCACAGAAGGCCAGAAAAAGGAAAATAAAATGTTCCAGTGTTCTTCTTGACCCTTTTTCCAAGTGGGATCTCTGGAGTTTGTTGTAAAATAACTGATGGCCGCTGTAAGAAAGTTTAACGAGGTCTCGCCCTCAACCGGAAGTGGTTGCCCGTTCACGACAGACTTTTCTTTCCGCCATATTGGTTTATTGACAGCATGTTTGTTTGTTTGTTTATTGTTTCAGTTGTTTTTTTACGTTCAATAAATATAAAATACTGGAATTCAACAGTCTCATATCGCCAGTCATCTGACCGTGACTCCTGTGCTCGGCTTTCTGTTAGCTAAACCCTGCGAATTAGCGCATTTCCAGAGGTCCCTGACACCCCTCTTTTACAGCCACCATCAATTGTGGTGTTGGGATTTATTGTGTCTGTCCGTGTGGAAAAATTACACGACAGCTACAAAAATCATCATAATGAAAACTTTCATTTAAAGAAACCCTGCAGGTTAAAGGAGACGAGGAGTCTGACACCCGAGGCATGACATGATAGTTGGAGACATCTGGCCCGCCGAGTGTTGCTGCCCCTGCCGCCAGTGCCGTTGCCTCTCGGCTTCACATCCTTGCCTGGCCGCTTTCTGACATCTTCTTCCTTTGGTCTATTTGGTCCTGAAGGTGTGCATCAAGCTGAGGTGATCTGTAACTCCTACATGTGCCATCGTGAAATGAACTGGGCATGCCAGCCGGGGTTTGTCCTTCCTTGTGCCCAGTCCCGAGGCGTGAAGTTGAGTTTGCAGGCTGGTCAGTGGATGTTAAGTCTGAAGGAGCCTTGAGAGGTTGACATTCTCTCTGGGAGTCTCTCGAGGGGCTCCTCAGTATGACGAGTGGTATTTCCGATCTTAATGGAGTCGGGAGCAGTACAAATCAGCCTTATTTTATATAGTGCCTTTCTACAGTCCCACGTTACACCAAGAGCTCCACAACTACCAAAAATGAAGTGCAGCTCATTTCAAGTGTGACAAGTGTCTTGCAGACAGGTCAAGTGACAGGCTCAGGGTCACTGCTGTTGGCGTTTGACCACCAGGGGAGGCTGACCTTAGGGGTAGACGTGGTGTGGCTGCCGCAGTGTGGACCAGAGTTCAGGACCAGCTGGTGATTTTGTTTTTGCTTCATGCCCTGAACTGCTTGATTACGGCTGTGCTGCTTCCAGGTTGACATTTGGAGGGCCGCAGATGAGCAGTGGGTTGTTGGAGGTGATTTCGGGTTCCAGTCAGGGTCTCTGCAGCCCCGTTTGTTCTGTAAATCCCCTCGCCATTCAGATTATGCAGTGATACACAATCGTCTTCTGCATTTTTTTAAAATGGTGCTTGTTTTCTTCTCCTTTTCGCCGAGCCGTCACGCTTTCCGTTGCACGCTTCGAGGCGGACGCCATGGCAACAGGTGAAGCGTGGGTTTCAGTCGCCTTCCGGGTGGACTGCAAGGAGGCAGAGAGATTTGTGACTGTGTGTGTGTGTGTGTGCGCGCACGTGCTTAAGAGGACCTGCACGTTAAATTATGAGAGACGCACGGGTGCACACTACAAAGGGGGGCTTCCCTGGGAGCCACCCGTAGAAGTAATGAAAAGAGCTTTTCTGTAGTCGATCAGTAAAATGCTCCTTGTGCAAAGGCGCTATATAAGAAATATTGGTTTGAATGGCACTACTGACTCGCCTGAGGGCTTTATTGTGAGCGGGGCTTCCATTTGTAGAAGCTTGAAAACACCAGTGGCTTGAGTCTGTAAAGCACCATGGCAGTAGTGTTATTCACTTAGCAGATGCCTTTATCCAAATCAACATCCAAAGCAGGTTATAGTATAAGAATGATTAGTAGGTGCACTCATCAAAAGCAACCGAGAAAAAGGAAAGGGGGAAAACAAAGTCAGCCTGCATTCCTTCCAGACGTCAATACTTTTAAGTGTTGGGGTGCCAGCTGGGTTGCCACCTTTTAATGATAGTTACAAGTTAGGGTTATGGTGGCAAACAAAACAGGCACTTGGGAGTGCAAAGTCTACCTTTAAGTTAAAGTGCCTCTTGTGAGGGGTTTCACAGCATTGGCTGCAGATGGTGGCAGCTGAGGGAACGCAGTGGCATTGAAGTTTCACTCTTCTGTTACGTGAGACTGTGTGCCATCGCAGGACAGATGGGCATCCTGGCTGGGCGACGGCATGACCTTGGGACAAAATGGAAGATACCAGGGGGTGGACAGGCAGAAGCAGGAGGCCGGGAGCAGTTCTATCACCCCCCAAATGTTAGGTGGCAGTGGGCAGGTGCAGGCATCCCAGCTTACACACCTGCAGAGGTTCATGGGAACTGGAGTCTAGAAGGGCAACCCTGTTGGGGTCCCTGGGTTGCTTTTGGGGAGTACCCCCACCAGTCATGAGTCGCTGTTCTGGGCCCAGTATTAATATTAAAGCAGCCCACTGCCATACCTCGGAGGATCAGAGTTGGGAGGCAGAAGGAGAGGGGAGAGTTTCATCGTTTGTAAGGTCATTTGCTGTGCTTTGTTGTACAAAGTGCTTGGTGGATTAAAACAAAAAATCCATTATTTGAACCCGTGATGGTGTTGGGTATTTTTTGGGTCTGGGGTTTGGAGCTCGGTGGAGCCCCTTTCTTGTTACACTGATGTTCTGCAGAGTACATCAGACTGGCATCATTAGGCAATGGAGAGAGAGAGAACCATCCAGTGGGCGTGAATTGGCAAGTCGAGGTCAAACTCGGCCTGGCATTCATCCTCCTGTTCAGACGCCAGGCAGCTCTTCTGCCCGTTGATTCCAGAGACGGTTACTGTTCTCTTTGACTGTCCTGGTGCTATTTTGTTTGTAAGTGATGAACTTTATCGTCTTAACGCATTTTCCTCCCCCTCTTTTATTTTTCTGCAGATTTCCACCCGGACGTCTCTGCCGAACTCTCAGCGATGTTGAATCGAAGCACGAGCAGCAAAACTTTCCAGGCTCCCGGTTAACTACCCTGCCCTGAACTTGACACTTCTTCATGTTTTAAAAAATTCTTTTTTTTTTTATTTAGTTTTTTTTTTTTTTTTTTTTTTTTGTTTTGTTATTTGAGTTGTATCTTTTTGTTTTTTCTTTTCTTTCAACCTTCAATTCGACCAGCACCCTTTGCGCAAATCGTTGCTTTTAATCCCAAGGAACTGCTTGGTCAATGGCGTTTTTATCCAAGAAAAAGAAGTTCAAGTTTCAGATCAGCTTCACTCTGGAGGAGTTAACGGCTGTCCCCTTCGTCAATGGAGTCCTCTTCTGTAAAATGCGACTGCTGGACGGTGGCGATTTTACAATTTTATCTTCAAGGTGAGCCCTCGGCTTTTTTTTAACTTGTTGTTTTGTTTTGCAAGGATGGTGCCGATGAATCCTGCTGGGCTCTCGTTGGGTCTTGAGTGTTGTCTGGCCTGTTTTGTGCTTCTTGAAATGGAAAAAGTGTTTTGGCTCGTTGTGTTGCCCAAACTGCCGGGCCGAGGTGTCGACTATAAATGGATGTTGCCTCTGTCGTCACTGCTCACTCTTCTTCTTTGGCTGTTTAATTTTTTTTTTAATTATTTTATTGAAATCACACAACATTCCTTACAAATAGATCAATTTTACAAAAATAGGATAGGATGTTGTTTCTTGGATGTGTGTTTGCCTTGCTGTTCCTGTATGAGGGTGTTCTGTTGCGGTAGGCTGACCCTGTCGTCTCCTTTATTATATAAACCTGACTGAAATGGTCCCAAAATCCCTGCCGTAGCCCTCCTATGTTAAATGGTCTCTCTATTATTATAAAAGAAAATCTTTAGGTGAGACTATTGGCAAGAGATTTTCTCAAATCCAGCCCTCCTCTCAACCATTTCTGGTTAACGGCTCTCGCCCGCGGTCCTCTCGCCTCTCAATCGTGTGAATGCTTTTCTCAGACACAGTTCCTGCACTCTCAGCTCTTATAAATTTTTACATTTTCCTCACTTTAAGTTCCCAATTAAAGAAGGCGTATTTTGTCCAAATCTTATTGAAGAATTTCATCCCAAAGGAGTATCAACAGAAGAAATGAGTACACGTGCAATCCTAACACTGAGAAACGATGAAGTCAAATGAATGAATGCGAAAATTGTCGAGCGGTTACACGGCAAATTGGTGAAATGCGTATCAATAGACTCTGCTGAAACAGTTGGTGGTGATGGTGCAGAAGATGAAAACATCAAATTACAAATATCATGAATAATATCTACAACTGTTAACACCGTCTGGTCTTCCACCGGCTGAATTACTGTAGATAGGACGTATCGTAATGATATTGCGTAATTTATGTCTGAGTGATGGGCTGTGCAGTAGGACAAGATTAGATGTATTCAAAATTGGTCGAACAATTCTGACATGTAAAATTTGAACAGGTGACAAGAAAGGTAATGAAGTACATCTTCAGGGGATAACATGAGACACCAAAGGAGATCTTGATATGCCATTCGTATAAAAATGTTTACAGTTTTCCGTTAGAATAGCTTTTGCTAAGACAATTAACAAATCACAGGGACAAACATTCGAGAAAGTCGTTTTATTTATTTTGGAGAAAGAAACGATATTCACTCACAGGCAGTTACACGTTGCATTGTCACGATGTAACTCCAAACACGGAATCAAAATTCAGGAAGATATGGAAGAAGATGATCCGCTGTGGCAACCCCTAATGGGAGCAGCCGAAAGAAGAAGAAGAAGAAAAGAAGGGGCCATCAAGGACCTCAAAGTGGCCATCTGTCTGTCTGTCATGAGTTAACCCTTTAAATGCCCAAGCCCTTCCTCATGTCTTTTGCCCATTAGAGTGGGCACTTAGAGTGTAGTGTTGGCAGTTGAAACAAAACAATTCTGACCCTGGCAAGTAGATGGTTTCTTATATAATGTGAAAATAAAAGCGCAGTAAGACCTAACCTGTAAACTTCTAGGTTTAGTGTGACTTGTTTTAAAAAGTCCGCTTCATGGATGATGGGATGTCTTTAGTCCTACACTCGCTGCCACTGTAAAGAATAAGCAGCAGTAGACGTCCGCCGTGGGACGCAGGACAGGCGGGCCTTTGAGGCGGTGAGGCGTGCGTGTGTGTTTTGTGTTGATGCTGGTTTCTGTCTCCAATTAATTATCAGGCTGTCTCTGAAGTGTAGGTGTGTCAGACAGTGGCCGCGTCTGTGGCTGTCCTCAAAAGATGTGACGTACCTCGTACTCAGCCACAGCCTCACTGCTGTAGCTGCCTTTTTATAGGTCACCCTCGATAGATGATGGTGGTTTCAAGATGCCATCGCTGCTGCCAGTCTTGACTTGCACTGGCGCTCTGTTTCAAATAGACTGAACTTTGCCACCAGGGATAATTTGCCTGTTTACAGACACTCATGAAATTTGACAAAAACAGCATCCACAGGCCCCTTCAAACGGACGTAAAGAATTACAAAAAGAAGGAAAAACTCTCAATTGGTCGTTAAGAGTGCCCTTCAGTGTCTCAGCAAGGCACTATAAAGGTGCATGGCTGTAAGTGTGAAGGAGATCAGTAGTGTTTCTTGACACACTTCTGCTGTAGTCTTTTGGCAGAAAATCCTCCATGTGTCACAGAGGATGTTCAGTGCTGTTCCTGATGGCCATTGGTTTTGCTCCACTGCTACCTCCAGCAGGTCAGAATGTGTTGCATACCTGAGCCTGTCATCTTAATCATTATCTTGTTGAGTCGCTGGGCCTCTCTTGATGTCATGCTCCTGGCCCAGCACACTGCAGTGTTTTGGTGGTACTGTGCTGTTGTTGACCCACAAAACCCCTGCCATTGCTTCTTGGTACCTCTAAACACTCCAGACACCATGTTGTGGACCCCGTTGATCTCCCAAAGCCCACGCAACTCCTGTCAGAAACCTTTCCACTCAGTCAGTTACATTACGTGACCACTCAAGCCACACCCATTAGAAGAGGGGCATGGCTGGAGGCATCATCTGGCTGTTATGCTCAATGGAATCTGGCAGTTCTTCATTCTTTCGGCAAGGTCTCAGTCGTACAGTTGGAGCTGAAGTTGTCCATCTGGCCCTTCAATTATCAAGCAACTCAGAATTGCACTGAAAGGCACTCTAGGAAAAGAACTTGTCTGACCTCTGAGAAAAATGTGAAGTGTTTCTGAAGCGCCTTGGAACCAGTCCTAGCTGAGAGTAGGAATGCATGTCTGAGAATGAATGACGTCGCAATTCTACAGCACCACTTTCCACAGTCGCACACTTATGATGATGATGATTTTGTAGTTTTTTGATTCTAACACTGAGGCTTTCACCTCAAAGATGAAGATGATGATCATCATCAAGGAAGAAGGAAAATGTAATAAGGTAGGGTATTGTGCTAAGCTGCACATAATTGTTGCCAATTTGTAACATCATGGATGATATTGTAACGAACTCTGAGGTGGACACAATGAATGAGAGTAAAGCCTGATAGCGGGTATATTTATATAACCATGAAACATCACCTCCCATGGAGTGCAGAGTCAGCGTGTGAATCTGTGAGTGAGGGCGTTCAAACTTTGGTACAGAATTTGAGAAATGCTTGGTTGTAACCTACTTAGAATTTCGGTATTGCAAAGGGGCGTTTTAAACATAACGTTACACTATCCCCTTGGCTGGCGGTACTTGGCTAGGCCGAATAGATGGAGCAATCTCATAATGTACAAGATTTGTTATAAGTGTTATTCCCTCTCATTCAGACTGATCTCCTTCTAAAAGTTTATTGTTGTCCAGCGTGTCCAACACATTCAGCTTTTCCAGGGGTGTGCATACCGATCTCTGTGCAAACGCCATCTTCTGGCAGCTCCTAGCCAATTGGAAAATCTCACAAGCTCTCTCAACATTCCGCGAGTCATGTTGTAACTTCGGAAAACTGGCTTGTACTCTGATGTGCAAGAGTAGGCCTGGTCTAACTTGCGTCACTCGTAGCATTTTGAGCCAATTGGGACCGTTTTCATACGGTGAAAGAGGAGAGAGAGGTTAGGAGCAGGTGCTGATACAGCGCATTGCCGCACCTACCACATGACAAACCAACTCAGGATCCCAGATTAGGGCCCGAATGTAGCCATGCAACAGGTGACACCTCAGCACCACACTAGTTCACGGTAAATGAAACAGTGTGAGGTTTTTTTTATGGTGGCTGGAATGTCAATTCTGCCACCAACCCCGAGGTTCTCCGTGCAGGTTAGAGGGCCTACATGCAGGGATGGATGCAGATTAACGTCATACCCGGGACGGAGCAATTGCAGGTGTGGCATCGGCCGGGTCGCCCAGTAAGACTGGAGGAGGGCTTGTGCCTCCTCCAGACCGCGAGGGGGCGTCCGCCCTGGTTGTGTTGGGGGCCTCGGGTAAAGGGCTTGGAAGCCCAGCCCTGTAGGGACCCGTGGCCACGGCCAGGCGGCGTCCCGGTGCCTGAATATCCCTGGAGCCCAGCACTTCCGCCACACCAGGAAGTGCTGGGGGGAAGATGACAGGGGACACCCGGACGGCTTCCAGATGCGCAGACGGCACTTCCGCCACACTGGGGCGTGTCTACGGAGGAGTGCCGGGAAGCAGCTGGAGGCCATCCGGGTTCTTATTTAAGGGGCCGCCTCCCTTCAGTCGAGGGCGGAAAGTTGGGTGGAAGAGGACGGAGCTAGAGAGAGGACGGGAGGCGGCCAAGAGAGAGGCACAAAGACTGTGAGGCCTGGACATTGGGGGAACGGTGCTGGAGGCACTGGGATTTGTGTGCACATTAAAAACTGTAAATAGTATTGTATAATAAACAGTGTGTGGTGGAATAACGATGTCCGTCTGTCTGTGCCGTGGTCCGAGTCCACACAGGTTAAGGGCCTCGCTCAAGAGCCCAATGAAGTAGAGTCACTTTTGGCATTTATGGGATTCAAACCAGCAACATTCCGATTGCCAGTGCAGATCCCTAATCTCAGAGCCACCACTCGGCCCATACACTGAGATGCTTGATAAATACGGGCCCAGGTCTTAACACTGAATATTAATTTCTATGAGCTTTATAAAGCAAGTTTTGCCTTATACTTCCTTTTTTTTCCCTCCCATTATATTAAGGGACCAGGCTACAGCACCAATGTACCAGCTTTAGTTGATGTGGTTCTTAAATCCAGCAAAGAATTAAAGAAATGGCATATTTGTTTACAATCATGATGTAAACTGCTGCCTCTCCGTGTAAAGAGCCCGAGTTTGAATTTCAGTTCTGTATTACGTTTTCACTGAGGCATTTTTAAATACAAAACGGTCTCTGTCCACACTTGAATCTTCATATCGTTTACAAACGTATCTCCATCCACACTAAAACGACTGAAAGCCCATATGATGTAGTTGTTCGCTTACACAGGGCATGCACGCACTGGTGGAGAAATCCTTAAAGGGGTGGTAACGCCCCTGGCCACAGGACTCATCGTTATACTGTAGCAGCCGGTTCAATTTTTTTATGTATGCAGCATTCATACTACTAAAGGGGGCACTTGAGATGCATGCTGGTAAGCAACACAACAAGCTCCATGGAACGCAATTCCCCTTTGTTGGAGTATGGCCTTCTGCTGTGAAGGATAAGTAATAGTTCTTTACATTTATATAGCGCTTTTCTCGCTATTCAAGGCACTTCAGTGAGTGGGGAGCCACTTCAACCGCCACTAATGTGTAGCATCCACCTGGATGATGCAACAGCAGCTATTTGTTTTGCACCAGTATGCTCGCCAAACATTAGCTGGTAGGTGAGATAGTAAGCCAATTAGAGACTGGGAATGATTAGGGGGCTGCAGTGGGCAGTTTAGCCAGCACATCAGGATACTCTTTATGAACGCTGCCCAGGGATCTTTTATAACCACAGAGATTCAGGGCCCCTGTTTTATGTATCATCTGAAGGACGGCACCATGTTTACAGCACAGTGTCCCCATCACTGCACTGGGTCATGGAGATTCACATTCGGACCACAGGATAAGTGTCCCCTGCTGGCCTCACCAACACCTGTGCCAGCAGCAACCCAAGCCTTTCCTAGATGGTCTCCCATCCAAGTACTGACCAGGCCTGAACAGGCTTACCTTCAGGTGGATGACCTGTTCTGAAGTGCAGGTGCTGCGGCTGCTGGCAGACTGGATGACCAATCGGGGAATGTGGTGGTGTTGTAATGACCATGATCCAATTAGGGAAGGGCTACCTAATAAGCATAAATAAATTGGATTGAGATTACAGTCTGCTTTCTCACCATTTCTCATCCATCCATATTTCAGTGCTGAGCTGGTGTTTTGAGAGGTAAACGAGTTGTTTCAAAAATCGGGGGTGGGGGGGGTGGGTGAAAAATGCCAGGGTATTGTGGACGAAAGGTGAAAATGGAGACTTTAAACAAAGTGTAGTAGTGTGGATGTAGCCTACAGGCTCAAAGTGCTGTAATAAGCTCATATTTATAATGCAGATGAACCTAATTTGAATTTTATGCATGTAAATCATGTACGGCCAACACACAGTGCAATGGGGAATTCCATTTGGTTAGCACAACAATTCTGACAATACAGGTTTATTAACATTATAATTGTGGAAAAGGTCGGGTGACAGTTGGATGGGAAAACAAAAACTCCATTTGATAGTATGATGGAGAAAGTAAACTTCATGGGGGGTCCACAGTTGATTCAAAGAGACACACTCTCAGTCCTGGTGACCTACGGTAATGGCTACCCACCCTTTCCCGGGAATTCTACAGTATCACATGAGTTTGTGTTGGGTAGTCTAAAAAGATGCCTGCTGTCTGTGTACAGTTTACGTGTTCACCCATGTCTAGTTTTGTCTTTCTAGAGACCTGCCATTTGGTGGTGCTATGAATTATTGTGCCCTGATGGCAGAGGGCTGCTCCATCCATCCAGAGTTGGTTAACCTGGTACTGCCAGGATAGAACTCGCCCCTTCACTACCAAAACCTGAATTAAATGGCTTCAGAAAATGGATGTGCGGGCAGACGTTGCAAGTGATGGCAGCAGGAGAAAGGTAAAATAAAGACCCCAAAAAGACTTAGAATGGCCGGCTTTGGTGGCCAATCCGCTAAAGTGGTTGACTCATCTTCATTGCTTTAGTGAAACTTTTACATTAAGTAGTAAATGGGGTGACTGTTCAGCCAGTAGGAGGCACAGCAGGAGGCAGTAGGCTTGAGAAGACTTCCACTGGAGACTGACTGTAGTTCTGGTGGAGATGGTGGTCTGTAGGTGCACAGCTTCCAATCTCCTTACGGTCCAGTAATGTCCCCAGCTGGAGTTTTCAGTCTGATTTAGTGGATTGCAATAAGAGAAGGGTTTGGAATGAGATGAAGTCCTCTAGGACTGGTGCATGTGCTGGCTGTGAAAGGCGCTATATACACTTGATTCCTATGTAACTCCCAATTCCATCTAGGACATGTTTTGAATTGCACGTACCCAGTCCCAGTTGCTGCGGTTTCTCCAAGTTGTTTGTAGTGTTTTTTTTTTTTTTTTTTTTTTTTGAATGCTACATTTGGCACTTTGGACTCTCTCCAGAGCCTGTGGGGTGTTCATCTCTCTGAGTGTCTGGAACTGTTTGTTTTAGCTCCTGGATGGGTGGACAATCTAAGCTGCAATTTCTAGTCCTGAACACATTTCAGTTATTTTATATAAGAACATTGGAACTTTGACAAATGAGAGGAGACCATTCAGTCCATTTGTCGCTCGTTTGTATAGCTAATAGCTAAGCTGTCCCAGCATCTCATCCAGAGACTCCTGAAAGGTTGTCAAGGGTTTCTGCTTCAACTCCATGTCTCTCGGTAGTTTGTTCCCGATACCCACATTTGTTTATGTAAAGAAGTACTTCCTGGTTTCAGTCCTAGATGCACTTCCTCTTAATTTCGACTGTTGTCCTCGAGTATGTGATTCACACTTCTAGTTGTCGTTAGTGCCAGAAGGGGGTCCTTCTCCTTTGGTTGCTTGAGCAAAGCCCTTAACTTGAAAGTTGCTCCAGGGGGTGCTTTACAACGGCTGACCCTGTGCTCGAACCCCTATAGGTCATGTGAAAAGACAGTTTCTCCTCCTGGAGGGGATGTGATTTAGTATAGTGTACCAAATAGTTGAAAGGATTCTGCCTGATCTCCTTTATCAATGCCATGGAGGATTATGAAGACCCGAATGAGGTCCTCATGCACTCTCCTCTGCCTGAAACTAACCAGGTTTAATTCTCTGAGTCTGTCAAAGTAGGATGTGTCCTTAAGTCCCATGACACACTTGGTTGCTCTCCTCTGCACAGCTTCAAGTGCTGCTATGTCTTTTTTGGATTTTGGTGACCAGAATCTCACATAGGACTCCAGACATGGTCACACTAAGGAGTTATACTGTCTGATCATAACATCCCTTGGTTTATATTAAACAGTTTTTATGACGTAATGTAACACTTTATTTGCCTTTTTAATTGCTTCTGCACATTGCTTAGATGATGAAAACATTGTTTCAACATGAATGCCGAAATATTTTCCAGAGGCTGCTTCCTGTAGCTCCGTGTCTGTTATCCTGTATTTATATTTAATGTTCCTTTTGCCCACGTGTAGCACTTTCCACTTTTATACATTATACTCCATTTTCCATGTCATCATTGTGTGTTGTTTGTTCAATTTTCAACATTTTTCAGCAAATTTCACAAGTTTACTAAAGACCCTAGAATCGGTGTCATTAATTTACATCTGAAAAAGTAGCAGACCCCTGAGGGACTCCAGTAATGGCCCCTTTCTTCTCTTATCAGTACTCTTTGTGTCCTACTGGTTATAAATTTTATTAATAGAATACTTTTCCTATGCACAAAGGAGCTTGAGATCAGGTTTTTGTAGGTTGCCTCTGATTCCTGCAGCTTCTGTTTAGCCAAAGTTCTTTTGTCCAAAGCATTTTCCAGGTCAGAAATACACGGGGATAGCACCGAACTTCTATCTGGTGAAAACGCACGCTCGCTCGCTCGCTCACTCACACAGGACGTCCGTGATGGAAATTGAATCTGCACCCATGCCGTTTTTATATGTTGTGGTGCGGTGGTCAGTGTCCTGTTGCAGTCTGTGTGACACCTCCTCCGCATCCAAGTAGATGCAAGTTTGGGTTATCTGATGGTCTAAACTGGCCATGTGAATGGGCCCTGTGGTTGACTAGCATCCCTTCCAAGGTAGGTTCCCGCCTGGTGTCTGATCCTGCTAGGATAGGCTCTGGCCTCCTGTGATCCGTAATCCGATTAAATGGGACATTATTTTTATTTGGGGAGTTGGGAGGTTCACTCCAAGTCATTTTAGTGGTACAGTGTTGGTTGTACATTGGGAGCCCTCATCAGGTGAAGAGTCTTGCACGGGGTCATACAATGCAGCTGCTGATGTGGCTCGAACAGAGCACTTGGGTTTTTCAGACAACCGTCTTTCTCAGCGCCCTAAGTGGCAGGGTTAAATAAGTTAAGATTTGCATTGGGTGTGATGAGGATGGACAGGTTAAGGAACAAGTGCATTAGAGGGTCCGCTTAGGTGGGACTGTTGGGAGACAAAGTCAGAGAGGAGAGATTGCATTGGTTTGGACATGTGCAGAGGAGAGATGCTGGGTATATTGGGAGAAGGGTACTAAGGATAGAGCTGCCAGGGAAGAGGAGAAGAGGAAGGCCTAAGAGAAAGTTTATGAATGTGGTGAGCGGGGACATGCAGGTGCTGGGTGTCACAGAGCAAGATGTTGAGGACAGGAAGATATGGAAAAGAATGATCCTTTGTGGTGACCCTTAATGGGAGCATCTAAAAGAAGTTTAAGTTGCTTTCTGTGAGTCCTCTGGTGAGACAGCCATACAGGACACCGATCAGCCTTTGGGATGTATAGCGCCTTTCAGTATTAATGCTGATCCCTATATGCTTTACATGATGATATAATGTATTGTGATCCAGTAGGAGTCATATGACCAGGTGGGGGTGTGTGCACTGTTTTATGTAAGTTCTAACTTGGTGTGTTTTCTGCTCCTATGCCGGCCTCTTTACATTTTGACGTGCCCGTTGAGCGTAAAGCTGCAGCCTTCCTGCCACCGCGCTGTCTGTGCCCCATGGGACTCCAGGTGGATTGTTGGCCTGGAGAGCAGTACAGTGCGTGTCATGTGATCTCCCCACTCTGTTTGACACACTGCCTGGCGTGCAGAACTGACCGCCGCCTCATTTGGTTACATTTGCTTAACCTGTTCAGTTTGGTTTGTGCTGTCGCGTGTTAAGCGTACTGTGAGGAAGACGCTTGGTCAGCCACCGGAGTCCATATTCATCATTAATGTGCCGTTGTTTTAGCGCACCTTGGAACCCCCAAGTGGTTACATTCCCACCAAGTTCTTAATTAGTGCTAATGGAGCGCCTCATTTCATTTGAGGAGGCGTGCTACTCTGATTTTACCATCTTGTGTGAACTTGTTTCAGTTATTGATATGCTGACTCACAGCACTCATTTTGAATGCTAAATCTGAGAATCGGCCACAGTTTAAAAGTTGGTGTTTTTCCAGATGGCGTTCTGTTCATCCACTCTTTCAGATATTTTCCATTTCACTTTATGCAACTAAATATGTGGATTAGAAAATGGATGGAACTCTCTTTTTTTTTTTTTTTTTTTTTTTTTTTTTAACACGCCCTGTAATAAGATGAAGTCCTCTTTGCACACAATTAGCACTCCAACTTAATGAAAAAAATATAATAACCGTTTAAAGCATCCTGGGATGCTGGTCACTATAGAAGGATGTTTCTATTGAACAGTTTTGTTCTGGTGGTTAACACATTACACTAAAAAGCACTTGCGGGTTCACCCCACCTCCCTAAACGAATCGCCATGCCTGTCTGGGCTCACCTTGTCAAAACACTGTGGCAATTGTACTTCACATTGTGCTGGGAAAAGATGATTAAGTGAGCAAATGGCCCAAGTGAGATGGATTCAGGTAGTGGGCCTCCCCCAGCTGGCATCTTTGCCCTGACACCCTCCACCCCCCCAGCTTTCGCAAAAGACTATGTTGTGTTCTTTGGGGGAACCTGACATTTAATGCTCCTTTGACCAAATGTCCCAGTGCTTGAAATCCTCCTTTTGAGGCTCTGAACAATGCCTGCCATTGTGCGTGGATGACAGTGCCTTCGCTTGGAGGTCTTAAGTAGCCTCTTGGATTTACATTTTTTATGGTGTTTGTTTATTTTTAACGCAGATTTTTTTTTTTTTCCTTCCATGTCCTTCCTTCATATGCTAATGTTTCTTCAGGGTTTTCAGGTTTCGGCGCTCGACATCTTAAGCCAGAGCGTCGACGTTCTTTTGTGAACTTGCTGCGTTTTTACTTGTCGTGCAGACTGGTTAAAGTCCTTTGTATGGAATGACGTTGTGATGAGTGACAAAGGTTCCTGTTTTGCATGTGAAACCGTTTACAAGCAGGGTGAAGAACCTTTATGGAAGAGTCTGTCTCCAAGAACCAGACTGGACAAAAAGGAAGGAAAAAAAATTCTGAATTAAAGATGAATTCTCTCTTTATCTCTCTCTATCTATATACAGTATATATATATGTCTGTCTGGAATTTTAAATCACTTATTGCTCACAAACCATTTCACCTATTGACTTGAAATTTGGTACACATATACTACGTGACGTCTACTATCTGCTTTTGGGGTGAAAATTTTTATTACTATTTTTATTTTATTGTAGAATCAACTCTCGGCAGCAGGGCGGCCGTGTGGTGCACGCGTATGGGTGCCGTTCTCATTCCCTACCACATTCGCTAATCATTCTTGAGGCAGATTGAAGACTTAAGTGCCAGCTTAAGTGAAAAAATAAAGAAAACATACTAAGTAATTGCAACACAAAAACTATCTTAATCAGTTTTAACGTGAAAAGATGCAGACGAAGGAAAAGAAGCAGCGGGCCGCTAGGGTGGAGAAAAGAGCTGCTCAGGAAGCAACAAGCGCATCAACCTCTGAGCAAATGAATGGTAAACTGACAGAGAAAGAGGATGAAAACTAGCAATGCTCAATACACGCATAATGTGTATGTATGTATGTATGTATATATATATATATATATATATATATATTCTACAATAATTCTTTCCATTTATATAGCGCTTTTCTCACAACTCCAAGTGCATCAGTGAGTGGGCAGCCACTTCAGCCACCACCAATGTGCAGCATTTACCTGGATGCTGCAACGGCAGCCATTTTTGCGCCAGTATGTTAACCATGCATTAGCTGTTAGGTGATAGACAGTTAGCAAATTAGAGACAAGGGATGATTAAGGGGGTCAAAATGAGTAGGCCACGGTGGGCGATTTAGCCTGGACATTTGGATACACCCTACTCTTTTTGAAGGATGCCCAGCGGTCTTTCATGACCACAGACAGTCAGGACCTCAGTTTTAAGTCTCATCCAAAGGACGGCACCATTTTTACAGCACACAGAGTCCCCGTCATTGCACTGGGGTATTTCAGATCCAAATTTGGACCTCAGAGTAAGCGCCCCCTGCAGGCCTTGCCAGAACCTTTTCCAGCAGCAACCTAAACTATCCTAGATGGTCTCCCATCCAAGTACTGGTCAGACCTGAAACGTGCTCCACTTCATGTGGATGACATATTCTGAAGTGCAGGTGGTGTTGCTGCTGGCAGGCTGGGTGACCAATCTGGGAATGAGGTGGCTGTGGGTTCAAATCCCGCTGCTGGTGCTGTGTGAGAATAAGCAAGTCACTTGACCAGCCTGTGCTCCAATTGGAAAACCAAGAAGAAATATAACTAATTTGTATCTTAAATGTTGGAAGTTGCTTTGGATAAAAGCGTCAGCCACATAAGGAAATGTAAATGTACTAGAAGTAAACATCTGCTTACAAGCCCAGTGTAACCTGTGATTGTATGATGTCCCACCCAGCACTGCTTCCCATTCCTTATTGCAGGGGTCTCCAACTCCAGTCCTGGAGAGCTACTGTGGCTGTAGGTTTTCATGCCAACCCTTCTCTTAATTATTGACCAGATTTTGCTGCTAATTAACTCCTTGCCTTAATTTTAATCAATGCCCCTTAATTATTGTTTTTCCTTAATTAGCAACCAAGCAATATTAAGACACAATGAACCAACACATAAACGACCACCTGTGTCCATCGCACAATAACTAAAAATAAAGAAAGGTGAACTCCTCAGTAATGTTGATTTTCTTTTTTAAGAGCGCTGAGCAGATCAACAGTTTTGGAAATGTCTGCCATGGCAGAGTGAGCGTCATGGAATTAAATAACTGGTTTAATTAGCAACGAGAATTGGCTTCAAATTAAGAAACTGAATGAAGTGAAGTTGGTTGGAGTTTGAGGCCTTGACTTAGTTGCTCATCTGTTGGCTAACTTCACATCAAATTTATGTTTAGGTGCAGTGTTATGGAAAAAAGAATCAATTCAGTGGTCAGAGTGTCAAGAAAAGTCGATTAAAATAAAGGGAAATAGTGAATTAGCAGCAAAAACTGGTCACTAATTAAGAAAAAGAGACACAGTAGCTCTCTAGGACTGGAGTTGGATACCCCTGCCTTTTTGGCTCCCTAGGATTCTGTAATGGAAACCATAGTCGCAAAATGTTTCAAGGAAAAGGCACTGCCAGATAATAACTTGGTTGGCATGAAAACATTTCTTGAAATTCTACTTTTTTATTGACACATTTGCTTTTGCCATTGTAATGCAGTATGTCATCGCAGTATTAAGTGAGTCAGCAGCAAATGAGCGTCTCGTGCACGTTACTCGCTGAATGCACAGAATGATGTGACAATGGCTAAATCTGCCCACGTACACTTTTAAATGTATTAAAGGTAAATGTAACTTGGGAGTTCTGATGAAGACCCCTTAGCTCTTCTGACTTTACATCGTGTCCAATGATTGGTCCTGCCTCTTCATGTTTGTGCTGGGATAGGCTGTGGCTCTGCGACCCCACTTTATACAGAACAGGGTGTTGGGTAAGTGAAGGCTTGGATATAATGCAGGATCTTTGATTTCGAGTTGATTAGAAGAGTTGATAAAGCTGCTGTCCCAGAAGAAACACAGAATCTCATTTTAAGAAGCCGCAGGTGGAGACATTTCCAGTGTGCACATCACCTGCCCTGGTTGCACCCCACCCTGCCCCGTACATATCTATACTGCCTAGCAACCCTGGCGTCCCAACAGACTGGAGCATTTAGAAACAGAGGGACTGTCTGAGCCGACGCACTTAGAGTAGGAAGTGTTGCCAGGGAGATGCCCGCGTCCCCTGCTGTTCGGACTGTCATTTGTTCATGATAGGCTGTTGCTTGCCCCTTTCTCTTTATAAAAAGGTATTTATATTCAAGGAGGTGCTGCATATGCAGAGCCTTTTGTTTATCAGAAATGCAGCAGTGCAGCGCTAAGCTCCTTGTTTTATCCTCTTTTGGTGAACTGATGGTCAATTCCTTATAAATGGTTAACCGCTTAATCTGTGCTTGGGGGGGGTGGGGGTATCTTGCAGATGTGGAGACAGCAATGCCCCGAGAATAAAAGGAATCAAGGGAGAGAGGTATGACCTGAATATTCTCAGCCTGACAGTGAAAACTCCTCACTGGCTTACATGGTGAAGCCTGCATTCATTTTTTGGGGGCTTTGGTTGACAATTGCATAGCACTATGATCTTACTTAAAAAAAAAAAAAAAAAAAAAAAAAAAAA
>JANRMT010062802.1:12795572-12818360 GCA_026402145.1 Polypterus bichir lapradei | reverse complement strand
AAAAAAAAAAAAAAAAAAAAAAAAAAAAAAAAATCCTGAAAGCAAATTTACCTACAGAGCTTCAACAATTCACCACGTCTGTTAAATGGTTCATATTTCTAGTTGGGTACAAATGAGAGGCCCTTAGATGAGACAGACCTTTTGTGCATAGCCCGAGTCTTTCAAAAGATATAAATCGGAATCTGACCTGTTTCTTCCGTGTATGACTTTTGTGGTGATGTGCAGTGGGCCCACAGTAAGGCCTGCCTGACCTTAGGGTATGTTGGTCTAAAAAAAGTAGCCGTGGGCGTGTGGTTTGCATCAGAGTCAGTAGAACACTGTCTTTTTCTGTTGTTCAGTTTACTTTGGATCTAATTTTCTGATTAGATTTTTGTACATGTTTCATAGATCTTTACTCTGTATTGTTCGGTATTTATTGGCACCTGTAAAACTTCCATTGTTGCTTTGTTGGGTTTGTAATGTTTTGTTGTAAAACATGTGGAATAGTTAAGTGTATGGGAACATTCTACATCTTTTTGTGTGTGTATGTGTATATCAGGTCAGATCAGGTTGGGGAGCATGCACTAGTACAGTATGTTTCCACACTCACCACAATGTGTGTGTGTGTGTATGTGCTGTAAACAAGGTAGGCCATCTAGGAGACCAGGCACGCACCGTCACCACTCATCCGCACCATGCAGTGAGGTACCATTACTTCGTCAATATAAATCCCTTTCTTCCTCGGTCATAGTTTTATGGGTTTATTTAAAGAGGTATAAACTTAATAGAAGAATTTGTGAAGAAAGTATGACAAAGAATAAAAAAATTTGCTTTAATGTGCCTTGGAATAACCTAACTAAATTTATTTTAAAAAGATAAATGGCAAATTATAAACACTTTGTGGAAACTCGAAAATATCAAAACAAAACTTGTGCTCTTCAGAAAAATGAAAGTAATTTAAATTTACTTTAAAAAAAAAAAAAAAAAAAAAAAAATATTTTAGAAAGAAATGGAGTTAATGGGTCTAAAACTATAAGAAATTTCGTGGTTGGACCACAAAATTTTTAAAACCGTTTCTTAACGAGCACCTATGGCCCAAGGGTAACCTACATTCCAAATTTCAAGTCCTCATGGTTTGGGAGATTTTGTAATGAGTGAGTCAGTGGTATTTGGCTTTTATTTATTTATATATGTACACACATACACTAGGGGGCTCTGTTTGGTTTACCAGATATACAATTTAATGAGATTGTTATTTTCATGGGAATTGTTACATATGCATTATTTTCACTTTTACTTTAAAACTTTTGTAAAAACAATACTTGTCCTTTATTTCCGGCCCTGGGCGTGATTAAATCTCTTTCTCGCAGGACGTATAACGCTGCTTGCATTGTGAAGGGGGTTGGCTGAACGCATGCTAATGAGATGCCATTGGATCATCTGTTGTCTTTCTGCTGCTGTCGCGCTGCCCGTCAATCATTTTAAAGCCTGTACAGCAGCTGTCCTTTTGCCACTTCGAGTCTCTGCCACTCGAGTTGCGAAGGGGGGTGGGGGTTAGGGTGGCTGAACACACGCTAAGGAGAAGCGGTCGGATCATATGCTGGCTTTCTGCTGCTTGCAAGCTGCATGTTTTGCTTGTTGCTCGTCATTGTTTTAAGAGCTGGGATCAAGTTAAAGTGTCTCTCACGGGACTTCAAATTGTCTTCCGAGAAGATCACGTCTCGTCTCCCTAGTCTCCCTCCCAATGATTTTTTTTTTATAATATATATAATTTTTTATATTATATAATTTTTTTTTAACAATTGCTCCTCAACAAAACAATAATGTTGACAGTATGCCAAAGCTTCTTTTAAAGGATATCCCTGTTCCTACAAGAACGTAAAGGAGCCATTGGCTCATGAGTGAGTTGGCACTGTCTTGTGGTTGGCACTGCTGCCTCTTGCCTCTAGTGTCCTCCATCTGGGTTTAATTCCTATGCCTAGTTGTTGCCCGTGTCATGTTTTGCCTGCTCTCCCTGTGTGTAAAATGAGTTTTTCTCCAGGAATTCCTCATTTCTTCCCATTAATTGACCACAGTGTGAGAGTTTGTTGCTTCCTGCTTTGTGGCCAGGACTGTCATGACCCTGAATTTGGATTAAGTAGGCCTACATGTATACTTGTTTTTTGATGTTGTTTTTAGAACAGTTTTGCTGAGACAGACCATTCTTCCCAACAGCCTTGTTAATCCCGTTGTCCTAGACTCTCCAAAATAACGTCGGTTAGTCCTTCTGAATGTTACATGACTTGGTCACTTTATTTAATACTAACCACGGTACTTGTCGAAGACCAGTAATAGAATAATGAAATATTTTCTATCTCTTGCCAAACGTGTACCTTCTGCAGCCGTCCTCTGTATTCGTCTGTGTGTGTGTGTGAATGTTTCTGAAGGGCGTTACGGTAAAGCCTGCTTCTCAGACTCTGATATTATTTTCGAGACTCCTTTATCACCGTCTGTCTGGTTTCTTCAGTTGCTGTCTTTGAAGGCAACTCTCTCAGCATGCCTCGTACGCCTTTACTACTCCTCGTGTGTCTTCACTCACACTTCCACTTTTGATCACATCACCAAAGCAAAACTGGCCAATCGGATTGCTCGGAGGGACTGGACACACTAACTTTAGTGTTTTATTATATACTAGATGTCCATATTTCTCTGTGTGAACAAAAACATTTTAACATTTGTGCAAAGGCAATCCCTGTCCAGTCTCCTTCTGTGTCCCCATGTTCTTGAACTCTTTTTTTATTTTTTAAATAGCTGCTGGCATCTACTGGTCTTGTTCCCATCTTAATTTTAAACGTTTTAATCAGGGCACCTCTTAATCTCCATCCGCTTATACTTAAAATGTTCTGCTGCTTCAGTCTCTCCTCACCGCTCATACCTCTTGGTCCCGGAGTAGGCCTAGTTGCTCTTTTCTGCATTTTCTGTAGTGCTGCTTTGCCTTTATTTATTTTTTCAGTTGTCGTCGTCTTTTTTTTTTTTTTTTTTTTTTCTCCTCATCTTTTCCCACTTCTTTTTGGGGGTCGATGTTTGTTTATGTATGGAGACCAATCCTCCCCAGTGCTGACACCTTGTGGTGTTCAAAGGAAATGTAAACTGCAGCTACAGTAAAATCTCTAGAGATGGACTTGTAGCCTTGAGATTGTCCATGCTTTTCCACAATTTTGGTTCCTAAATCAATTCTTTGCACTTCTTTCTTGTCTCCATGCTTGGTATTGTACACGCCGACACAAAGATTGAGTCCTCTTTTCTCCATTTAAAATGGTGGCAAGTGGGATTTCTATCTTGCCAGCGCTTATAACCTGCCACAGATGAGTCTAACTACACATGAAAGGAGCATCACATGATTGAAATCCAGTTTTTTTTTTTTTTTTCTTGCAATTTTGAAAAGGTGCCAATTTCGTCCATTCCATTTCTGGATTTCTTTTTTTTTTTTTTTTAAGCTTTTTTTTTGTGGTGTTCCAGTGCAAACATAAGAAATAAACCCGTAAAGACCACAGCATTTGGAATTGCAACAATTATCTTGGAGAAGTGCATGGCTGCCAGTATTTCTGGCCATGATGTAAATCTCCATTCCCAACCCCCAAATCATGGCTCTAACTTTAAAGATGCTTGGCATGTTTTTCTTTTCTTTCAATTTTTTTTTTGTCCCCTTCCCAAACAGCAGCTGTTTCTGCTGTGATGGCCTCCTCCACTTCGTCATTATGACGCCTTCAGGCAGGATATGGAGGTCCATCTGTTTTGGCTTTCGGCCTCGGGAGGCCCGTCTGGATCCTGCCAGCCTTTTCAGCATAATGGGCCAGCAGGTTCGTGAGTAGGAAATGGAAATGTTGGGAGAGCGGCCTGGGAGTCACCATCGCTGTAGATGACCGCGAGAACCGGTTTGAGTCGCAGTGCACAGATGACGTATCAGAGTGACCTATAGAAGAAGGCTCTGTGCTAATAATGTGGTCGGGTCTGTCCCGAGTCCTTTTGTGATTCCCCTACCCCAGCCCGTATCTTAGCCCTAGGTGACGGGGCTTTTGATGTGACAGTGAACCCTAATGTTAACACTTACATCGTCAGCCCTAGTGTTAATATTCACCTTTTTAGCATGTATTTTTATAAAACCTAATACTGTATTTATTTAATTTCAGTCCCTCAGGTTAAAACTTAGACCCTAGGGGGACTGATACATATGGACTAGTTTCTTTCTTTCTTTCTTTCTTTCTTAATTTCCTCTTCTTCCCATTTTACAATAATTTTAAGTGTTTGAACAATAGTATTTTAGGTATATAAGTAGGGCTTTTAAAAGGGGTGGGTATTTTAAATATTTATTTATAACGTACTTTTAGACCTATATGCTGCATTTTAGATCTTTTATAGTAAACCTATTTTATTGTTTAAATACAGGGATATTTTTCCTATTCTTTTTTTTTTTTATGTGGCTTAGAGGCTGGAAACCACAAGACTGATGGTTTGTTTTCCATTCCTCACTCATTTGTTGACCTACCTGAAGTGAATCAATCAACCTAATAAGTCATCCAATAATCATATAGAGTGCCTTGGAGTTTCGATTTCAGTTTATTCTTGAGTGCACATTAACTTAGGAGCACAGTATGTAATAAAATTAAAAATGTAATCTGATAAAAACAGTGCAGAATAAACAAAAGGCAGCTTATGCAGGGCAATCGTGAGTCCTGATTGGCCACATTCTGAGAAGGGACATACGTAATAGCAAGAAAGGCGCTGTATAGAATTGTCTGGTGTTGTCACTTTGTAGATTTGCATGGATTCCAATACCGAAAAACACAAATTTTAAAATGTTATGATGTCAGCAGTTTGGTAGCAGTTTCTGCTGTCCACCCCCACACACAGTAGAGTATTTGGAGGGGGAAACAGGCGTGCAGGCGTTCTGTAGACTTCGCAGAACTCCAGGCTTCAATGTGATTGAGACCACCTGGAGACTTCATGGAGACACTCCAGGGAGGCTGGAGAAGGTTTTGGAGTTTCCAATTACTTACTGTACCAGTACTGAGGTCTGAAAGCTGGTATTGATACTAAAGTTGAAGTTTCAGTCCTGATCTGCCATTATTCACTTTCCAAGTTGGGACTTTTTGTTCTGTTAGCTTCTGAGGCACGCATCTTCTCATTGCATCCCGCCACACACCAACTCGTCCTGGTTCTGTGTTATGTTTGGGGTCTCCATTGTGGTGTATTTCCAAATGCTACGGTGGACACATTTACTTTCTAATTTGAGTGTCCATGTCCAGGGCCTTGGAAGGGACATCAATTTGTACCCCTTTGGTCATCACATTCAGTTATGCTAGTTGGTCTAATGGAGCAGGTCTTTTGGACTATAAGATTTTATAACAAGTTGCAGGCCAATCTCAGAGCTGTTTAATCCGGTTTAGTGTTTGTGCTTTTCGATGAATATTTTGCACAGGGCAAGACAGCAGTTCACTGTATCAGACCCACACTCGCATGAGCCAAGACAGAGTCGACATGTAGTCAAAGACTTTGGGGAATGTGGGAGGAAAACTGATGCAGGCACCAGGAGAAGATGCCAGGCTAGTGTGAGGATCTGTAAAGCTAACCAACTGCGACGCCCTGCTGCTCTCCAGGTCCTGTAGTCTCATCATCAGGTACGTTAAACTGAAGAGAGGACTGTGCTTCTTTGTTAAACATTCGGGTGCAAGGGAATTTACTTGTGTTTTTGTTTTTTTGTTTTTTTTTTTTTCCTGTCCCTCTCCTCTAAAAGTTTAATTTTATTGTCCAGACTTCCCAGCAGGCTCTTTGTTACTTGTGTGGCCATGCTTTGAAGTGTTCTCCCCTGCCCTGGCAAGGTTTTTTTTTTTTTTTTTTTATATCTGTTTAGCAGCTCCCTGAGGGCCTTTTTTTATTTTTTCTGTTCAATCTGATGGACGGCAGCCTCTCCTGAAATTAAGCTGTTACTAATTAGAGCAACAATGCCCCCCTCCCCTTAGTATTGTGTCAGGGCTGCCGTCTTTGTACACGTGGACTTGTTCATCGTGCTGCCGTCCTCATGTGGTTGTCACGCCATGCTGCACTCTGATCGGTGCAGAGAAAGCTGACGTGTAACACATGGGGGTGTTTTGGATTTCTGGAACATGTAATGCTTTATTTCCAAATCATTCCTACTGTTAAACAATTTTGGTCGAGCTTAATTTTATATAGTGTCTTTAGCCTGCATACTTTATAAAGTAAAGTTGATTAGTAGTGCTGTCGTGTGAACAAAGTGGTGGGAAATTCTTACTTGTGTGTCCCACCAACTTACAACATATCAACACAAGAATGTTCTAAAATACAGTACATTACTTTAAATTAGCAGAAAACATAACTCGGTTACCATGATGTACTCTTCTTTACCCTTATAACATTGTAACATAGGCAGGCAGCGTGGCGTAAAGGTGGTATTCAGGATCCCACTGCTGACGCTGTGTGCCATGAGCAAGTCACTTCACCTGCCTGCGCTTCAAGTGGAAAAACAAGAAATGGAACCAGTTGGGTCTTAAGTGTTGTAAGTTGCATTTTGGGTAAAGGTGTCGGCCACATAATAAATAAATAATTGTCAGAGATACCTGTATCAGTCGAACAAGGCACAGAACAGAATCGCCATGGATGCACCAGGTCAGTGGATCTCAACCTTTCTGGTACTGCGTCTCACCTTTTGGGAGATTCCCCCTTAGTTCACCACGGGGGTGCGCTCTTGATTCATGAAGTGCGATCAAGAGGTTTGGTCCTGCTTTGTGAACTGACCATGATCAAGTGTGATCTTCAGAGCCTGAGGGTGGGCTTGGGGCGAAAGCAACTGTTGGAATGGCAACCCACCGCAACCAAACTACCATTAGAAATGAAAGCAGTTAAGAAACACCGTGTTAGGTGACTATAAATTGGCTCATGTTTGTGAATGTGCCCTTCAGTGCATTGCTACCCTGGTTGAGGCAACTGTCACTAAAGTTGGCAATACAAATGGATAAATACAAGAAATACACCACTCTTAAATACCATCCATTATCCAACCTGCTTTATCCTAACTACAGGGTTACGGGGGGGGGGGGGTCTGCTGGAGCCAAACCCAGCCAACACAGAGCGCAAGGCAGGAATCAAACCCTGGGCAGTGCGCCAGCCCACCGCAGGGCACACCCACACACCAAGCATACACTTGGGACAATTTAGGATCACCAATACACCTAACCTGCATGTTTGTGGACTGTGAGAGGACACCGGAGCACCCGAAGGAAACCCACGCAGACATGGGGAGAACATGCAAACTCCATGCAGGGAGGACCCGACTCTTAAATACCCCACTGTTAAATACCCATCCTCATTTAAAAGACTTGTGGGGATTTTTGTACCTGTCATGTGTTACCAGCAGGGGTGGAATAAAATGCAGATGTGGTCACTAAATCAACTCCCTCAAACCAAATGTTTACTGACTAAACCCAATGCCTTTTAGGGGCGCCTCCCAAATAAAGCATGGGTGTCATCACAGGGGGAAGATTTTTGAGGAGAAAAAGCAAGGCCCGAGTTCCATCATTTGACAGGGGAAGACCAAAGGCTGTCTGTGTGGATATGTTGACGGGAGTAACGGTCACACATTGGGCTCTATTTATCAGGCTATCATTTGTATAGATAATTATTTATACTTTAATTTTGTGATTCATTTAGTCCATGGTCAAGGGCAATAAACTATCCTAGCACCAGTACCTGCGTCGCTTTCACGTGTCTAGCAACTTATATTTAGTGGTATAGCTGATAGCAAACAATAGAGTCTGGGGTGAATATATACACGCATCACAATGAGGCCATTGACCAGGAGTGCTTCCTGTGCTCCGCCTGTTGGAATTATGTTGGCTGTGCCATAGCTGAAGGTGCAAGCCACTTGTGGTTGTGCGAGTTTCTTCTGACACAAGTTTCCCTCTTGTGAGAAAGTGCTATCCTTTCTCTCTCTGTCTATCGTACAGTGGGTATAATCTGAGTACTGTATATACTTTATTGTGTGTGTTTGTGTATACATACTGTATATAACTATAAAAAAAAACGTGTGTGTATGTAAATTTATATGGAGTTATTGTAGAGTCGCATTGTTTTGCATCTGCAAAAGAAAAGGGTTAAAGGGTTTTTTCCATACTGGAAGGAAAGAAGATGCAAGGCACAACATTTTAGCTTTATAGCCATCATCGGGTGTCCAACTGAAAAGAGAAGGTGACAGTAGGTGTTAAAAAGCTGCCATTAGAGAAGGGACAGATTAAAATGTTAGTCAGTCTTTAAGACTCGGAAGAAATGTGTGATCCCAGGCTGAGAAAGAGCTGAGCTGCTTCTGCTGTTTTTCTTTTGAAAAGTGTCTTTGAAGCCTTGCGAAGGAACACAAATGGAGAGATCAGTGTGGCTATGGTCGAGCTATCTGAATTGTTTTACAATTGATTTAAGGACTTCTTTGATCTTAAAGTATAAATTCTTTATATTTCAAGACATCAAAACATTTGTTTTGGCTTGAAAAAAGGACATATTTAATATGTTTTTAGGCTTTACCACCGTGCCTCATAGCATCCAATGTAAATTGTCAGTTTGGGCGAGTTGTTGTTGGGTGTTTTTTAATTTATAGAAAGTGCTTAACTTTAAAACACGATTTCCTGTGGCAAATGCATATATTGTATATTTGGAGGGGGAAACACGTGTGCAGAAGTTCTGTATACTTCACAGAACTCCAGGCTTCAATGTGATTGAGAACACATGGCACCTGGAGACTTCATGGGGGCACGCCAGGGAGGCTAGAGAAGGTTTTGGAGTTTTACGTTATTTATTTCTGAACCATTTTGGTACCAGTACTGAGGTCTGAAAGCTGGAATCGATACCAAAGTTGAGGTTTCAGGCCTGATCCTGAAGGCCTGAAGAAATAACTTGGGCTTGAAAAATGGCAAATTTCTCCTTTAACAGCTCAAAGGAGCTCCATGAAATGGTTTGCTAGCCGGTCTCTCTGTTTTGCCTCGGTTAGACGGCTGGACGTGTCCTACAAGAAATGCAGTAGATCAGGTTGGTGGGCTGGCCAGAGGCCTGTTGTTTAATATTACATTTAGCAGAGGGACCCGATACAAGGAAACTGTTGGTGACATATTTGCAAGTGTTTGTAAATTTCTGTCTGTAGTGTGTGTAAGTATGAAGAGGGAGAGAATAAATACAGTTAAAATACAGTTTTATTTTTATTTCAATATTTTTATGAATCATTTGAAAATATCGTAGTACAAGTTATGAAAATTAAAGTACAAAACGACTCTCATTAAATCAAAAAGCAAGTCAGACTTCTATTATTGAACCTGCCTGTTCCAGTTCAGGGCTGCAGGGGGTGCCAGAGCGGAGGTCAGCAGCTCCAGGTTCAAGGAACTAAAAACACGGAAGGTGGCAATCGGGGTCAAGAGTCCCTATGATCCTTCTGATCTACCTCCTTTTTATTTTTTGAAGCCATATAGTGCCTTTCACAACCCTTTTCAAGGCATTTTTATAGCATACCCAGTTCGTTTTTATTCCCGTCTCTTTATAGTTTTGTCTGTGCCTAGTGGTGGAATTCCCCCCTACCCTTTTTCCCCCATGTGGTGCCTGGTCCTGCATGTTCAATGTGGCATTCAGGAGGTTGTCTGGGTGCATCGCTGAAAAGCCCTTTTCTCCATTTGTGGTGAAGCAGCTTAGCAAGCTCATTGTTTTCTGTGATGGTCGTCCCTTTGGGTGCGCAGGAGACGGATCAGCGGGGGGAGTGGGGACAGTCGGCCTTTGTTGCTCTAAGGCTTTGTGCCCCCTTCACATGAAAAGACTCGCTTTCATTGAGTTGCTGTGGCAGGCGACTGACTTGGGAAAAAGGCAGCAAGATGAAGCCATGGCAGCACCAGGGTGTTGTGGTCTGGCTGCTTTGTGTCCCCCTTGCTTTATTTGGTATTGTACAGCTGGACATTTAAACTCCTTATGCCTAAAATACCCCAGTGCTGCTGCCCGTCCTCTTCATAGCAGGATCACTGTGTACTCGAGGTTCCTCCCTGGTCCTAAAATGTGTACACTATCATGGCTCATTTAGGGGTCTTCAGCTTGTTGGAAGGGTAGGCACATTGGTTATTTCCGAGTCCTCAAAACCGCACTGTCTGGAGTCTGCAATCATTCTCTCCATTCCTGCTGGTGGCATTGCCTTCCAGAGACGAGCAGGTCTTGGTCAGCAATATCTTCCCAGCCAAGGTGGCCTGCTTTCTTGCGTTATCCTAACCCCTTTTCCAGCTTTGGCCACCTGCAAGGACAGGTTTGGGCAAGGGCAGGGAGCAATGGTGTGTAGAAAAATCTGTTGAAGTTCAACACTAAGTGTAGCTGCTTGCATTTTGGGCTTCTTCATACGGACTTTACAGAACTGACTCAATTCAGAATGAGTTGACATTTATATCTGGCACTTTTGTCACCTGCTTATTGAGTTCATCATTTTTAATATAGTGCCTTTTTATAGTGGATAACAGTCCAAGGCTCTTTACAATGCAGAGTTCTTATATAGCTTTCTTCCTCTGTCTGTCTGTTACTGTGCGATCATAGTGTCTCCTGTCTGTCTATTCTGTATTATATAGCATGTCTTTTGGTACATTATATGGTGCCTTTCATATCTATAATGTGTATATAAAGCATTTCATGTCTGGCCCTGTATATGTTATGGTCTTTTCATGTCTGTAAGGTGGTCCAGTTATTACGTGGTGTTTCATGTCTGTCAGTCTATATATTATAGTATATAATGTCTTTCATATCTCTCATTGTATGTTCTTTATAGTGCCTTTCATGTCCGTCTTCTGGTCCATGTATTATATAGTGTCTTTCATGTCAGTCTATTATAATTTTATATAGATATCTATCCCTTCATGTCTGTCTCTACAGTACTGTGTGTGGTGCCTTTCATGTCTGTCTGTCTTTCTGTCCATTTATTATATAGTGTCTCAGTTCTGTCCATAGCATTTTGTATCTGTCCATCTGTCTGTCTGCTGTATGTAGTGTCTCATGTCTGTCTTTATGGTTAATTTATTATATAGTGTCTTTCATGTCTGCTATTTATAGTATTTCATGTCCTTCTATCTGTATGTAATTGTATCTGATGTTTCATGCCTTTCTATTTTACTGTTTGTAGTGCCTTTCACATCTGTCTGCTCTGTTTTATTATCCGCCTTTTCTGGTCCCTCTACTACTGTATATAGCATAGCCTTTCTTGCCTGTCCAGATTGGACTGTATAGGGTGCCTTTCATGTCTACCTGTCCACTGCTGTAGTGTCTCTCCTCCATGTTTCTTTATCCATAATGGAGAGAGCGGGAGAGCTCCCTTTTTGCAGTGGCCGCCATCTCCAGGCCCTTCCTTTCAAGTTCAGGGCTCCAGTCTCCTTATTTCTATGTACGGTATATTTAATTAGCACTTTTTTTGTCCACTTTAATTTATTTCTAGTGCCTTTTAGTAGTGTACAGGGTTCCTCTTTTCTGTCTTATTTGGGGTACCCCCATATTTGAAGTGAAATACAAAAGGAGTACCAGAATAGACAATGTGGCTGGGTATTTAAAGTGTCCTGTGTTGAAGTCCTCAAACCCCCCCATGACCACATGTCACACAGATATCAAATTTTGCTTCTAATTGAACTTCTAAGCATTTGCTTAGGTAAGTTTAGATCCACCAGTAAACCTGAGGGGTCCATCTTTTTCGACACACTAAATGGGCAATAGCGAGCATGCTCTGACTGGGCCAGCACTCGAACCCAGTTTCTTGGAGCTGTGAAGCAGCAGAAGCCGCCACAGCTCTGAACAATGTGCTGTCAGGACATCCACAAGCACACTGGAGTGTGTGATGAATTGCCAGCTAGAGGAAACTTCCAGTCCTTTATTAACAGAAATCGGGTGCCAGGCCAGGATTTGAACCCAGTATCCAGGAGTGCTGAGAGACGCATTGCTAGTCACTTCGCCACCACGTCACTCACATCTACGGTGAAGCGGGTGATAAACCCACAGATCCCCTGTAGCCCCCAATATGGTGGCCAGGCTGAGGTGTGAGGTGTTGGTGTTAACCGATGTGCCACCAACCTTCATAGTTAAATGAGAAATTGATTCCTACATCCATGGTGGGTGGGTTAAGTGTCCACCCCCCTCACCCCAGTCTATGTAGAGAGCTTTGAGTAGGTTGCAAGAAACATGTTATGAATGTAATTCATGTATTGTTATCTCTAAAAAGTCCTCTAGGACAGTCTCTGACAAGCATTTATCAACCAAAACCAAGGGCAGCCATGGCAGCAGCTTAACCCATGGTGCCATCCTAACTTTCCAAACTTGTTTTCTTGGCGACGCTGCCTTGTTTCTTGTATTCCAGCGTGCTGCTCACTGGCTAACTTCAGACGCAGTCCACATCTGCCCACCCTGTTAAAAATCCCCAAACCCTTGAAACACCAACTCATTAATGCGACAGAAAAGCCGAGGCAGATGATCTGCAGCGTGCAATGCTGGGAACAAAGATGCACATTTGTTATAAATCTTCTGTTTTTTTTTTTGTTTTGTTTTGTTTGCTTTGTTTCCAGTTTTGCCAGTGTTTATATGATTCACCCTCTAAACATGCAGCACTTCTTCAGAAAACATGAAAGAAGTGGGTGGGAATTGAGACTGCATTAATAAAAAAATGTATATATATTAAATGCGCCATCAGCTTCCCTCTGAGCTGACCTGCTGCTTGGTTGACTTACTTGGAGTGAAGATGCCATTGGAGGAATCGGTCTGATCGATCAAGCACGGGAAGTGGACTGTAACCCCACCCCCAACCCCGATTTGTGTGTTGAAGTGGCGGGACGCCAATAAGGCTGTGTCTGCAGGGCCCTTAGGATTTGGGTCAGGCTGCAGCTTTTTGGTTTTCTTCTTGTCCACTAAGGATCCATTGAAGGATCCGTTTGATATTTTTCAGGTCAAAGTTATTTCTTATGTGGCTTAATTGATAAGACATCCGAGTGTGGCTGAGGGTTCAGTTCTCACTCCTGACTGACGTGGTGATCCTGAGTAAGTCGGTCCACCATATTGTAGACATTTTGAGCAGCTTTGTGCTCTTAAAACGGACCGGCATGGTGTTTGTTAAACAAAGATACATACTTTAGCTCTTTTACTTCTTTGGTTGATAACCGTTCAACAAGCATATACGATAAATGGGGTAGAAATGGATGTTTAGGCCCACGTGGGTTATAGGTCAGCGTCTTGGACTCTAGAATGCTGTTGCAGTTCCAACCACTGATTTTTATTGTGTGGGACTCTTAATGTGCCAAAATTGCCAGTGTAGAAATGTGATCACCGTGGTATTGTAGGCTTGCATTTATCAAGTGCCTTGGCACGGTGTTCATTACAGAAAGGCGCTATGAAAAAGAGTAAGAGTCTTAAGTAGAAGCTGCTTTTTCAGCCATCACCACTGACATTGTGTGAGCCAATCAGTCCACCATGGCTCAGAAATCTGGTATACATCTGGTGCAGCTGTGCACTTTAAAACAGAGTTGGATACTGTGCTACTGAAAGGCACTATATTTATCTTTATAGGTTGGTGAGGCTTCATGGTGAAGGGTTGTCACTTGAGTCTTCATCTCTGACTGTGTGTGACCCTGAGTGTGTGTCTTCATTTGCTAGCATTTCCATCATTAGAACTGCAAACACAACTCTTCTGTAACATTGAATGGACTTATTAAAGCCCCCCTTATTTTATTTTGTGCCTTTTAATGTAATGGAGGTTAAAGTTATGATGGTTACAGCTATGTTCTAGTGCCAACAAGGTGGGCTCCAGCCCCTGCCATCATCATGCTAGAATATCATTGGTTAGTGTTCTGTTCAGTTTGCCCCCACTAACCCCCATTATAGCCTGGCACTTCAGATATGTCCCATCACAAACCCCACCCACCCTGTTCACATCACACTACATCCCCACATGCAATCCCAGGCTGAAAGGAGGTGTGGCTCCATAGGAAAAAAAAACGTGAAACCATGAGCCCTCCTTTCACCTCTCGTTCAGGTTGTGTCATATGGCCGATGCTGCCTGCGTCTATTGTTTGTCATCTTTGAACCTGTGTTTATAAAATGGTCATGTTTATCATGGAGTGCTAGCAGTGAACTGTTTGGATTTGTCACATAGACAGGACTTGGCCTTCTGTTGATTTAAGGTAATCCTAAGAACACATTTTTAAATTTTGAAAGGCCGTTTTAGGCCCCAAGTGAGACATCGGTCCGGACATCCAGCACGTCCTGCGCGTATCTCTAAGGAGACCTCCCTTTGTGAATGTGTCGTCATGTCGTCGTGTCTCTTTCAACGCAGCTGCAGGAAAAAAAAAAACTATAAAAACAAAGGCGTCTCATGTTACATGGGGACTTTCAGAGTGTCCCAAAGGAACAAGGGACTGTCAGCTCGGGGTGACTAAGATGTTTGTAACGCAGCACGTCTTTGCATTTGTCTTTAAATTTTCCAAACCTGCAATTTTAGTCTGTTGTTGGCAGCCCTGTGGCACAGATGAGCCAGTGTTGTAGATCAGTTTGTACACTCAGGGCTTTAATTGAAGACCTTTAAATAAAAATTCAGCGGTCCCTCTGGCACAATAAAGGACAGTACGGTCACACAGCCGCCTTTTAATTCATTTTTAAAGCACCAGAGACCCCCCCGTTCAGCGGCGTGATGTCCTGTCAAGTGTGCCTCAGCTGATCCCGTCAGGCGCAATCGGAGTCGACGGTTTGTCATGCAGCACTAAAGCCCGTCTGGGGCAGCGGTAATCCGAGCCCTTCCTAAACATCCATTGTCCTGCAAAATGAGATAATCAAATGAACGTCATTCTGTTTGTTGTCCTAGAAAAAAAAATGAGGCTTTTATTTGTACTTGGCAGCTCGTTATGAAAAATAATGGTTGACAGTGTCTTGTGAGAAGGGTAGGGTCAGATGGCGCAGGTGGAAGCCTTCTCCGGGCATACGATGATCTGTTCCGCACTGCGCCTGGGGTCCCATTTGTAATGAAGTCAGAATGAGAAGACAGACTGAGGGCGTTTGGGCAGCCTCTGAGCTCGGTGCTGCACTGTGTGACGGAAGAGGCTGCCCTGTTAAATGATGTGCCGGAGCTTGGGGAGTCAAACGGAGTGTAGCTATAGGGAGACAAATATGGGGTTGTCTTGGATTAGGCTTTGGGAGATAGAGGATTGAAGATAAATAAGAAGATGACAGAATATCTGAGGGCTAATGGTGATCAGGTTTCAGAAGTTAGTCCACAGAGAGAGCGATTTGAAAAGAGGGGAGAATATTAAATATCTAGAATCTGTGGTAGCCCAAGATGTAGAATTAGATGAAGAGATCACCCACAGAGTGCTGTGTGGATGGAATAGTTGGAAGAAGTTATCAGCAGTGTTGTGTGATTGAACAGTTAAGGTGAAGGTTAAAGGTCAGGTTTTTAAGACCAGCAATTATGTATGGAGCGGAGACCTGAGCAGTAAAGAGTGCAGGAGACGAAATTGGGTGTGGCAGAAATGACAATATCGAGATGAAGTTGCAAAAAAAGGACAGAATAAGAAATGTGACGTTCAGAGGTACAACAAAAGTGTCAGAGATATTGAAGGAAGTACAGGAAAGGAGGCTGAAGTGGTATGAGCATGTGGCGAGGAGAGACCATGAAGATTTGGGTTCAAAGAGTGATGGGCATGGAAGTCCAGGGGAAGGGAAAGTGAGGGAGACCAAAGTAGAGGTGGATGGATACAAATAAAAGAATATCTGAAGGAAAAGGGCTTGACTGGGAAGAAGTTTGATGATGGTTCATAAAGTACCTTGACTCCACATAGAAGTGAGAAAAGATGAACATGGAAGGAGAAGACAAAATACACTGAAATATTGTAAAGACTAATAATATGTATAATAAACAACGGAGTGACCTTTGCTGCTGCCAGCAGTGATTTTGGCTCCCAGGGAAACCACAACAAGAAAAATCGGGTCAAGTGGATCAAGGAATGTGACAGAGAAGTTCCACTGATCCAGAGGTCCTAATATCCGTCTTTGTATTGGACAGACCTGCCATACACTTGGACATTTCTGTAATAATGGAGGGATGAGCTCAGCTGTGCAGAACCGTGTGATGCTGACTAGGAAGAACATGTTGCCCCCATTATGCCCCCATAATGTGTCTTTTTATTTGATCTGGGCAGTGTGGCACTGAATTGCGTCACATGTTTTGTCTCTTTTGTTATATTTATTATTTTTCCCCATGTATAATGGTAAACACCCTCTGATGCCCCCTTGCGTTTCTCCTCTTCTAGGTCAATGATCAATAATCTCCAGGCTTAAGCTCCAAGACCCCAGAGGAGCTTTTTACATTAACTGCCTTTTTACTGTGGAAGGAGATGCGTTAGGCCTAATTAATGAGATAATTAATTGAGCAGTGAGGCTGTACTGAAACGGTGCCATTGGGACGTATCCTGGCTGCCATGCTGAGATTCCTCCACTCGCGTGGCGTTGTTTTTACTAAAGGGCAGGGTAAAACGAACACAGGGTATCTGATTAAAAAATAAGTGCAGGACTGTTTGGAAAATTATTGGTAACCTTAAAAATCCATGTGTGGCAAAATGACAGCTCCAGATTGACAACCCTGCTGTGTTTTGGAATTAAGATCTACCCACAATCCCAGCAGCACATGACTTCTTGTGCCTGAGGCTCCCTAATGCACTCGACCCACAACAGTGCGAGAGTGAAATGCAGTTGGAAGCCTCGGGCGAGTGCCAGCCAACGCTGCCTGTCATCCCGGTACACTTCACATCGAGCAGAACGATGAACTTAGGGAAGAGTAAATGTGGTCTACTGGCTTGAGTCAGTGGGCTGTAAACCGTGAGGGAATCGCCACCGAGTTGTGTTGTTGCTCTGAATGAAGGCCTTCACCTGCCAGGTCTCCGAATGTAGAAGAATACACTTATGTACTATCTGTGAAAGCCTTGAGGTGTTGTTTTCTGCAGAAGGCACACTCACCATTTGGGATGAGAGCCAAAACGCTAGTGGATGTTAACTGCTGCACAATTAAAAGCATCCCAACCCAATGCATGACGGCGTGGTTTGGTAACTTCACTTAGCAAGATCATAAGCTTCTACAAAGGATGTCCGCACAGATTCTAACATAATTGGTGCTGACCTTGCCCATCGTCATAACCATCCACTCCACCAGATGTCTGAGGAGAACTGAATCCCACATCTTCGAAGACAGCCGCCCAGCTCACTCCCAGTTTGCACTTCTGTCTTATGGGAAGTGCTGCTGAAGCTGCTTCACGAACAGCTTCCTCCCCACAATGCCAGCCCACAATCCTCAATCAAGGGGCCATAAGGTCACAGAAGTCCCAGTAACCTGATCCTCCCTGCCCAACACTGTGTGCTGTACCCACCTGCTAGTTTGTGTAATTGTTCTGTATGTGGCATTTTTTTTCCTCCAGTCTTATTTAGTTTATGCTCTTTATTTGTCTTCTGATACTTGTTTCTCTCTATTATAATAAAAAAATTCCTGGGACGAGACGAGACTTTTTAGCCAGGGAAGAAATGTGACTTTTTCAGAGAGACATTTTCATGTCCCGCAAGACGAGACATTGTGCCAGGAGATTTAACCACGCCCGGGGCCGGAAATAAAAGACAAAGAGTAGATGACAAAGTAGAACGTCGTAAAGAGGTTCAAAAACATTGGTGTGATAATGGAAGTATGAAAATTCGAAAGTCTCAAAAAATGGTAGTAAAGATCGCATTAGTACAAACAAACAGAAATTATTGCGGTGAAATAACGGAAAAGCGAAAAGAGATCAATCTATTGTTCAGATTTAAACTTTTAAATCGGAGACTTGGAGATCGTCCAATTTGTTTTGCCATTAGGGGAAAGTAGTGTTTCTTCCCAAAGAAGAGGCCTATCTGCGAGACTTAAGATTTGTTGTTTGGTATAAGTGAAATCCACATACGCGAGCAGCAGAGACACGAAGTGGCTGGCACGTAGCACAGGCCAGGGGGGGTTGGCAAGCAAAGTGCGTGGGGGGGCTAAGCCCCCTAGTATTTATGAATCGCCAAAACATCCTAAGAATTCCAGTATGCTCTCACAGTATATGTGACCAGATCTCTGGTCTAATCCAATTTGTATCATTTAGTGGTTGACGCCTTTATCCCTGTTGGCTTACGACATTTCAGATGCACTTTATTACATTTCTTTTGTTTTTGCAATTTGAGCACAGACAGGTGAAGTGACTTGCAGGGTCACACGGTATCAGTAGATACATAGACAGATACTGTAGAACTTAATTTGTTCCCAGGGGAAAATTTGGCTTTTTACAAAAGTTCTCAATAAATACACACACACACACACACACACACACTAGAATAACTGAAAAGGAAGATAAAACAATATATCTGACTTGGCAGTCTCAGTCCCAGTAAGGCGCTATAGAGGCATATTGCTGTTGGTATAATGGAGCCCCCATTACATTTCTTGACACAAATTTGCTGAGTAAATCATTGGCTGAAAGTCCTCAGTGTTGGGGGGAGAGACTGGGATTTGACCCCACATCCATAGGGTTTAAAGTCCAAAGCCTTGACCACTATGCCACACTACCTGCCTGAAAACAATTTTGGCCCATAAACCGGATTCATTCCAAAGTCATATGCTTGGAAATGCTGCATGCAGCCATGGCACCACTGAAGAAGACAAAAATTATAAGGATCAGCCATGTAGCAGTGCTTACTGGTGACCTTACTGGGTGGTACAGTGGTCTGGACTGAAGCAGCACCCTTTACTGTCCAGTGAATTAACCACTAAAGTGCCCAATCCCTGAACAGTTAGCTGTTTATGTGGTGTCTTTCATTCTAAATTTCATCCTTAACGCACTTAAAACCCCAGAACAGGTACAGGCCACACTTGTAGTACGGTAAGTAAGTGGTGTGGACTGAATCTGCAACCTTGAGATTTATGTTCTAATGGCTTGCCAGTTAAAGTGAACTGTCCTAGTCTGCGTGCAGATTCATATAGCGCCTTACATTACTGAAGTTGTTCCTGGAGTGTGTTACAAATCGGGTATGACTGCGGTGCATTGGCAAGTCCAGTTGCACCACAATCGCTGTGGATCAATGTGTGCATTGACCCCACATCCTTGAGGTGGACAGTCCATTTCCTTAACCTGTAAGGTTCTTACCAGTGAGTGGTTTATATAGCACCTTACATTGCTAAAGTCATTCCTGGGGTGTTTTTCAAATCGGGTACAATTTGTGGTGCACTGGCAGGTCAAGTTGGATTGCGGGTAAATGTGTGGATTGGCCCCACATCCTTGAGGTGTACAGTCCATTTTCTTAACCTCTAAAGTGCTAACCATTGAGTGGTTTTATATAGTGTCTTTTATTGCTAAAGTCATACTTTATCAATAAAGTCACCCTGAATTAAACCGATGCCCTTGAAATTTACCGACCAATGTTCTAAATCTCAAGATAGTCTCCCCTGTCGAAAGGTGCTATATAACCCATTTTAGTCCCCTTATAGGTGCATAATGGAGCAACACCAGCAGGTGCAGTGACTTCATAAAGGATGTGAAATAAACCAGCAGCCTGTGATTTATTTTTTTTTTTTCTTTCTCACAGTTCAGCCTTTTTTTATAATAGCACTAATTACTGAACATCTTGTCGTTTTACAAATGATTTACTTCTAAGAGTCATGGCAGCGGTGTAAACTGTGAGGAAATGGGGTCGATGGAATTGGTCACCTTGATACAGTCCAAGCTCTTTCTTAAGTGTTGTTTTTCTGTATAGTGCCTTTCTTTGTTAACTCCCCTGCAGACTTTTCGATAGCTGAAAGTCTCCTTCTTCACCAATATTGTAGACTCCCGGAGCGATGGTGGGTGAAGTGGTGCTGTAAGGGGTGCAGATGGAACCCTTTTACAGTTCAAAACCCCATAATTTCACGGCCACCCTGCCAGCTCTTCCTTCCTGGTGAATGTCATATTTAACGTCCTGTAATAAAGCCAGCTCTACTTTTAATCTTTCTGTCTTCTCTCCTTCTGTAAGGTTTTTCTTTTGTATATGTCATTTTAGAGGGCTTTGTTTGGTCAAAATCACCTTCATTGCCCACCCTCCCCCTGGATAAGCGTCTGTTTTGATCACACAGATTAACAGCTTTGTGTTGCTGTGGTGAAGCCATCTTCAGACTTTCTGATCTTGTAATCATCTGTCCTGTCAGTCGAAGGCCTCGGTGTAAAGTGTCTCCCCTTTTGCTTTTTTTGAGTGTTGAAGTTTTGGGTGTGGCACTGCTTCATCCCAGAGAGAGGGGGGCTGCTGGCGATCTGTGCTATATACTTTTGTCCCTTGTCGTCTCTCTTCTCCTCAGCCTGGCGTTCTCCAGTTTTCTCATTCACATTCAGATCAGGCATCGCCTGGCACATAAACAGCTTTTGTGCTTTCTCTTGTAGCCCTCAATTGTTCCTGGGCATTCAGCGTATCTGCAAACTCCTGGGAGCTCCGTGGACACACGAGACGGGTATTTTGGGGGATGGTGTGGGGGTGTTAAGGTGAATGTCAATGTTAGATTGGACATGGTGGAGGTGAATGCGGTCATTCGAGGTCTCGACTAGACAGAGGAAAAGCTAGTGGGTGCCGTGTTACCGTACATCAAGATCTGCTTGTTTATTTTGCTGATGCTTTTATTCACAGGGACTTGGGATTCACACGGATGAAGAGCCGTTGTTTCTGTAGTTCTACAAACTTATTGGCTGGGGAAGTTTGAACAAAACTCCTTATTTTATTTAGCAGCTTTCCATCGTGTGTCCATCCTGAGGTGATTTACATTTGTGGCACCACCACTGCCATAATCCTGTAGTGCACTGGTTGTCAATAATATGCTCCATGGCCTGAACTGGTCATCTCTCCTAAAAGAACATTGTGGTTGGTGACAGAGCCTTTCATGTGGCTTTATCAGCAACAGAGGGCCCCGTCTGACATTCTTCCAGACTATGACATTTTTTTATATCAACCTCACTCCTTCCTGCCCCAATCCTGTATGGTTGTAGCGATTGCTCCCTCTTCTTCTAGTCTTTCCGTCCCCTTGAACCTGTGGTAACTCCTTCACTTTGTGGTACTTGATGTGCACCTCAAGAGCCAACCACTGTAAATTCTTATGGATCTTTGGCTCAAATCTGGAACTTTAAAATGCCAGCAAGGTTTGAATGTTAGTGTTGTAATGCAGACTTTCCTTCTATGGCAGACAGGGTTAAGCAAGTGGTAGGCAAGAAATTCAAACAGGGACTGTGTACCAGGCCACCAAGACCTGAGGGAAGACTCCCAGTGAGAGGCCAGAGACCTGTGGGTAAAACCAACAAGAAAGCAGCCAGCATGGTGGCTTATAGGCGGAGCAGTAGTGCGAGAAGTAGCTTGCAACACGGGATGAGCCTGAGGAGCAGTGTGAGTTTGGCAGAGCTCTGTTTGTGCCGAGTTATTTGTTGTCTTTCTCATGGCACCTTCCAAAGGTGGGAACAGTACAGGCCTTTGCATTGAGGAGGTGTGCTTGCCATGCACTACCATGTTCTAGAAAAACATTCTAAGACTAGTGTAAAAATGATGTAAACTTGGAACAATAAAAGCACTTACATTTTTAAATGGTCGAAGTGCAGGTGTGCGCTTGTGCAAAGGTTTTAACTTTCTCTTCAGTAGGACTGCGTTGTGTGATGTAGATGGCAGGGTAGACGTGTGTCCAGGAAAGGCCTACTGGACTTCACCTGCCAGTGCCCGGTCAAAACGTGAACGTCTCCATAGCCACCTGCCACTGCAAAGTAAGGAGCGTGGAGTGTTTGGTTTAAAGCATGCAGTATTTCGGAGAACGGGATCCCCAGATTAAATTTAAAGGTAACTGACTATAGTATGTTTGGAGATTAAATCTGCTTGCCCGGTTGAAGCCCATCGTGGGTGCGCTCGTGTGTGGACACTAGGCCATCATACCGTTTAATACAAGGATTTGGGTGTGGCTCATATGTGGAATGCACCTGTGTCAGCCACAATTGGATGAAGGGGGCGGCGTGACGCAGGATTGGCTGAAAGTTTAGTTCCTCAGTATAAAAGGCCCCTTCCTGCCTACACAGGTCGTCTTTTTACTCCGCCGTGGTTGACGAGTGAGGGTTTGGTGCAGCTCCTATCTCAAAGGACATCAAACACAGTGGCTTGTGCTTTGTTTTGTATATATTTTTCTTTCTGTGTATATGTATGTATTATATATAAAATCCAATGTTTGTCTGTATGTCTGTCTGCTTTTCACAAGAGAACTACTTAACAGATTTAGATCGGGGTTTTTTCTGTAATTTGCTTGAACGTTCCGGTGGATTTTGTGACTTCTGTCACCATGCTAAGAATCATAGCTCGCTTGTTGGAGTGATATATTCGTGCTAATCCGAGACGGAGGCTGCGGGTCGAGCATGACACCAGTGGTGGGGCCCTTTTCACTACTACATGGGCGGAGCCACAGGGGATGGGAAATATCACTAAGGAGATGCGGACGGATTAGCTGCTGGCTTGCTGCTGGCTGCTACCGAGCTGTGCGATCTGCACGTCGTGCTGCGCGTCAATCATTTAAAAGCCTGTATAGCAGCTGTCCTTTTGTCTCGCTTCCTTGTCTCGCCAGACTTCAAAGCGTCTCTCCGAGATGATCACATCTCGACCCAAGATATTTTTATGTAATAGATAGATATGTGTGTATATATGTGTGTATATATATATATATATATATATATATATATATATATATATATATAT
>JANRMT010062802.1:12746604-12784826 GCA_026402145.1 Polypterus bichir lapradei | reverse complement strand
CCCCCCCCTTTTACAGATGTTGGAATAATCCAACATCCGTAACCTTTCATTTTTATTTTTCATTTTGTTTTTATTTTATTAATTACGTATCAAGTCAGCAGCCTCTAGAAGATGCGTGTTGGTTGAAGTAGCCAAGTAGGCTTTCTCAGCCCTGAAAATACATTTTGATAAAGCCATTATAATAATAAATGGAAAATCAAGAATGTGCCAGTTCTTTTTGCCTTCTGTTTAATGAGAAAGGAACCCCACTTTTGTTTGCTACTTTGAATGCTTTGCGGTTTTAATATAAAAGGACAGCAAATCATGGATATCGGGTTCAAGAGTAAAACGGAAGAGGAACAGGTGCAAAACAACACTTTTAGAGCACTGGACAAGTGTTTAAAATGTGTTATTAGTACACCCGTCACCTAAAAAAGCAGAGCAGTGAGGTAGAAAAATCTTTCCATTTACAAACTAACAATTACAGAGTTATGAAAACGTTGATCATGGAGGTTCAGTGCAAAGCACGTGCAAAATACAGAAGTATTGCATCATGTAAATGAAAGAAATTTGACAAACGAGATGAGACCATTCTGTCCATTGTCACCCATTTATTTAGCTAAACTGTCCCGGCATCTCTTCCAGGTCCTTCTTAAAGGTTGTCAGGGTTTCTGCTTCAACTCCGTGTCTTAGTCATTTCTTCCAGAATCCCACAACTCTTTGTGTAAAGTGCTTCCTGGCTTCAGTCCTAAATGCACTTCCCCTTCTTATATCCCGATGTCCTTGGGGACGTGAGTCATCTTTAAGGTGACAGAATGTTACTGGATCTTCATCATCAAGCACTTTGAGGATTTTGAAGACCGGGATGAGATCTCCACATGGTCTGCTGAAGACTAACTAAACCAGTTTTATTCTCCGAGTCTGTTACTGTCAGACATGTCCTTAAGTCCCATGATGCACCTCGTTGCTCTTCTCTGCACAGCTTCAAGTGTTGTTATATCTTTTTTGTATCGTGTTGATCAGAACTGCACACAATACTCCAGATGTGGTCTTATGAATGCATTATATAGTCTGAGCAGAACGTCCCACTACCACATTGTATACATAACATCCTTTGACTTCAATTGTTTTTTATGAAATAACCTAAGAAACCACATAGCACGATATGTTTGGGGTAACATGAGGCAGAGATTAGTGCAAGATAAAGTAAAGGACCTTTCTTTTACAATCGAATATCTGCGTTTTCCTTCATATAAGAATTTTTTCTTATAGATTTGAGTTCTGTTTGAATAAATATGTTCTTTCTGACACTTATATTGTTTTCAAGGAAAAGGGAGGAAAGCAGAGAACTGACACAAACGTGTTAACTGGCTATTAGTCCCCTTGTTCCAGGAGCTGTGAGGCAGCAGCACTAACCCCATGTCATCCTATCTTATCACATCTTAATTTATGCTACAGCCTGTGACTGAGCTCCAAATTCTCATTAGTCAAAAAGCCATCGAGTGCCATATCCGAGTAGACCCAGTGCTGCCATATCTGCCTCTGTATCCTGTAGAGACCAGCAAATATAATCCTAGGCCATTTAAAATCAGAGCTCGGACACTGAGCCATTGTAGGCCTCTAATCACGGTGCCGAGCAGACAATAATAACTAGTTGTCGTAGACAACACAAAAGAGAAACGAGGAGGCTGAGACGGCTTCAGGGCCAAGCAGCCGCACGCAGCCTGACGGGCCTAATTAAAAAGGAGGCCACTCTATTTCAGGACCGGGCAGATTAACACAGAGTGAGCCGTCGCACATCTTAAGTAGGCCGAGCGGGGAAAGTAAAATGTGGCAAAGTGTCAGGGCGAGCGGGGCAAACCGATGGCTCTCCTTGAGGTTATCATGTCCTCCAGAATCCAATGTTGGGTGGATTGAGAACTTTGAATTGGTGTATTGTGGGTCTACCCTATGAAGGTATGGAGTCCTGTCTCCATTTGGAGTGGGGTCAGAATATGATTCATGTGTTATTTTTCCATCCAGTAGTCATGAACACTTCTCGGTAAAAGTGTGGGCAAAAATCAGTATGCAGCTCTCCATTGGGCACTTTCAAATATGAAGTACAGTTTTCTTTGGGAACCCCCCCCCATAACAAACAATAGGACACAAAATGCAATTTTTACTTTGCTTGAGTTTGAATCTGCTCTCCATAAAAGCTCTTTCAGCCACCACAAGCCTCATTGAGCTCCATCAAGTTATAAATGCCATTTTATGCCCTCATTATACATGTCTAGTGTTGCTGTTATTTTTAAATAGGACTGTTTACAAGAAGGAAGCCTGTCTTCATTTCACATCCCGGGTCCTCCCTGCATGGAGTTAGCATGTTCCCTTTGTGTCTGCGTGAGTTTTATTCCGGGTGCTCCAGTTTCCTTCCACAGTGCAGAGACATGCAGTTTAGTTGCCTTGGTGTTGCTAAATTGGCACCTCTGTGTGTGTTCACCCTATCCGGGGTTTGTTCCTGTTTTGCACTCTTCTTGCTGGGATAAGTTCCAATTTCCCCACAACCCTGCTTAAGATAAAGCAGGTTTGGAAGATGGATGGGTGGATGTTATAAAAATATTTAATAAATTATTATTGCTTTTCCACTGAAGTAACTCTCTTTGGGAACCAGAAACATTTTAGAAAAATCAGGAATGTTGTAGCATTCCCACCAAGAACTATCATGGGTGGAGCTTGAGTGTAGCATTGTGCTGATTGGTTAAGCACAAGCGCTGGTACTGCCTTACAAATCTGCTGTTAGTCTGGACTTCGGAGAGTTACCACACTTTGCATCCCTTCAGTCTTCGTTTGCCGCTGTGCTACTCAATATACTACATCTAAGCAATAGTCTCTAGCTTGAGGTCAGCATTGTTTTAAAGCAATAAGGTGCTGGAGGTCCCCCGTGAACTACTGATCACACCTGACTTTGCACCGCATCGTCGTTCTTTGCAAGTCACTTCTTTTGCTTTAAGGTTACAGTTTCTGTTGTATAATGGGAATGCAACACATGAAAGTGGCCAGGGATCACAAGTGGCCTACACCGTTGACTCATTTGATGAGGATATCATTCTTAGTGCACCCACACTGCATTATGGGAATTGTAGTTCCTGTGATGGTGCTGCTTTTTGTTGGCTTTTTTTTTTTTTTGTTGCCCACCTCCCAAATAATAACCCCTCACAGTCTATTTTAAGTTGGACCAATGGCAAAGCATGTGCAAAGTTTCATCACTGTACCGTAACCAGCAAGTCCTGTATAGCGTCTTTCAGTTTGCTTTTTCACTGTATAACCAATTACTGTGATGGAGAAAAGAACCAAAAGAATGCCAAGTGGTCTCCACACGGTAGGGATGAGGCATCGGGCACATTCACATACAGTATACTCGGTGCTCATCTTACACTTTGAGGGAGCCTATCTTCAAAAAGGCTATCTGACTTAAGAATGACAAGAAAGAGAAAGAAGAGTTTATTCCAGAAAAGTCGGGCACAAACCACTCACACACAGATGCTTCTGCTCTATGTGACACCTAACCAAAGATGAGGATAAGTCAGCCTGCTCTCCTTTTACATCTCGATTGGGTTTTTTTCTCCCGATTCTTCAGTTTTCACCCTACTTGTGTGCTGAATGATGATTCCAAGCTGACTGCAAGTCTGCGAATGTATGGGCCGCATGAGCTGGTGCTCTGTCCAGGATTGGCTCCACCACGTGTCCCTAAATTCTGTTAAGTGGGTTTGATAATCTCTTTCCCAATACAACACACAGTCTGTATTTGAAGTTGGACCAACGGCAAGACACGTTGTAAAATTTCATTACTCTATTGTAACTGGCCAGTCCTGCATGGTGCCTTTCAATTTACAGTCTCACAGTATAATCAAACATATTTCAAGTCATCTTCTCAAGGTAAGGATGAGACACTGGACACATTCACATATACACAGTGCTGTTGCTAGGTCAGTTATTCCAGAAATGGATTGTGATTCACTTGTGTGCAATTTTCAAGGACAACATGTCGGTTCTGAAGTTTAACATCATGTTTAAAAACAATTAAAGTCCATCCATTCATTTTTAAAACTGCTAATTTACCACAGGATCTATGAGGTGATGAAGGTTTGGTTCCAAAAAAAAATTGAAATGCAATAGCATTACAATATACATGAACGTGCCTGGTGTCTGCTCTTTACCTTGAGGAGATGAGTTGACATCCTTTTAGTTCTTTTCTCTGTTGCTGTAATCGGTTATACTGTGAGATTCTAAATTGAAAGGCGCTATATTAGGATTGGCCAGTTACAGTACAGTGATTCACGACTGAGCTCCACAGGTTTTATTTTTGATAACTTATCTCCCAACCCTTGGTTACATAACCTGAGCATGTCGGGCCTACTTTCCGGTTATGTAACTCCATGGCGGCATTCCAGTCCATGCACTTTTTCAGCATGTGCGCTCATGAAAGCGCAGAGGGAGGTGTTATCGCCAGGTATACACATTTGCCCTTCAGCGGCTCATTTACATTCTTCAGACTGTAATTGTTAGTTCCTTTTTAAGGGGGCCTCTGAAATTTGAACATGCCTGCGTGATTGAAGATTGTTCTGGAACGGGATGTACAGCTGAAGAGGGGGCGGTTCTGTTTGTGGTTCAGCAAAAGTTTGTTTCCAAGGCAGCAGGTCGTCCGGGGGGTTAGACATGTTTCGGCACGAGTCTGCCTCTCACCTGCGGTACAGTGACGGCCCTTCTGCATTCCTTGGGTTTAGTAGCCACCCACAGGCCTGCAGTTGCGCGAACCTCGCTGCTTCGTTGGCTTGAAAGTCGACTGAGGATGCCTAACGACACTGAGGGGAGGTCATGAGTCGTATGGAGGTGTTTTGATAAGAATCATCTGCATTCTGAAGTCATGTGTGGCATAGGTGACCAGGCTGTATCTTCTGATCTTCTGTCAAGGCCAAGGTGTTGTTGATGGCCTCAGAATCTTATGCCCCGTGTTTTCTTAAGCTTTCAAATGCAACTTTCTGAGAAAAATTCTGTACCATGTGCATACCCCATGAAACACACTATTTAATTACATTTACTTAAATCGGAAGGCTGCAGTGTCCATCCTGAACTTGTGGTCTTTGGTGGCATCCAGGAGTGGAAGGAGACTTGCTGAAAATCTCATACTGACCTTTAAGGATTTTGACATTCTTGATATCCTTCTGCTGTGAAACATTCTGACCTGTCATTGTTTACACGTCTTAAACAACTATGATCATACACTGATAATTTCTGTATTATCTATATCTATTATTTATTTATTATATTACATATCTATTGACTATATTTATGAATCTAGATTGCAAATACCATACATTGCATCAATGTGCATATTGCCTACTACATATCAATATTTCTGCTACTTCTTTGTCTTGTCTTTGCACAATGTCTTGTTTGCGTTTTAATTTTAAATTTTTATTTTTATTCTATTTTTAATTTATTATTTGCACTTCATGTTGTTACAGTGTGGACCTTGAGCTTCTGTATACTTGTATATTGTTGAGATGACAAAAGTTCGCTTTGACTTTGAGATTATCAAACCCACTTAACAGAATTTAGGGATGGGGGGGAGGAGCCTATCCTGACCACACTGGACAGGAGCCAATCCAGGACAGAGCACCAGTTCATGCCGCGCAGACATTCATAAACCTGCAGTCAGGTTGGAATTGTCCTTTAAGATACATGTAGGGTGAGAACTGGGAGAAAAACCCACCGAGATGTAGAATGAGAGCATGCCGATTTATCCCCATCCTTGGTTAGGTGGCACAGAAAACAGAAGCACGCATGAGTGGCATCCCTTCTTTTCTGGGAGAAACTCTTCTTTCTCCTCTTTGTGACTCTTGAGTCAGGTAGCCTTTTTGAAGATGGCCTCTGTCAAAGTGTAAGATGAGCTCGGACCGCCTTGGACTCCAACATGTAAATTCTAGATTACTGCATTTAGTCCTGACTGGTTATCTTAATCTGGTATGCGTGTTGCATTTTCAGTTCTCATTTTGTAACTTACAGCTTATCAGTAAAACTGTCTCGTTAGTATCCACACACACCATCAGATTAGACGACGTGTGTGCACGAGGCTTGGCCTTTACCCGGAAAAGGCAGATGAGGCTGCATCAGTTTTAATGTGGCACTGCAGCAGAGATGGGTAAAAGCAGGTTCAAATTTTCATTCCAGTCAAGTCCTTAATAAGGTTGCTGGTTTACTTCACGTTCTCTAAGACACTGTGGCAGCCGATTTACCTGCCAGTGCTCTGAATGTAATGAATGAAATGGAAAAAGAGAAGTAAACACTTATGAGGCCTCCTGGTCTAATGAGTCACTGTGGTCAATGCGCCTGCCAAAAACAGCAACATTAATGATAAAGGAGCAGTTAATTGGACAGCTTGTTCCTATTATGGTTTTTCTTTTATTTTTCTGTGAAATTCGCCCAACTGTTTTGTTGACCACATTAGCCCCCCTCAAACTTGTGTGACTTTTTTTAAAATCACATTGTTTTACATAGCCTTCGTTAAACCTGTTTCATATAGCATCTTTCTATAGTAATCCTCCTTTTATATCTTGTCTGTCTGTAATAAACACTACCCAAGGATGTCTTTATTCATGGAGCCCAGTAATGTTACAGGGCTCTGGGATAGCCAGGCCAGGGCCAGAAGATGGTTAACCGCATCACGGCCCTGATTCTTGTAATCGTGTTTGGATGACGTTGGACACAGCAAAATACATTTAAGCACTTTGCATTGGTAAAATGTAATTGGGCAACAGCGAATTAAACAATGTTAAGAATAAAGATGAGCAAGGGTATAAGAATACACAGCACTATGCCCCAAAAGCTTTCCAGTGATTATCATTAGAAATGTGCCAGCAGCCATACCACCTGCCACTTCCACCTGAAGCTAAGTAAGTTCTGGCCCGGCCAGTACTTGGATGGGAGACCAATCAGGAAATGCTTGGGTGGCTGCTGGAAGAGGTGTTGGCGAGGCCAGCAGGGGGCATTTACACTCTGGTCTGAATATGGATCTCAGGGTAGTGATGTGACACTGTCCTGTAAAAATCGTTCTGTCCTTCAGATGAGACATAAAAAATATGGAGGTCCTAATTTGTGGTCATTAAAGATCCCTGGGCATCTTTTCATAAAGAGTAGGGCGTGTCCTGATATCCAAACTAAATTATCCTCCATGGCCTTATCATTTTGGCCCCCTAATCATCCCGTATCTCAAATTGGCGATCTCTCTTTCTCACCCCTTCACCACCTAACAGCTAATGTGTGGTGAGCGTACTGGTGCCAAAATGGCTGCCGTCGCATCATCCAGATGGATGCTATACGCTACTCCCCACTCACTAAAGCGCTTTGAGTAGTGAGAAATCGCTATATAAATTTAACAAATTATTACTATTATTATCGGATAACATTCTACTGAGTGATGACGGGATAGTTTGTGTCCCATGTTACTGTTACAGTGCTTTTTGGCAGGAAAGCAATATAATAAACTAACGAGTTAGTGACCGTTTTGTTGTGGTAGGGTCCTAGGGTGGTCCTGTTTTTTTCCCTTTTATGCTCTTTATTATGTAGGTCATATCTGACTGACTGAAATCCTATACTCTTACCCCACTGTCATGGCTGACTGCCATTGCAGTTTAATGCTTCCCCTTTCTTTTACATCTGTAAGGCAATTCGAGTACCAGAACAGGCGGGGGATAGTTTCCTATTTACTATTTCCCAGATTTGTTATGGGCTGGTCTAGTTCTGCACCCTAAACTAACACACAAAGTTATACACACAGAGACCCCATCCACTCAACTCACTGTTTATGAGTGAGGCCTATAATGCCTGTCCCTCTCAGTGCTCCTCAAATTGGCTCATTAGCTTCAGTGTAAACAACACATGGTTGTCTTCAGGTAAATCCCAGACCTGGAGGCCACTTTAGTCCCTGATAATAACTTGGACACATAAAAGCTGACCCACCTTCAATGTATCCATAATTTATATCCAATACCTAAGGGTAAAACCCTTGGAGGCTCATACACACTTGTCGTCCAAGGATGTTTTACTAACACTGTGAGGTCCATTTCTTTTGGGGCATCCCCCTCGGCCTACTAGCTAACCCTGTAAGAAAAGCAAATGGCAATCTCCAGTACATGAGGTGCCCAGTGACAACTCGGTATATAACCTTCACCTCACACTCTGTCATCAAATCCGTATTTACAAACAGAGTGCAAAATATGGTGACCTCCAATCCTTCTGCTTACTACGGCAAGTATTTTGTTGTGGCAAAAATACCTAGGTGAACCCTATTTCCCTTTTATACTCGTTATTACAAAGACCATAAAAGAATGCCCCAAATTCCATACTCTTACCACCCTGTCAGGGTTTACTGCTACTGGAATTTAAATAACTTCCCATTTCTTTTACATCTGTAACCGCAGGCAATTTGAGTACTAGAACAGGCAGGATGGAAATTTACCTAAATTTGTTATAAGTTGGCCTATTCATGCACCCTAAACGAACACACAGTTAACACTCCTACATATACTGGCCACTTAACTCACAGTTTATAAGCAGTGTCAATAATGCCCGTCACTCTTGGTGCCCCACAAAGGGACTCGCTAGCTTTTGTGCGAACATCACATGGGTGTCCCTGGATTTAACCTAGACCTAAGGCTAACATCCCTTGATCCCCAAGAATATCCTAGACACACACAGGCTGAAACACCTTCACTGTGTCAATAGATGCAGCTTAGAGTTAAGGTTGACACATCTGATGGCCAGGAATAACCTTGACATCAAACCATCCCTGAATGTAATCTGGAGCTAAGTGTAACTTGGCCCCTAAGAATAACACACACACACACACACACACACACACCTTGACTGTGTCCCCAGACATAACCTATAACTCAGACTGACCCACCTTGATCCCAAAGAATAACCTAGACTCATGAAGACTCGCCCACCTTGCTTAATGCCAGTTACCAACCAACAGTGTCTTATTTCTGCCCTTCTGTTTTGTTGGAAATAGTCTTTCCTCAGGCAACTCGCCCTGTAGGTATGAAAGTAGCCGTCCCCCCACACCAGGTGTCCTATAAGTACTTTCTACACACACACACACACACACACACACACACACACACACACGAGCACTGATTAGGAGTAATTTCCACACTACCAATCACTTTTCATTAATCCACATAGGGTCACCCCGGGACACAGCGATGACGAAACAGTGACCTTAGGTAAGGATAATGAAAATGGATAAGGTAAGGATAACGAAATGAAGCCAAGTGTGATGAGTTGCATATCTCGAATGCAGCTGTTTGCTGACACCGCTTCCGAAAGGCACTCATTAAATTGTCAAATATGAGCAATTTGTGGAGACACTTCAAGCACAATCAGCTGACCGTTTACCCAGCTGACGTCCTTGTAGGCCTTGCCAATCACATCCATGTGCCTTAAGTTTTTTAAAATGTGGGACTGTACTTTTGTTATGATTATTTTGTATAATCTGTTGCAACGTGTAGGCTTTTATTCATTTGGTGTTTGTTATTTATAGGCTATTGTTTGCAGTGATGCACTTGTTTAAATTAAAAAAAAAAAATTGCATCTTTTTAAATTCAAAACATACACCTTGTGCTTATGCTTATTCTAAATGGTACTTTTGGCAGCAAAGCAGTGCACCTTTTGCATAATAATTATTGCTAAATAATTTAGCTAAATGTTAAAATTACCGTTGCATTATCGTGAAATTTGTGACACTTACCAGTAGCATTTATTTGGTTCATCTACTCTCACCCTCGAAGATTAACACACACACAGCTACACACAGAGGTGCCAGTTGCCAGTCACTCCACAATATTCTGCATAGGATTTGCTATATCGGGACTTGCTATTACCAGTGCTAACAAACATGGCGGTTGTAATTTTGACACAAACAAAAGCTCAACTCTTGGTCATCTGCCACTTACTTACCAAACTACGTCTAACTTTTACCACAGTTGTTCTGATTATTGAGGAGCCTTGGTTAAACCCTATGAATGAGAAATCGGCCATCTAAGATCACACTTGGTGCCCATTTATTTCAATCTCTCTACATAAAAGATGAAGTATAGAAAATAAAAGCAACATGGTATTTATTAAGGTATAACGTTACTAAATAGAACAAGTCAAGCAAAATGACACCTTTTATTGGCTAACAATAAAGATTACAATATGCAAGCTTTCAAGGCAACTCGGGCCCCTTCTTCATGACTTCTCACCACATCCATAATGGCTAACACGGTACAACATCCTAGTAAACAGAACAAAAACTATATAGTAGAAAATAAGCTGGAAAGCAAAGTCTGGATATAAGCAGTCTTAGAAAAATCCCTGAAAGCCAGAAGTGCCAATGGGTGGAAGTTGTCCCGGGCGGCTTTGGTTTAGCCATTAGTAATGTTCACAGGTTACGTTTTCTGATGTCCAAATCGGATGGTCTCGCGTCTCTTGATCTCTTGACATTACTTTCTATGTCTCCTTTCTGTTATTGTTTTCCTTCTTTCTTGGTACTTCGGAATGGCCATGTTTGTGTTAAATCGCACATGTGGGTTTTCAGGACATGTGACATTGCACTCATGTGATTGGCTATCTTGTCTTGATGATGATTGCCTCTGATCAGAGTGTTTGATCTTTTAAGTTACTCCACACTCCTCCTTTTCTCAAGCTGTAAGCTAATTCTGTAATTCCCAGTCCTACCGTGTCCATCTGTTCCCAGGATATAAATGAGTTATAACAGGTTCTGTGGCATTGATGCTTATTTCCCATTCCCAGGTCATAAACCAACTGAAAAAGAAACCAACTGGAACAAATGCATAAATTACTGGTACAAAACAAAAGGATGCTTGTAATGCCTGTAATTAAAGTCCTGTAAATTAATTTCATCCTGGTTCATTTGAGCAAAATCATTACTATTTAATATAAACAGTCTGTAGTTCAAAGACTGAAGATTTTCCACAGCAAGACAGCTGTTTAAATAAAAAAAAAAAAAGCTTTTAAACTGTTAAAGACTGCCACAGTACCTTAAGGCGCAGTGCTTTAACTAGCAGGCCACAATCAACATGGTTGCAGTTTCTCCAAGTACGTCTGCCCAGACCTTCCAGTATCTCTAAATGAGTTTGCTAGACTACGTGAACATCCCTTCTCTTCTCTACAAGCTGTCCTCGACTAAGTTTTGCCCCGGGTCTCATAGCCCTCAGGGTTTTGGAACCCAGCTGGAGTAGAAACTGGATAGATTTGACTGTAGTGGCTCCATCACTGCATCTTTTAACTCCTTCAAAATAGTAGAGAATGTCGGACAACAGCATGAATACCATTCACCCAAACTGAAATATCATTGGTATCCGAAGCCTTCCATCTGCTTTATCCACCGTCGGAGTTAGAATGTCTGTAAGATTAACAGGAAAAAGACAGAATATCTAAGATTTAATGGACAAGGACAAGATGGAGAAGTTAACCTTCCAGGAAGTAGGGTGAAAAAATTCAAATATCTCAGATCAGCCATAACAGAGGATGGAGGGCCCAATCTAGAAATAAACTATAGATTGGAATCCAGTTAGAAAAATTAGGGGGGAAAAAAAGGGCATCAGGGATGTTAGGTGTCCAGAGAATTGGTGCAAGAGTGAAGGGTAAAGTGTGGAAAACTGTGAGCCATCAGACCAGGAGTGATGCATGGATCAGAAACCCGGGCTGTTAAAAAAAAAAAAAAAAAAAAAAAAAAAAAAAAAAAACATGACGGAGACGAGATGCTGCAGAAATGAGGACATTGAGACGGATGTGTGGACTAACCGTTTGATAAAGTCCGGAAAGGGAGAATCGTAGGTATAGTTAAAGCTGGGGAATTCTAAAAAATGAAAGAAGGTTAAAGTGATATGGGCATCTCAAGAGAAGGGAGGTAAGCAATGTGTATGGAAGAAAAGCGGACAACCCAAGAGAGAGTGCATGGGCTTTGTTGGCCTAAGGGAGAAAGAGCTATAAGGTGAGGAAGTAGACAACAGACGATCGGAGGAGGCTGGTCCAAAATAGCGACCCCACATGAAAGTTAATGAGTGATGAGTTAAAGTGGTGGCCTCGGGTGCAAGAGTAGAACTAAACATGGATGATGTGTCAGTCCATTTGCTTGCAGAGCCAACTCGGAGTTGCCAGTCAAGTCTATGATTGCACATGGCTGAGAAGTGAAAGAGTTCCTGTTGAAAACCCACAGAGATATGGGGAGAACATGTAGTCTCCATGTGGGCAGTGACCAGACTGGGATGTGAACCCAGATTCCTACAGCTGTCTGCCTCCGTCTCTCTTCTCTGTCAAATTGCAAATTAAGTTGGGTTTCTGTTTGGTTCATATAGTTCAGGGCATTCAAGACCACCTTGTCCATCAGACACTAGTTCTTCCAGCTATCTGACATTCTTCCGACACCAAGTAAAGAGTCTAATTTATTTTGTTTTTTAATTTTATTTTTGTTGTGCTCTGTTTCCACTCCCTTGAACATTTACCAGACTGGTTTTTATGGATTTTTTTTTTTAGAACGGGTGCCAGCATCATGCCGTGCTGCTGTTGAGCCACGTGAAACAACACATTTTTTAGTTAAAGTTCACATCAGAAATGGAGCCCTTTTTTGTCTGCTTTTCTCCAAGAACACAAAATTACTTTCACCCTTGGGGCGGATCCGGCTGCTAAAGTCTTCCAGCTGTGCTGTCAGAGACAAAGTAAGGCAGCATTCCTTTAAGCCCCCATAAATAAATAAATTAATAAGTAAAAAGAAGCTGCAAAGAATTCGTTCCATGGGTAACTGAGGCGCATTATCTGTAAAAAGCCTCTGGACATTTTAGGGAGTTAACATCTTCTCGCTGTTCTGCAGGATCACATGGGCTTTTCTTGTACACCCCAATGATGCCCTTTGCCAGGGGTACATCTGAACGCCAGTAAGGGTCCGTGAAATAGGCTGTTATTAGGCAGAGCACCCAGTCTTGAGGACTCGACTCTAATATCTTCACAGATGAGCAATGGTAGTGTGGTAGACCTCTGCAATGGCCGTCAAGCAGGTGGTTGGGAATGTGATTACCTATGTGTGGAGTAAAATGGACGTCCGCAACATTGACGTGCAATTGTATTTATATCTTTAGGGGGTTTTTGACATTAACTATTTTAATCTCCTCCATTGTCAACCGTCCATAGTTAATGGACAGATGATGTTGTACAAAATATTAAACAGAAATGGAAACAAACCTTATTCTCGGTGTGTTTTTAATAAATCTGTATTTTATGCATACTTATTCTGTATTCAGTAATTTAGTGTTATCACTACTTGTATTTTAACTCTGCGTCTGCAATTAGTGACGGGTTCTATACAAAAATTGGTTGTGTTGTATCGTATCTCTACTATATGGAGTTATTACATGGGGTGCACCGTGACTCTTGAGACCTGCAGTCAGGACCCAGCTCGACACTCTGGGGTCTTCCCACGTTCTAAACATGCACAGGTTATCTTAAATGGCAGCTCTGTATTACCCTGATGTGAATGAGTTTGTCATGTCGATGGACCACTCTTTGCACCGGATGAACTTGAGAACCAGTGAACGTATTTAAAGGTGGACTTGGGTCAGTGTGAAGTCACCACTTTCTCCTGGATGGGCGGTCTGTTTGACGCACTTATGTTACGTCTGTGTGGATTTCCTTTGAGTGTCCCACTACTCTCTGTGAAGTGTGCGTTTTACGTGGATTGACAGCTGTGCCCACACGAAGGCACTTGGCACTTTCACGATTATCAGAGCACCTAAAGTAACTGAAGTGAGGTGCAGTGGGCGGGGCCTACAGAACAGGGCTGGCCAGGGAAGCAAGCAGGGGAGGAGTTGCTATGAATACAGCAGCAGCTCTCAAGTTCAGTCCTGATGGACCCCCAACCGATGGAACTGTAGGCAGGTTATTTATTTAATTGATTTCATTGTTTATGATGCATTTGTAAACATGCTGTAATATACAAATATTTCTTCCTTCCTTATATTTTTGCCACATCTTTATTTTGTAGTGTGGTGTTTTTTTCTTTCAATCATATTGCCAAGCAGCCAAGAGTGTGCTGCCTGCATCCAGTAACAGAAACCTATAAATAAAGGATCAAACTGACTAAACATAAACCACAAGAAAGTGATCACTGGCGTTGTGCTTTTCTTGCACAGTTTAATGATGTCGGAGTGTTTTACCACAGATTTACCATGTAAATCTGGTCTCTGCTGTAGCCGTGTTATGCACCTTAATCTGGTCACGCGTGTGCATGTAGATGTACTGTATGTGAATAAGCAGAATTCTCTGACTGTTTGGCTTGATTAGATCAGATCAGCTTCATTAATCCCAAGGGGAAGATCTGATGTATATAGCAACAGAAACATAAGGATAAAGACAAGCAGGACAGAAAATACATGTATATTGTGTAGAAATTTCAAAATGAACTTAACAAGTACATCAGGTTAAAGCATTGGATTTCTGTATTAGCAGTGGACAGAAAAGAGGCCCTTCTTAGCACATTGTGTTGGAATGAGCCTGTGACTAAAAGTGCTTCAAGAGAGCGCCTCCTGGAGGCAAAGGAGAGGATTTTTCATGATGGCATTTAGTTTTGCCCCCATCCTCTTAGTTTCCCACAGCAGCTTGTAGTGTCCAGTGTTTGTCCTGTGAAGGTGCAGGCTTTCCTGATAAGTTTATTCAGGCGTTTTGCTTCTCTTGAGTTCAAGTTGCTTCCCCAGGAGACTGCAGCATTGAACGCCCCACTGGATACTATGAGCTGGTAGAACATTTCCAGCAGCTTACTGCAGGCATCAAACGACCCGAGGAGTCTGTTTTGGAAGCAAAGTCTGCCCTGGTCCTTCTTGTCCAGCACCACTGACCAGTTTGCTGTTAAGTGAACAAACACACACACCCCCACCTCTTCACCTTTTCCACATGCCCCCCACTGAATGGTGACCAGTCTGGGAGGCTCCTTGACCCGCCTGAAGTCCTCCATGACTTTCCTGTCCTCCGACTCTTTATTATTAATGCAGCCTGTGATGGAGGAGTCCTCTGAATATTTCTGCCAGTGCTGCTGTTAAACAGAGTGTGCAGTTTATTTATTTGGGCAATATTCCCAGTGGAGTTCAGATGAAGTGATGTGATTAGTTTGTGCCCCTTCAATTCAAATTGACATTACTTTGCATAATGCATCAGCACCTTTTGAAGGACAAATCTGAGGTGCACCCATGTGTGGGTTACTATTTATTAATTTTTATGTTTACTGACACTTTCATCCAAGCTCACTTAAGTACTCGGAGTACATTACAAGAGTTTATGGATTTATTTTTTTTTATTTATGCAGGTCAAATGAGTACCTAAGGGGTCACGCAGTTATTCGTGTCGTGATATGCAGGATGGTCGAGTCCTCAGCTTCCTCCTAACCTGAGAGGATGGCTGGGATTGGGAAGCACCCCTTAGACTTTGAGTTCTTTGGGCGCCAGCAGGATGTTTTCTAGCACTTAGATGCTCCATGAATGTGATTTTTGCAGGGTGTTCAAGAGATGGCATCGTGTTGGCATGTATACTAAACCACCCCGTCCTGGCTTGGCTTCTAGTTTGGGCCACCACAACACACGCTGGTCCCTTGTCAGCGCGAACTGAGCTCTGATTGGAGAAGAAATATGTGATGTATAAATAGAATTAAGTGAACGGTAGGTATACACTTTAGATGATCTTGGTGGTCTTCCTGGGTGTCCAGACACTTAACAAGAGCTGCTGTGCTGTTGAAGAGCACAGTAATAGCATTTTATGGGTAGTCAATACGGTAGGTAGTTAAAGTAGTTAAAGGTTAAGCTTGCGTAACTGGCTGACGGCAGCAAACCCTGATTATTTCTAGGTGGTCTGTAAGTTGTGTGTAACATTTTCTGTTACTGAATTACACTTTATGCCCTATGTGCTTAGAAAATAGAAGTACAAAGTTTCAAAGTGTCCTTTCGTGGCGGCTCACCCTTTCCTCGCTGCCCCTTCAGCTCTCTGTTTAACACTTTCATGAACTCCTTTTGTTTTCTCTTTCTGTTTTGACTTAAGACTTTCAATTTCTTCTCATCCTCCTCCTCCTCTTCCCCTAAAGACCCCTTGAAATGGGATTTACGTCGATGTTACAACTTCAGACTTTTTGGTGCCACGTGTGAAGCCCGCTCAGGTCCCTTGCAATCCTTTAGGACTTTCCGGGATTTTTCCGCCTCCTTGTGGAGCAGACCTAAATACGCTGCAGAGCCAGAGGTGAAACGGGAGACTTTGGGAAAGTTTGGTCTTCACTCACTGGCTGGGTGGGGGAGGGGCGGGAGAGGCGGATTGTTCGGATTCCATTACCAAACTTTGAAGGAATGGAGCCTCGGAATGTTAATTAGTAGATATCCCATCTCAGGGATGAAAGCGCAAATCACAGGCCGCCGGATAAGAGTGGCGTTAGTGGATGTGCGGGAGTGGTGCTGGTTATTTATTTATTTTAGACTTGAGGACTGTTCTGCTTGCAACTTGCCCTTTGACACCCTTGTCGTTTTGACGACTGGCATCCGGGTAGAAGGCACACGTGTGTGTGTGTGTGTGTGTGTGTGTGGTTTCTCATTTTCTGGTAACTACCTGCTGGCTCTGGTGGTACAGACCCCCTTGAGGAGTTTGAATTTGTATGGCTCTCATCTTCTTGGGTTGCATCTTCAGTGGTGTTTCTGTCAAACTGACTGCAGCCTAGGGAGGATGGCACTCAGCAGTGGGAAAGTTGAGGGTTTGAAGCGGCTAACACACAAGTTTAATCCTTGCCGGGTTCGGTTGAATAGGCACTAAATGTGCCATAATTCAAATTATGTGTTGTTCAGCAGCCACGCCAGCTGCACTTCAGAACAGCTCATCCACATGAAGCTAAGCATGTTCAGGCCCGGCCAGTACTTGGATGTGAGTCCAACCAGGGAAAAAGCTTTGGGTTGCAGCTGGAAGACATGTTGGCGAGGCCAGCAGGGGGCGCTTACCCTGAATGTGGATCCTAAGATTAAGTGTCTGTGTGTCTGTCTGGTTACTATGTCTCTGTCATTCCAAAAGATGGCACGTCGGATACATTTGTAGCAAAAGCAATACATTGCATTTGTCATTTCAACAAACATTAACAGTACTTTTACAAATCCCATACCAAATAGCATATTAAACAAGACCCATGCACTGCATTTATCATTCCAGCTGATGGCACATAGTCTATGCTGTGTTTATGGTGCATCATCTGTTGGAATGACAAATGCAGTGCATTTTATGGCTGCAAATGTTTGTGATGCACCATCTTTCAGACATAGTAACTGGACAGACATTGTATGTTTTTTAGATTAGATTAAACCTTATTAATCCCATGAAGAAATTCAAATGCATTCAGCTGCAGAAACATAAAAAAACAAGAATGCAGATTCTGAGGGCAGCTAATGCAGCCAATCAATCAATAAGTAAATAATAAATATTAAACTTAATGAGTACAGGGTGGAAGCATTCAATTGCCTGATACCAGTGGGCAGAAAAGACCCCCAAGGGGTGCATCTTACCACACCATGGTGTAAAAAAGTCTGTGGCTAAAAGTGCTCCAAAAGAGAGAGTGCACCTCCTGGAGGGGATTTTTAATGATGGCATCCAGTTTTGCCATTTGTCATTTTATTAAGGTGGTTGAAGGACCACTTTCGATGGGGGCTGTTATGTGTGAAGAATTCGAAGGATTGTCTGTCTTTGGGACAAAGTTCTTTAAATTGATAAAATCTTTCAAGGCTCAAACCAGTCTGAGCTCATAAGACCGAACACTGTGTGATGAAATTCCAAAATGGTTTTGAACATTTTATTTCCAATTTAAGCAGCTTCTTTTTAGTCATGTTAGTCCTTCTGTTCATCTCTCTGTATTTGTTGACTCTGTTTTTGTGTCATGTGAGCAGCGAGCCAGGCTGACATTTCACTGCATGTTGTACTCATACACCTGTAGTTGTGACTCTCAAACGTTCATGCGGTAAGATGGATGAACCAATCAGAAGGCCTTGGGCCCAGCCACGTGTCCGGTGCAGCCTGGATGTGCAGATGCTGCTTTTCGGGAGTTATCATTCTGGACAGCCAACGAACGTGCACAGACCTTGCATTGGCTATTTCAAGCACTCATTGCTTTTCAACGCTCTATTATGACTTTCATTGCAGTGGCAACATTTTTCTTTGTCATCCCAAGCTGGCCAGACCTCAAGCCCCCTTCAAGTGACAAATTTTTTTTTTTGGGGTCATGAAACAATTTTATTGTTAAATATGTGAGGGGCACACAACACTTGATTTGTCATTCAGTGTCCCCACACACTTTCTAGAAACTTCTGATTCACTTGTATTATAGTGCACACTGGTGTATTTGTTCACTTACAAAATCAGCACCACAGAAGACCGCATTTGAGTTCAGTTTTGAAATTTTTTGGTATTCACTGCAGTGCAGCGTTGTCAAGGGTGCTGCTCAGCATACAAAGGCACTATAAAATAAAAAAAAAAATAAAAAAATCTAGTCTCTTTTTTTTTTTCTGCTTGAAGGTGGCGGTGATGCTGACAGGTCTAATTTTTCTTGTTTGCACAATCTGTAAATGAAAGCTATGATTTTTTTTGGCCGTTTCTCGTAATTTTCCTTTATGAAGACGGATTGCATAACGTGGCCTGAAGTGGTGGGAAAAGAAAGAAAAGCACCTTTGGTGAATCACTCCATTGCAGTGGCGTCAGGGTGCTGAGGTGGTGCCCTTCATTCATTCCCATGGATGGTGTCTGAGGCCTGCCCAGAGTGCGGTCACCGCTGGGGCTTTGAAAACTGGGCAGGCAGGAAGCTGCGAGATCGGAATTGGGAGACATGGGGCCAGGGAGGTAGAGCTCACCCTGTGGAATAGCTGACTGGCTTAGGTTTATAGTGCCTTTTAATGACCATTGTAAACTTTGTGTTGATTTTCCCCCCTTACCCCACCCGTTAGTAACGAACATGTTAAGCGCCGTGGGAGTCTTTGGTTGTGGGTTTAGAATCCCTAGCGTGTCTCGGCTCATCTGATCCGTAATGACTCCTTCTCACACGTCTTCCTAGAATTGCATTTAATTAGTTTTAAATGTTGGCATAGGAGCAGCGCTTGTGAAATAGCAATCTTGTAAATGGGCTGGTCATGCAATTGATTGTATTTTTTTGTCATGTAAATATTTTTTGTAATGTGTTGGCAGTACTCTGAGGTGGCACAGCAGTTATTGCTCTTGCCTCACAACTCCTGGGATCAGAGTTCACATTCTGGTCTGGTTGGTGTCTGTGTATAGTCTGCAGACCTGTGTGGGGGTGGGTGTGTGTGTGTGTGTATGTACGAGGGGGAATCGAGCTAAAGTTACAAAATGGAACAATCCTTAACAAAACTGATCGTTATTACTCAGTGTCGTCTCCGCCCTTCTCAATGCACCTGTGCCGCCTGTCTGGAAGTGCCTGGATGCCAGCAGAATAAAAGCTGGACCTTCTTGCTGTCCATCCCCAACCACCATCCCTGTATTAAGTGTGTTTGAGAATTGGATGTTGTGATCTTTACAATTTGGCATGACTGGCATAGATGTTAAGGCTTTTTAAGAACATAAGAAGTTGGGCAAATGAGAGGAGACCATCCAGTTCTTAAATAACGATTTGTAACAGGCAAGTCGGCCCACCCCCCGTATCTCATTCAGATCAAATATCGCCTGCTCCCCATTCAGCTCAGTGGTCCTGACCCGACATTCCCTTGTTGCCTTCTAAACACGGCCGTTATCGCCCAGTGATCAGTCACAGTTGAGGCCCTCCAATTTTCTGCCGTAAACAGGATGTTATGAAAGCAGTTCAGCGAAGTGAGGTTGTGTTTTTGGATAGCATCAGGAAACTGCGGCCATCAGAGAGGCGATGCAGCGGAGGCGATGACTCGGCACTGCCGACATCTCGCACCCACAGCGGCTTTCCTGGCATGGCTGACGGTTTTACCTCCACCCAGTTTCTGTAGCTTTGCCACCTGCAATCAGGATGCAGTGATGTGAGCAGAAGCGGGGTGGCCTCCGATTTATTTTATTTTTTATCATGGGACTTTCTTTTTGGTAATGTCTACTATCCTGAATGATTTTTATTTGTTTTTTCACCCTCAATGGACCACCTGTACCATGTGATGATGTACTTTGTGAAGGGGGCTATATACAATTACGTGATTGACTGCTTCATTTCATATCACAATTCTTTGACGTTCAGATGTCGTGTCCCAGACTGTAGTGTGGTAGAGCAGAATGTCTTCAGTCACCCTCACATTCTGCACATTTTATTGTGTTGTAAGTTTCATATGAAATGGAGTAATTTCCCGTTTTTTGCCTACCAGTCTACACTCAATGACCCATAATGACAAAGTGAAATCGCAAATTTAGTAAAAATCAAACGCTGAAATCTTCAGACCCTTTGCCATGTTCCCTCCACATTGTGCTCAGGTGTCTCCTGTTTGCTTTAATTCTCCTTGAGATGTTCCTAGAACGGGGGTCTCCAGCTCCAGTCCTGTAGAGCTACTGTGGCTGCAAGTTTTCATTCTAAGGGCTCATTTATACTTCACGCTCAGAACGCATACGCACCTGCATCATGGCTGCCATGTGTTCATTTGATGCGTCCTCTGAGCAGGTCTACAGAAATTAACGCAATGCGTGTGCGAGTTGCAGTACCAGCAAAAATTCAGTGGGGGGGGAGGCACAGTGTCGCAAAAGTTGGAATGTGACATCAGTCTCCGTTTACTATCTACATGTTGACAGAACGCCGCTTTGAGGACCCTACGGGATCGATGTGCGCTTCGATGTTTGATGAATGGTTTGATGTGGTGAAGAAAAATGGCGACATTCCTGGTGCTTTTATATTCAAGCGTCGCATATTCCCCAACATAATGACACGATACATTTTAAAAGTCTCACATGCCGTCTTTTTCTCTAGGGCCTCCTCCTGTCCTGACAGCAGCAGCAAACAGCAATAGATCGCCACACAGAGCACATTACATGTTTGATATTTCAACTCTCTGCACATTTTAGAATTCTTAGATTTATACTTGATATCACTTTCATGATGAAATGCATTAAAGTATGTATGTTACATTTTACAGATAAATCGTTAATTTCGTTTAAATAATGAATACTATTAATAATTACACACACGGTGGCAGAGCGTTAGCACTGCTGTCTCAAAGGGAGTCACGTCGCTGGTATTCCCTGTCTGGAGTTTGCGTGTTTTCCTACTGGATTTCCACAGTGAGCTCCAGTTTCCTTCCAAAGACATGCAGATTTGGTGACACTAAAATGAAGCCTGTGTGTGTGTGTGTGTGAGTGCTTGTATTCACCTTGCGATGAGCTGATGCCTCCTCCAGGGATTGTTTCTGCCCCGTGCCCAGTGCTAGCTGGAATGGACACATCCCTGGATTGATGGATTTAATCATCAAACATCCTTTTACAGAGATATTGTGGTAACGTGTCATCAGAATTTAACGGGTGTTCCAGGCAACTTGCAACACAGCGAAGCCAAACCTGTTCTCACCGTGATAATATCTCACACTGCCACCTGGTGGATTCCTCCAGATGTACGTAAAGTACGCGCGCAAGTACAAACAGTACAACACTTGCATAGCAGGATCGTCCGCTGCAGCATGCGTCGCGTGACTATTAAAACCCGGCTTTACTCTTTTCTTAATTAGTGACCAGTTTTTGCTGCTAATTAACTATTTCCCTTTATTTTAATTGACTTTTCTTGAGACTCTGACCGCTGAATTGATTCTTTTTTTCCTGAAATGGCACCTAAACATAAATTTGACCAAACAGACTAAACAGATGACCAACTAAGTAGGGGCCTCCAACCAACTTCACATCATTCAGTTTCTTCATTTGAAGCCAATTCTCTTTGCTAATTAAACCCGTTATTTAATTCCATGACGCTCATTGTGCCATGGCAGACATTTCCAAAACTGATTTTCTTTAAGAGCGCTGTCAAAATGTTTGGTGGACCTGAGCAGATCAACATTACTGAGGCCATCACCTTTATTTTAAGTTATTGTGTGATGGGCGCAGGTTGTTGTTTATGTGTTGGTACATTTTGTGTCGTAATATTGTTAGGTTGCTAATTAAGAAAAAAAGAAATAATTAAGGGGCCTGAGTCTTACGTTGTGCATCAATTAAAATTAAGGCAAAGAGTTAATTAGCAGCAAAATCTAATCATCAATTAAGAAAAGGGTTAGAATGGAAACCTGCACCCACAGGAGCTCTCCAGGACTGGAGTTAAAGACCCGTGCTCTGGAACTTGAATGGAGTCCACCTGTGGCAAACTGAAAGGACTGGACATCATTTAGAAAGGCCCACGTGTACCTGAGCAGAGAAGGTCCACACAGGATAAAAACCAAACCATGAGGTCCAGTAACCCTCTCTGTAGACCAGGGGCCCCCAACTCCGGTCCTGGAGGCTCATAGTGGCTTCAGGTTTTCATTCCAACCCTTTTCTTAATTAATGACCTGTTTTTGCTGCTAATTAACTCATTTTCCTTTTCTTTTAATTGACTTGTCTCAATGTATGCTCAATAATCCAGGTAAGGAAATTCTAGAAAGTTGATTCTGTTCATCTGGACATAGGTTTTTTTTTTTTTTTTTTTTCGATACGTTTCATCACTCATCCAAGTGACTTCAGTCTCTGTTGACTGCAGGTTTCTGTGGTCATAAAAGATGCATTTTGAAAAGAGGGGTGCACCCCAATGTCCTGGCTAAATTGTCTACAATGACCCTGTCCTTGTCATCCTCCAGCTGTTTCTCTCGGTTCTTCACCACCAAACAGCTAAAATGTGGTGAGCTAATTGGCACAAGAATGGCTGCCGTGGCATCATCCTGGGAGGTGCTGCACATTGGTGGTGGCTGAAGTGGCTCCCATTGTCCATGTAAAGTGCTTGTATTTAATTCTAATTTTTATTATTAGGCACGGACAACAACTGGCAGCGGGATTATTAAAATGCTGTAGGAGTCTTCAAAACTCACGTCACTGTATCTGCCTGGCTTAGTCTTGGCCACCTTTGGACGTCGGTAGGGTTGCTTTGCTCTCCGATCGATCCCCGTCAGGGTCTGGCCAGACTTGCCTCGCCCGCAGCCGGTTTTGTTGTAGCGACACTACGCTTTGTTTCTATAACAACGAAACCTATCCCAGATAGTTTTAAAGTGAAAAGTGGGCAGAAGAAAGCTGTGCCGCACGCGCTTTTACGTCAGCCCGGTGTGCTCGTACTCGGAGAGCATCGGTACCGTGTAACGATCAGATAACGGGCAAGCGGGCAAACAGTGCGTCTGGGAACAAACAAATGAAGCGATAAGCACACCAGCCAGTTATATAAGCCTTTCTAAAGCTCTGTGTGGGAGTGGATTCTGCACCCCACCCCATGCCGTGCCAGGTTTACTTATGGCCCACTTTTGGCTACTGTGGCCAGCGCACTTCCCACCTGGACACTGGTGTTTTTAATCTCTCTGTTGGGCTTTTCATCTTTTTGTCCTTTGAATCCCAGGGAGAGCAGAATTGTGGCATTTTATCAGAAGCTTGCCGCCCGCAGACAAAACATTTTGCTTTATTGGACAGAAGCTCCACCGCCTCTAATCTCTCATAGGCCTGGCTGTTGTGTCTGACATGCTCATCAAGATTCTGGGCAAATGTGAAGGCAGCCGTAGGACGAAGCCCACAGTCAGTCAGTCGACCCTGTGCCCTGTCTAGCCTGGCACGGTTTCTCTTTTAGCCCCACGTGACTTCTGATTGCTTGTGCCCCATACTCCTTTATTGATCAGTATGCCCACCTAATACAATCTGAAGCTTGTATGATCCAAGCTGATGTTGTGGGGGTCTTGGAGCCTATGCCAGCAACCCTGGGCACAAGGCAAAACCTCCCCTGGACGGGACACCTGTCCATCACTCCTGGTAAGTATAATTTATCACTGGCCAGCCAGTTTAAGGAAATGCAAGCACTTTGTCATGCTGTTTAAGGGGGGCCCTGGGTGGTCCTCTTTGTAGTACTGTTTGTGTCAGCACTTGGACAATTTAGAGTGAAGTAAAATCCATAATTTCCCTTTATTTAATAGAAGACGCAAATCTGCTGTGCTCTTTGTCACTGTTTCCATCATAAAGGCCTTGACTACCTCTGGCGTCCTGCCCCTTTAACGCTGCCACTTCAAACCTCAAGACGTTTTGAAGTCACTTGTCACTTTTTTTTTTGTTCCTTTCAGCAGTTTTTTTTTTTTTTTTTTTAAACTTCATCTTCTAGTTCAGGGTGCTAGTGTCTGTCCTGGCAGTATTGGTTGAAAGGTGGGTGCCAACCATAGATGGGATGCCCACCTGTCATATGTCTCTTTCTGAATTAACTGACTTAAACCTCTAATGAGTAAAATTACCACTGCTGACTGGCGCGTTTCACTTTCATTTCCTGTCACCATCTTTTTAGTTAGTAGGAGCTGCCAGCTTGCTAACGACAAATGCCTTTCTTTGGGGGTGCGCCAAGTCCAGTCTCATTTTTCTTTTCACTTTTATTGCTTCATTTGACTACATTAAGTGGTCCTTTTGCAGTTGTCATGTGTGCCCTTGTTTTTATCAGGTGATGTCTGTTTTAGGTTAGCTGGTGACTCTTTTTATGCAAGTGTGCCTGACAGTGGGTGGCGTGCCATCCTGGCTCCAATCATCGTTCTCATTCTGAGATTCTATTAATCACATGGTCACGAGTGGAAGCTCTGCGCATGACACAAGAAACAGTTTTGGACAAGGTGGCAGTCCATCATAGGCCCACGATGGGAATCGCCAGTTCTGCTAACCTGCATGTATTTGGGCGGGGGAAGGGGAACACTGGAGTGCTACCCAGACATGGCACACACAAGGAGCTTATCCCCTGACTCCTTTCCATGTACATTCAGTAGTGTAAATGTGGAAAAACTTCATGAAATGAAAACCTCCAGCTTTGATACGATCGAGACTTCATGGGGGAGTTTCCCCAAAGCCCGCTACTCGCCTGTTAATGCTTTAGCACAGTTGGGACTTAACGGGGGGCTATAAACAACCTCCCCTTTTACTACTTTGATGCAGTGGAGACTTCACAGGAGGCCTCCCCAATGCAGGTGCCACATTCGCTATTGCTTCGATGAAGTCGGGACCTTGCAGGCGTATAAACAGCCTCCCTCTTTACTGCTTTGACACAATCGCGACTTCACGGGAGACCTCCCCAAAGCCTCATGCTTGTACCGTTTGTGTGCGCGGAGGACCTTCAAGGAACAACCAAAGCTGCACGTAAACAAGAAGCAAACAAAACCGCAGGGGGTCAGCGGTCAGTATCATGTCCAGGCTCGCCTAATTCAGGAGGTATTGTTCTCTCTGACTTGTCCCTCATTTATCACACTTCACGGCTGTCCTCCTGGCATTGCACTGGCATCATCCCAACTGACTGGAAAATGGGACTTGTCATCCCTATCTGGAAAGGGAAGGGTGATTGCCTGTATTGCAGCAACTACAGGGGGATAACACTGCTCTCGGTGCCGGGTAAGGTCCTTGCTAGGGTCGTCCTCAATATAGGATCCGTGATCACTTGCTCACCTACCAGCGACCAGAACAGTCTGGTTTTATGCCTAAGAAGTCTACCATAGACCGCATCCTGGCACTGAGGGTTCCCATGGAGTGCAAACGCGAATATCGGCAGAGTTTCTTTGTAGCCTTTGTCGATTTTCGTAAAGCATTCGACTCAGTTGACCAAGCTGCCCTGTGGGACATCCTAAGAGTTCGCGCGATCCCCTCGAGGTTACTGGAAATCATGGCTGGCCTATACACTGGTATTGTGAGTGCTGTGCAGAGTGGAGGCAGAACCTCGGTGTTTTTCCCAGTTGATTCTGGGATTCGTCAGGGGTGTGTTCTGCTCCTACTCTGGGTGTTGGGTAGGGTCGTGGGGTCCAGCGGCTGTGGGGCATCTGTTGGTGAAGAAAGATTCACGGATATTGACTTTGCTGACGATGCAGTGATCTTCGCGGAGTCAATGGAGGCTGTGATTGGGGCACTCGAGAGACTGAGTGAGGAGTCTGAGAGACTGAGTGAGGAGTCTGAGGGTCTGGGCTTGCGAGTGTCCTGATAAAAACCAACATGCAGGCCTTTAATGACCTCTTGGGCACGGCATACAGCAGTGTGTGTCTGCGGAGTGAGTGTCGACCTTGTCGAGAGGTTTACTTACCTTGGCAGTGACATTCATGTCTCTGGTGACTCTTCCTATGAAGTCAGTAGACGGATTGGGAGAGCATAGGGATCATGAGGTCACTGGAAAGGTGTGTGTGGCGCTCCTGATATCTATGCAAAAGGACGAAGGTCCAAGTCTTTAGAGTCCTGGTGCTTCCTGTGTTGCTATATGGTTGCGAGACATGGACGCTATCCAGTGACCTGAGATGAAGACTGAACTCCTTTGGTACTGTGTCTCTTTAGAGAGTCCTTGGGTGCCACTGGTTTGAATTTTTGTTGATCATGGAGTCCTGAATGAGGGACATTACCTGCATTGTGAGGGAGCGTCAGTTACGGCACTATGGCCATGTGGCACATTTCCCAGAGGGTGATCCAGCTCGTAAGATCCTCTGTTGGGGGTACAGAGTGGTTGGACCAGGCCAAGGGGTTGCCCACGTAACACCTGGCTGCGGCAGATAGAGGGTCATTTCCGGAGGGTGGGACTGGACCTTACGTCTGCCTGGGGGGGTTGCCAACCGGGATCCCGAGTTGTTTTGTCGTGTAGTGGGTGCAGCAACGAGCTGTACCAGTGCATGCTCCCCAACTTGACTTGACTTGACATGCACACTGCCGGCTCCGCAACCCTGAACTGGTCACGTGGGTTACAAAATGGATAGCTGGGAAATCGACTGCTGATTTTGATCTCTTGGCCAGTAAAGCCAGCACTAGGTGAAGATTTTGAATTACTGATAAATCCGACCGTTACGTCTATAATCCGTCTACGAGTTGAATTCTATTAAAACACTCCACTCCTCTGCTACTTTTTCCCTTTGAAATGCAGCAGTCCTTATGATCAGAGGTGCATCTCCAGCCTGATGTGACACTTGAGGCAGGCCGTCTCCAAAATGGCAACACCTTGAGAATCATGATAACTCTGTTGAAACTTAGGGGGGCGGTGCCAACCATCCATGGTGACCAGCCATGCCATGACAGCCATCAGTCCAGAGTGGCAGCTCCAGTCTTCGGGTTAATGTCTTCATTTTTATTAAAAGCCTTTGTGGGCCTACACTGCACCATGTTGAGCTGACGTGAGGGGCAGATGAGTGGCTCAGGCCTGCGTGCTGTCCGTCTGTTATTCCTGTCCAGCTGCATCCGGGAAGCATCGCCGTGTATTTTCATGGATTTGTGTGCCGTGTTTTTTTTTTTTGTGTACAAAAGGGGAAGTGGGTGCCATGGAGGGTGAGAGGTCTTGGGTGCAGAATTTTAAAAGGAGGGCTTGCAGCTCCAGGAAATCTCCTGCTTGGCTTGGCTGACTGTCCACCCGTGACAGGAAGTGTACGTCCGTTTATCTTGTGTAAGTGCCTGACGGACCAGGAGCGTGTGGCGCCTTTGCTGCTTTTCTCTGGATGGCTGTCACTTTTTTTGCTCTTCCAGCGGAAATGGCGCTTCTTTTACACATGGCCAAGTTTAACCCTTTCTACTTTTGTGCGCAAATCCTTTTCCTGATTTGCTGGTTTCCATCACAGGGTCCTGGTGTTGACTGGTTGTCAGAAGTAAAGGAATGAGAAGTGAAACAGCTTGAGGAGGGCTGCATCCTGTGCTTTGGAAAGGAAGCAAACATCATGGTGCCAGCTTATTGGATGAAGCAGGGTTAAAGCTTGGGAGCTGGTTTTCGGAGTGGGGGGGCCTGACGGTCCCCATCATGAGCAAAGGGGGGGCCTGACGGTCCCTATCATCGGGGGGGGGGGGGGGGGTTGGGGGTTGGTGGGTCAGTGCGTATGGGCTGATGGTCCCCATCATGGGCGGGGGGTGGGGTGGGGCGTATGGGCTGACAGTCCCCATCATGGGCAGGGGGGCTGACACCAGAAAGGACATGGTAAGTTGGGGGTGGGGTGAATGGCATTATCAGTGAAACTCACTGGGTGAGCTCCTGGTCTCATCTTGTCTCTTGTTTTGTTTCAGGGAGGAGGTTCAGAATAACTGCGTTCGATGGCAGAAGAACTACTCCTTTGTGTGCAAGATGAGCGCCAACCCCAGCACTGGGGTGCTGGACCCCTGCACGTGTCGTGTCTCTGTGCGGAAGGTAAGAGCTCTTCTGTTTGCTGTAATGTGGTGGGAATACTGTTTAAATCATTAAGTAAATGGGAATAAAAATAAATTGAAAAAAGCACACACAGGCACCCACAAGTGGGCTTAATCTACCTGAGGGATAGGGGATTTGGAATACTGGCCAGGAAGCAGGAACCTACCCTCTTCAGAATGCCAGTACATTGTAAGGCAGACTCTCACACACTTGTGCAGGGTTCATCTAGAATTTCCATATTTCTGACCTGCATGTTTGTGAGGATGTGGGAGGAAAATAAACAAAGACGGGTAGAACGTGCAGAATTTGAATCCGAGATGGTGGATCTGTGAGGCAGCAGTGGTAACCAAACTGCCTCCATGCCATCCCTATGTGGTACACCGTATTAATCCTTCAGGGAAAATTGTCATTTTCCATGACCTTTGTGGGGATCAGAGCGCATGGTCAGCCTTTGTACACTGCACCTGGAGCAATTTTTATGTCAAGGGCCTTGCTGAAGTGCCCAACGGAGTAGAACCCCTTCTGAAAGGCTGCCTGTTCAAATCCTGTTACCAGTGCAGATCCTTAACCTCGGAGCCCCCACTCTGCTTGTTACTTATCTTCTTACAGCCATCACTACATGATTATATGTGCCCAAATTTTAATTCTACAAATAACTTCTAGGTCCTTGACCTGTGGTGTGGGGCACATCAGCTTAGCCCGGGCTCACTGATAGCCTACCAGGCCAAAGCCTAAGTAATATATGTAATCTGTCCATCCATTGTCAGACCTTCATATTTAATTTAGGGTCATGGGGTGCTGATACTTTAAAAGGGTGCCAATGAGTGGGTAAGCCAGGAACCAGCCCTGATTTGGGGTGCCAGTCACACACTTATGGGGCCAATTCAGAGCCTACAGTTAACTCAAGGGAAACTCACAGACACAGAAGGTGCAAACACCACACAAAAGGTGGCCAGGTCAGAATGGGGGTCCGACTTGGTAAGTCGAGTGCAGTTGTCAGATTGGGATAGGAACTTAGCATGATGTGACCTGCCACAACATAACACCATTATAAAAAGTAACAACCCGTGAGCCACCTTTTGAAGCCAGTGCCAGCTGAAGCCCATTTGGAGCTCTAGACAGGGTGGGCGGACAGGAGTCAGTATCGTTAGACTTTGATGACCTACGTTGGGTTTGAGAATCCCTATTGATGTCCGGAACATGCACCCCTTGGTGTATAGAGCTTGCACAATTTTACTTTCATAAATGGTGCTTAGCAGGTGACAGTGCCCACTCAGTATCCTCAGACTTCAACAACTGGTTTCCTCCTTGGTGTCAGGAGTGCATGGTGCCCCTCAGATGATGGCGTATTATAAGTCACCTAATGGATTGTCCTCCTCTGTTTGAAACAGTTGGTCTACTGGACCTGTGAATCAGCAGTGCTAACCATTGTGTAATTCTGCTACCCCAGTTACCTAACAGGATATGTGGAGCATTCATTTGGACAGGCCTGGCCTGAGGTGTAGGGCCGATCACCAGGGCTCACCAACGGCATAGCCAGTCCATGACTGGAGTAATATTTGTAATCCGTCCATCAATTTTTAAACCTACAAAGTCTAATTGTGGGTCTGTGGTGCAGGTACTTACAAGTGCAGCAATGGGGGCAAGGCAAGAGGCAACTTTGGACAGAGTGCCAGTCATACATAAAGGGCGAATTCAGACTCGCTGGTTAACCTAAGAGAAAATCAATGGCACAGAAGAAGTTGCAAAGGCCACGTAGGTGGTGACTGGGCCAGGTTGGGGGCACGGCCTCCAGGAGTAGGGAGGCAGCCACGCTAACCACTGTGTCACTGTGCTGCAAAAAAGAAATTAACATAAAAAGTAAGGAAGGCCACAAGCAGTAAAGGTGAAAAGCAATCATCAAAACCCTCCACCTCCTATGGATCAGCAAATGCTCACCTTATGTGAAGACCCCAAAAGGAAGGGTGGAGGTGGATCTGGAAGGTTATAGTAAAGGTGTGTTGGGCCTCTAAAATGAGACCAGCAGTAAGCGATTGTTTGTGCAAAGTTCCATTTTGACAATAAATTGTTGGAGTAAGTTGCAGTGGTTAGAATGGCGACACGTTAGGAGGGTCGTGCTACAGTAGAGGCAGATGGCACAGAGTCTCTTCAGACTAAGTAAACGCAGACAGAAGGGGAAGTGATGCGTTTCGAAACTGTGAAGGTATAATTAGACGGTGGACCGCAGAAGTCTTGGTGGGGACGCTGGAGCAGAGTGACAGATGCACACCCGGCTGACTCTGAAGACTTCTAGTAACATAACCCAGCATTAAAATCTAGGGGGTGCCTATCCTGGCAGCACTGGTCCCAAGGACGAAGGTCAGCCCATTATGGGGTCCACTTGAAACCCTGAGGTCTAGGCCCGTCGCTTTTATTTATAGTCCAAGATCAGCCTTCTGATGGTCTGATGATGTGAGCACACATACACACACACACACAGATTAGTTTAAACAAACCATAAAACAAAGCAGTTTCTAACTGATTAACCTGAGTGGGTCCAAACAATTGTCCCCAATGATCTTATCGTTGACATATGACCAGTTGACAACGGAGGACAGGAAACAATACGTGCAGTCTGCAGCCGGCGTTTCCATTTGAGTTACGCCAAGCGTGCCTTATGTGGCAGTGCGGCTCCATCACAGCCTGGCACACGCATTTCTTTTTCATTTGGAGATCAGATGAAAAGCACACAAGCATCCAAGTCGGTGTCATTCAATTGTTTTTTCATCCACAGAAAGAGCACAAAGTCACTGGTGACATCCATTGCTGTCCCTTTTGTTGTTTATGGTTTGTATGAAATGACAATGGCCAAAAGAACAAGGTGCGCTTCTTACTGATTTTGGTTTTGCAGAACATCCCAAGCTTTGCAGCGCTGTTAATGTGACACCAGTGAATGCTGCAGGCCGGTTTGAGAAGCCGGTGACCTGCCAGTCAAATCTACACCTGAAGGACATTGTCTGATGGTCCTGTGAGGTGCACAGAGGAACAGGCTGCCATCAGTGAGCTCAGTCTGCAGTGGTCTGCTTGGAGAGAATGGAAGACGCTTGACTCATTGAGCATAAAGAGCTTCTGAAAAAGGCATGCGTGTATCTGAGGAGAGGAGTAATGCGGAAGTAAACAGCCATACACAGAAAACGCCGCAGGACGAGAAGGACCACAACAGTACGTGACAGAATGGGGACCGCTGAGATCGCAGAGGAGTTCCCTCCAAAGAAGGAACATGAAATGAGCTGCGCTTTATTTTGAGATGCAGCCATTCTCCCAGATCTGCCCTGCACTTTTACAGTCTTGCCTTTTTTTTTTTAATTTTATTTTGCATTCTATGTAATTTCAACCCCTAGAATGATCTGAGGAGACCGCCATGAATCTCGGGGCATAATTTTGCACCTTGAGCCAATGCCTTTAGAAGATGCAAACGGCAAAGTTGTAGGGATGGCCATATTTTTCATTAGATTCTTAACACAAGTGCCACACTGTCGTTTTGTGTTTTTTGGGTAATTTGAGCTCCTCATGAATGACTGACCATGCATGAGACTCCAAGTGGACTTCCAGACCACTGCAAACTTGAGGGAACCATTCAAGCACAAGCCCCCTTAGATATGCTCGATTTGTGTTTTTCCAAATATCCCCATATTGTTAAAACTCCCCAGTTGAGCCAGTTGTGAGGGTGGGTGCTGATTTGTTTTCCAAGTGCGTATCCAAGGCTGCCTTCATCTCCCTCCTTCAGTTTCCAGTATCTCTGCAAATTGATGTACTTGCGGTGCAATAGAGGGCAAAAACAAAGACCATCAGCTGCTAATGGCTGCCGTGTTGTTTATACAGTGGATTCGGAAAGTGTTGAGACCCCTTCATATCCTGTTTTCTTTCAGATTAAATCTACATTTGCCACTTTTGTCCATCAGACTACACTTGGTAACCTGTAATGACAAAGGAAAAACCATGTTTAAGAAAGGTTTGCAAATTTGCTAAAAATCTGAAACTGAAATCTCTCATTCTTTCTTAGAAGTATCACAATACAATTTATTTTTGTATAGCCCAAAATCACACAAGAAGTGCCACAATGGGCTTTAACAGGCCCTGCCTCTTGACAGCCCCCCATCCTTGACTCTCTAAGAAGACAAGAAAAAACTCCCAAAAATAAAACCCTTAATTCAGACCCTTAATTCAGTTCAGCTCTTTGTAGAAGAGCAGCAATTCAAGCGTTGAATCTTCTTGGTAAGTCTCTACGAGCTTTGCACACTTGGATTTGGGCTGTTCATCCCATTTTTTGCTTGCAGATCCTCTCACACGCCGTTAGATTGGATGGGAAGTGTCTGTCAATGGCCATCTTTGGGTCTCCCCTCATATGTTCTGTGGATTTTGGCTGGGCCACCCAAGGACACTCGGAGGCTTGTCAGTATTGTCTTGGCCGTATGTTCTCTGGCGCAGGTTTTCTTCAAGGACCTATCTGTTTTTGGTTGTATTCATATGTCCCTCATCTCTGACCAGTCTCCCAGTCCCTGCACCTCCATAACATGATGCTTCCACCACCGTACTTCACTGCTGGGATTAGCAGTGCCTGGTCTTCAGCAGTTAAAGTGCTTGGAGTTCTGCCCAAAGAGTTCAGTTCTTGTCTCATCAGAGTAGAGAGTCTTTCTCCTAATGCTCAAGGTCTTTTAACTGTCACATGCCTTTTATTCAAGACTTCCTTCTGTCTGGCCACTGTACCATAAACATCTGATTGCAGGAGTGCTGCTGATTTGGTCATCGTTTTGACAGCTTCTCAGCAGCGGACTTCTGAAGCTCTCTGAGTGACCTGTGGGTTCTTGGTCACCTTCCTGACCGTGGAAGGCCTTCTGGACAGTTTGCTCAGTTTGACTGGATGGCTAACTCTAGGAAGGGTCCTGATGGTTCCAAACATCTTCCATGCCACAACTCTTGAGGTCACTGTGCTTCTGGGAGCACTCAAAGCTTTACCGATAGCTTTATCCTTTTGCCCTGCTCTGTGCCTTACCACAGTTTGATCGCAGAGGTCTACAAGTGAGTTGCTTGGACTTCTTGGCTTGGTTTTTGTCCTGACATGCAGTGTGACTTGTGGGACCGTCTGCACACAGGGGCATATGTGCCTTTCTAAACAATGTCCAGCCATTTTAATCTCCCAATAACCATAACCTAATCTAAAATAAGCATAAGAATTAAGAAAAAAAAAAAAAAGAGCAGTCACCACAAAGTGCTGTAAAGGCATATTGCTGCGGGTGCCAGGTGGGTTTGGAGCTCAGAATGGGGGCTTCAAATGGAAAGTCAAGCTGCAGTAAAACCTTGAACTCTTAATTGATGAGTGTTTTGTGTTTCCACAGGATTTGCCAGCCTCACTTGAGAATATAAAAGTCATTGATGGGAACTGCTTGGAAAACAAAAAATAACTCTCTTCCTGTTTTTATTTCAGGAACTGAAAGGTGGAAAAGCTTATTCCAAGGTAAGAAATGTTTACAGCACGCATGACACTTGCAGCTTGCTTAAGCCGGTCGGGTGGCTCAGCAGGTCCTCATCTTGGGCGTTGGGTTGAAAAATGAAATATGAGAAACATCTGGTGTAGTGTAACAAGCATAGGGGCAGAAATGTGACTTATTCTTGTATTTTAAGATCAATAATATATATTTTTTTAACACTTTTTAACTTAATATAAGCGTGGTTTTTAAAAAAGTATTTTTTTATATATATATTATTTTCAACTTTTTAGTCTTGGGTTTGTTTTAGCATAATTTTGTCATCAATATTTTAACACTTCCTTTAATATTTCTATCCATTACTAGCGCCATCTATTGGTGAAATCTTGAACTATTCCTCATATGAAAAGTTCATTTCTTAATTAACATGAATGAATTGATCAATTAGTGAAACAGATTATTGATTCATATATTGTCATCGGAAGTGAGTAAGTGTGCAAAATTACATGTCATTTGGACAATAGGAAGTGGGTTAAATATCGATTACAAGATGTGTACCAGACAACAAACAGGTGATGTTAAAAGAAGCGTGGTAATAAAAATTTAGCGTGCACAGCACCTGTAAAGTGTATCCCCTCCCCATACAACACCACCTGATTTTGATATTGAATTTGAATGAAGAATAATACATTTTATGTACGCCCACTGGCCTCTTTATTAGGTACACCTCGCTAGTACCTGCCGGACCCCTTTTTGCTTTCAGAACTGCCCTAATTCTTTGTGGCATTAATTCAACAAGATGCTAGAAACATTCCTCAGGGATTGTGGTCCACATTGACATGATAGCATCACACATTTACTGCGGATTTGTCAGCTACACATCCGTGATGCAAATCTCCCATTCCACCACATCCCAAAGGTGCTCTATTGGATTGAGATCTGGTGACTGTGGAGACCATTTGAGTTTGGTGAGCTCATTGTCAGGTTCAAGAAACCAGTTTGAGATGATCTGGGCTTTGTGACCTGGCGCGTTATCCTGCTGGAAGTGGACAACGGAAGATGGGCACACTGCGGTAGGAATGTAGAGGAAAAGACATCTGAGAGTCGGTCAGGTAGTAAACGTGGGGAGGTAAAAATCAACTGAACTGAGAAGGACACCGGTGCCATAGAATGACTGGAGTCCTGGACAATGCGGCCCCCTAGTGGTGTTGCCTGCAAACCACCAATTGTAGCCCCCATTAATTTCACTCTTTAAATTGCTTCATTGAACACATTGGAAACAGCAGTGATGTGTACTAAGGGGTTTGGGAATGTCGAATAAATAAACACAAGGTTAAATTTGTCCACTCCAGAGTTGAGACAGATGGAACCATGGGTGGTCTCGCCCCAGTTATTTGCAACATACTGTCTGGATCAAAACAGAATTTTTTTTTTTTTTTTTATATACATTTTAATACAAAGAGATTATGTAAAAGCAGAACAACAAAGTAGTTCCGCATCCATATGGTTGAAGCATTTCTAAAGTTGTTGATTTTAATTAGAGATTCCAGCACCATTAGAAAATGTCTGCTAGATAACTGCAGGAGCAGAGCTAGCGACATCCCCTAAGGAAAGGTTCGCTCTCGTCAGAGTCGCGTTGTTTTCCAGCCCAGTAGCGCCAAGGCTGAACTCCACTGCTCTGACAACAAACATTTCCCAGTGTGGGTAATCGCCTTGCGGCCACGTCCTGCCATGATAAGGCCAAGTCGGAAACGCAGCGTGTGTGTGTGTGTGCGTGCGGCTGGCTCAGCAGCTTTTCATCAAACATTAAAGAAAACATGAACTCATTCAACACGTCCTGTATGGAGACCACATGTAGAATTAATTAATAACTGATGTATATAGCACCTCTCTGGCCTACAGTGGGGGGGCCACTTCAACCACCATAAGTGTGCAGCATCCACCTGGATGACATGACGGTAGCCATTCCTGTATCAGTACACTCGCCACACATTAGGTGGGTGACAGAGACAGTTAACGGATGATTAAGGGGCGCGAAGGGACAAGGTCATGGTAGGCAGTGTAACCGTGAGAGATGCCCAGGGATGTATAATGACCATGGAAAATGGGGAACCTTGTGTTTTTGTTTTAGTGTATTCCGAAGGACGGGGCCATTTTCACAGCGCAGTGTCCCTCTTGACAGCATTAGGATCCACACACACAGACACCACGGTGTAAGTGCCCCCTGCTGGTCGCAGCAACCTAAGCTTTACTTGGGTGGTCAAGAAGAAAAGCACAATGTACTCGTCAGCTATGCAGAGGTCCTCATCTGTCTGTATTTATAGCGTCTTTCCCATTTGTCTCGTTTACGGTTATTTCAGTAGTTCTCTCTAGCAAGCATACTGTAGCCTGCTGGTGACATAGACATTATATAAAACCAACAGAGATAAGTAGGTGGAAAAGCATTGTAAATGATCAAAAGAGTCTGTTCACACGAGTACCTGACCCGTATACGTAATTACCAGGTATCGATAGGAGAGTTGATCGGTCTGTCTTATATAGTGCCTTTCATACCATATAAACAACTTTCATTTGTAGATTAGGAAGCTTTGCAATAGACGGGTAACTTGAGGGGCACTACAGGACCTCAGCAGAGATCAATATTTAGAAAAGAACTATAGATACTCCTGTAGCTTATTTTTCTAACACAGTGCTTTATTACTTACTTACAGATCAGTTCCAATAGATGTGCCTTTCCTATCCTTTTTTTTTTTTTCAAAGCTCAATTCAGTTAGCTGCCCTGTGATCGATACCAGATGCTGTTTTGCTAGAGATGAATCACTCGTAGAATGAGAGGAGTACGACCAGAAGAAGAGATGCACAAGAATAAAGCCAGGCAGTCATGATAACAGTCATCAAGGCCAAAATGTTAAAACAAACAAAATAAATAAAAAAAATCGAGGTCAAACTTCAGAGTGAACGGATCAAAAAAACGAAAAAGACTTTCTAACAAAGAGTCGTGTTACCCACAGCTCGGCTCAGTATAACGGACGTCACCCGTCGTGTCAGTGATGGTAGAATTCACAACCTCCGAGATCACGTCCCCTGCCACCCAAGGGCTCGAAAATGCCATCTCCGATATCACACTAAAGTGGTGTCATACATGGCATGATACGAGCTGCTTCACTTCAAATAAGCACCGACTTTCAAAATGTACTTCAGATATGGATTCCGCATACAGTATTTGAATTTGAAAAAAGGGACAAAAAAAACACATGAACAGAAGGCTGACAAACATGTAATTACGAGTGTATTCTTAAGACGCTATATAAAAATGATAGAGGCAAAGAGCTAGAAAGGCTCTATCAGTAACTGAAATATTCAGCTCCTAATCTGTATATTTCGTGTCAACTCTTTCATATCTAATGTATCCACCTCAGTGAATTACTGTACTTGTCACTTTCCTAACACTGTCTATCTTTATATAGCACCTTTTCCTTCCTATTTGTCTGTCTGTCTGTCTGTCTGTCTATCCCAGGGGTGGGCAATGTTGGTCCTGGAGAGCCACAGTGGCTGCAGGTTTTCATTCCAACCCAGTTGCTTAATTAGAAACCAATCCTTGCCAATCTCGGTCCTTATTTAATTTTATAGCTTGTTAGTCTACAATGTAAGGTTCTTATATCATAGATTTTTTTCCTTTCCAAGGATATCATCAAAATGGTTTTCAGTTAGTTACATTTTCTATCAAGTGTTTAAACAGTGCATGATGAACACACAGAGATGTAAATCGAAACAAGCTAGATGGTGAATTGCTGACTGCTTTGTCATTTACATCTTATTGCTAATAAGGAGCCATTAAAACAGTGAGTACAGCTGATTAAGATTGAAATAAGCAATTAAAGGTGGGGAAACTTAACAAGTGAGACCACTAAAATGAAGCATCAAAATGTCACTTAATAACTGGGTTGGAACAAAAACCTGCAGCCACTGCGGCTCTCCAGGACCGACGTTGCCCACGCCTGATCTATCACATGGTGCCTTTTATATCTCCCTATTGTCTTTTATGTAGTGCTTTTCATGTGTCAGTCTACATAGCCACATCTCCATTAATTACATATTGTCCTTTCCTGTGTTCCTGCCATGTATAGTGCCTTTTACATCTGTCAATCTAATAAATGGTGCTTTATATGTGTGTTACATATTAATTCCTTAATATCTACTTTATACCTGTATAATTCTTTTTATGGCTGCCAATTTGTGAATTACATGTTGGTTGTTTCCTGACTATCTGTCTTATATAGCATCTTTTCTATCAATTTATATTTAATTTAAATGGCCACCTTTCTATTTGCATATTGCCCCTTACCTGTCTATCTGCCTATGATGTAGTACTTTGTGTGTGTGTGTGTGTATATATATATATATATATATATATATAT
>JANRMT010062802.1:12710891-12732871 GCA_026402145.1 Polypterus bichir lapradei | reverse complement strand
GCATGGGCCTTCATATCCTTCTGATCCTGAAGAGGACAAGCCAGTTTGATGATGTAAGGATGGATGCCATCAGAAGTTCAGTGTTCTGTCTTGTGCTGCAGTGCTTATGGGAATTTCTTTTTCCCCCTCTGTCTCTCTCTCTCTCCTCTCTAGGTTTGCCAGAAGAGCCAGACCAGAGCCTGTCGAGTCCAGATGAAGTATTTCACACGGGACACTCCAGGAATTCCAGTTATGCCAGCCAGCACTCCAAGATATCGGGTAATCCATCTGTGCGAGTGATAGCTAAGGGGGTCTAGACCGCCTGCTAGTAATCTTTGTATTCTGTTCCTAAGCTACAGCAGTGTGTACGATACTTTTCTATCAATCCCTGGAACCAGAAGCTCACCACTGGCCTAAATTTGGGTATTTTCCACTTTTACATCGAACTTAACACCATGTTGCCTTACATGACTTTTCCAGCAGTTTTCAGTCATAGCCTTCATTTGCATAACCTTAGAGAGTCGGAGGCAGTTGGCAGTGTGTTCCTTTGATGCTATTTGTGTAGTCTGACATACCCAGCAATGCACCCCGACAAAAGGGTTTGATTTTTGTCTTTAGTCTTGGGGTGGACTCTGCGCACATGAGAGCTGACAAGCAGTGAGCACTCAGCTGGAATCGCAGTGCATAAAGTGCAGCGACGAGGCATAAGAAACCCGGCTGTTTTAGACCTTCACAAACGGAAGAGGAGATTGTCTGTCTCATGTTTCATGTGCTGCAATGGAATGGATAAAAGAAATAAAAGGGCTGAGATGATGGCTGAACTCGCCGTACCTTTTGTACAGCGCCGGCTCCGTCAGGCAGCACCTTATTGGCTAAGGGACGAACATGACTGGGCTATGAGGTCAGCAGGCAGGCCTATTAAATTTGCTATACGCAGCAACTGTCAAGTCATGTAAACTGACGTGGTCTGATGATGAGGTCAGCAACTGCAGTCGCCAAGTCTGACGTACCACACATCTGAAGTCATGTGATGTGACATCGGAGTGGATGAGGAGGACATTACTGAGGTGCTATTTGGCTTTTTGTTTTTACTATCTATTCTTGTTTGACTTTTTACTTTTTCTCTGCACTTGCTTTAATCTGCACTGGCCACCAATTTCCGCTGACTTTGATCCAATGTCGTGGCTTAGAAATCTGAACCTGTAAAAGAACATGTTAAATACTATCAGTAAATGTTTCCCCGTCATATTCAATTGAGAGCACTTTGTAAAAAGATCAAATAAATCGCAACAGCTAAAAGTGAGTGCTTTAAAAGCAGGACGTACAGCAGTAATGTCAGACTTGTCATCTGCATGACCACACAAACTCAGTCTGAGCACAAACCACAATGAAGATGCAATGGTAAAGAATTTGGGTGTGATAAGGAGGTGTGATAGAAAAGAAAGGTGCACCTCCAGTGTGGCTAAGGAAAATGCCAAAGGAGAACAAAGGAGTTTAGCAATACAGCGCATTGCCGCACCCACCACACGACAAACCAACTCCGGATCCCAGATTAGGACCCAAGTGCAGCCATGCGACAGGTGACAGCTCGGCACCACACCCGTTCAGATGGAATGAAACTGTGAGGTTTTTTTATGGTGGTTGGAGTGCCAATTCTGCCACCAACTCCCAGGTTTTTCCCTGCAGGTTGGAAGGCCTACTTGCAGGGATAGATGCGGATTAACGTCATACCCAGAACGGAGCAATTGCAGGTTAAGGGCCTCACTCAGGGGCCCAACAGAGCAGAGTCCCTTTTGGCATTTACGGGACTCGAACCAGCAACCTTCCGATTGCCAGTGCAGATTCCTAGCCTTAGAGCCACCACAAAGGAGGATAAGGTGTTTTTCAGGAGGCTTTAGAGATGAAGGTTTAGGCGAAGGTACGGGGCAATTGCCTGGGTAGTTTTGGGTTTAGTGAAGCCAGGCCCCTTGGAATACTTCTGTCTGGTCATTGTAAGTCCAAGGGGTCCCCCCACCTCATGACCTTTGATTAATCATCAATCAGTTGAGCCGCTCACTTTCACTCTGCCTGTCAATGAACTGTGAGGCTCTGATCTCCAAGGGGGCACTAAATGGGACTCTAAATTTAAAAAATGGCTTTAAGGCTTGCCTACCCAGCTGTTTCCAGCCACCTGAAACCTCCACTTTGCAGTGTCTGGCTTTGTCACTGAGTAAAGGAGGCGTGACGAGTCGGATCATGAAGAGTTTTGGAAATAAAGCCAAACCCTTTTTGTGGAGCTTCAACAACAGCAGCGAAGTGGAGCAGCACCAAAGCAACATGGAAATTGTGCGTAAAACTCCCCCTTTGGATGCATGTAGCTCTTTCAGTTCATCTTTGTGAATTACTTACCCTGTGCCGGACTATAGAAGCCAATTCTTCTTCTCCTTTTCTATTAGTAACATTTGATCCTCACAGTACAGTTGGTTTTTTTTTTTTTTTTTTTTTGTAAATTCTCAAAAGAGTGTTCTATTTTGAGACATTTCCATCATGTTTTTGGTGTTGGTGATAAGTTATATAACAAGGCATTGCTGTGAAAAATGCCACATGGTGGGCACTACATAGTACACATGGACAGAGAGCCATTGGCTGAGCACCATACAGAAGGAGGTCCTTTGCTAGTCCGGTGTATGTGTGCTTTGTTTTAGGGTTGGCTTGTGGACCACCTCTTACTGTTATTAACAAAGACTCCCATTTCTTATTGTTGTCTGCAGGCTACAGCACTGAGCATTCACGTTCATCCAGTATGTCGGACCTGACCCACCGCCGCAACACCTCAACAAGCAGCAGTGCGTCTGGAGGACTCAGCATGACGGTGGAGACGACGGAGAGCGAACGTGAGCCCATCCGGCCCGAGAGGCCTCCCCGACCACCACGGCCTGCACTTCCGCTAGATCGGCCTTCCAGGTTTGTGGCCTGCCTTTTAAGAAATAATGCTTTGTTTGTTTGTTTGCCATAAAACCTACTTGCATACAATAGTCTTGTTTTGTGCCTTTGGAGTTCTGGGATGTTGTTTAGGAGACAACCAAGCTGGCTGTGTGCTGTTATACAGTCCATCTGTAATGGGGTGGACGGTCTGCTGGGCTAAGTGCTTTGCAAACTTGGTAGTCCAGGTATGCTTTCTGGTAGCCCAGCTTTATATACGGGCTGTAGGGTTACTTTCAAAATTATACAGTCAGTCAGCCATTTTCTAACCCGCTTAGTCCTGAACAGGGTTGTGGAAGTGGCAGAGCCCATCCCAGCTAGCACAGAGGGCAAGGCAGGAACAAACCCTAGACAAGGGCATCAGACCATCAGAGGGCACAACTTTTTACAGCTACGCTTATTTGGGTGGGTACAGAATATCATTTCTTTACCAGCTATATATGTTCTAAGAGTAAGATCTGCCCTTCAGAATGACTTGCGGGCCAGGGGTCTTCAATAGTGGATACGTATGCTATGGGTACTGAATTGAAAAAGTGGAGAAAAAGAATCCTGTTTTTGTACTGCTTCAAAACTGTAACACTAGACATATTACCTGTAGATATTTGATAATCATTTTTCTGCCTGTCCCTGACACGTTTACCAGCATTTTTTTTTAATAATGATTGAATGTTATCATGGTTTCCATGGGTGCTGGAATAAGCTTTCAAAGTGCATTTTTTAATAAAAACTTTACTGAATTTTTCAGTTTATTCTGCTGCATCACAAGTGTATAACAGAAGTAGAAACCTTAAACAACAAATGCCTGACGTTTATTTTGAGGGGTGGAACGTGAATATTGAGTGAAGCATGATGAGGTTATGGCCAGTTACTTTAAAGTAGCAGAAAACGCACAGAAGTGAGGCCGAGTTTGAAGGGTTTCCACTGTGGGCGGCAGATCAGCTGCAGCTCTTTGCTTTTTACCCCCAAATGTAATTTGATTTTCATGGAAACTGCATAGTTGGGACGTGTGTGTGTGTGAGAAACGGAAAGAAAGCAAACAGAAGGCACAAAGGCCACCAGCCCGAACACAGCTTTGCTGCTCTTACCTCTGATTTTATTTTGCTGATTTGCCAAATGTTACTTTTAAACAGAAGAAAGAAAGACTCCGTAGAGAACCACCCGACCTGGCTAGACGACACCAGAATAGACGCTGATGATATAGTGGAGAAGATCGTCCAGAGCCAGGACTTCACGAACGCCAGCAACAATGAAGGTAAACAGTCATCCTTGTGTGTTATGGCACCTCACGCTTTAGGGTTTTATTTTATTGCTGGGAAATCTGAACACCGGGCTCCTTTACGTTGTGTAGCTTTTGTGTGTGTTTACCCGCTGACTGCCACTTTTTCTGTTGAATTTGGGACCCTTTTATTGATTACCCAATGTGCTCAAATAATCAGTTCAGTTGCTGCATTTGCTCTGATTAGCCTAGTGTACCATGCAGTCATTATTACATAATATCTAAAGGCGTAATGTTGGAGCTAAACACCGACACCTTACTCAGAAGGGGTCTGCACGCGCACTCTACAGAGGATTCAGAAAGTATTCAGACCCCTTCACCTTTTTCACATTTTACTTTGCTGCAGCCTTCTGCTAAAATCGATGTAATTCTTTTTTTTTTTCCCTGTCAAGGAATATTCAGCACCTCAGAATGACAAAGTGAAAACAGGATTTGAGGGGTTTTTGCAAATTTTTTAAAAATAATAAAATCTCCCAAGGACACAAGTCTTCAGACCCTTTACTCACTGGAGTCTTTTGGGGTCTTACGCAATGAGTGTCACACACCTGAATTTTGAGATTTCCTGCCACTCTTCTCTGCAGATCCTCTCAAGGTCTGGTAGGCTGACATCAGTTTTCAGGCCCCTCCATTGATGGTCAATTGGGTTCAAAGTGTGGGCTCTGGCTGGGCACCCGAGGGCCTCCCCAAAGATGACCCTAAGCTGTGGTGTCTTTTCTTTCTTTGTCCTGTTGGAAGGTGAACCTTCATCCCAGTTGGAGGTTCAGAGTGCTCTGAGTAGGTTTTCACTATGGCCATCTCTACACTTTCCTCTTTCCTCTTTCAGCTTTCACTTTCCTCAACTCAGCAAAAAAAGAAACGTTCCTTTTTCAGGACTGTGTATTTCAACAATAATGTTTTAAAAATCCAAATAACTTTACAGATCTTCATTGTAAATTGTTTAAACAATGTTTTCCATGCATGTTCAATTAACCATAATCAATTAATTAACATGTGCCTGTGGAATGGTCGTTAAGACCTTAACAGCTTACAGAAAGTAGGCATTTAAGGTCACAGTTCTAAAAACGCAGGACACTAAAGAGAGTTGTCTACCGACTGTGAAAACACCCAAAGAAAGATGCCCAGGGTCCCTGCTCATCTGCGTGAACGTGCATTAGGCATGCTGCAGGGAGGCATGAGGACTGCTGATGTGGCTAGGGCAATAAATTGCCATGTCCGCACTGTGAGACGCCTAAGACAGCGCTACAGGGAGACAGGAAGGACAGCTGATCATCCTCGCAGTGGAAGACCACGTGTAACAACACCTGCACAGGATCGGTACATCCGAATATCACACCTGCGTGACAGGTACAGGATGGCCACAACAACTGCCCGAGTCACACCAGGAACACACAATCCCTCCATCAGTGCTCAGACTGTCCGCAATAGGCTGAGAGAGGCTGGACTGAGGGCTTGCAGGCCTGTTGTAAGGCAGGTCCTTACCAGACATCACCAGCAACAACGCCGCCTATGGGCACAAACCCACCTTCGCTGGACCAGACAGGAGTGGCAAAAAGTGCGTGAGTTTCTGCATTACAGCAATGTCAGTGTTCTGCCATGGCCAGCGAAGAGCCCAGATCTCAATCCCATTGAGCACGTCTGGGACCTGTTGGATCGCAGGGTGAGGGCTAGGGCCATTCCCCCCAGAAATGTCCAGGAACTTGCAGGTGCCTTGGTGGAAGAGTGGGGTAACATCTCACAGCAAGAACTGACAAATCTGGTCCAGTCCATGAGGAGGAGATGCACTGCAGTACTTCAAGCAGCTGGTGGCCACACCAGATACTGACTGGTACTTTTGATTTTGAGCCTCCCTTCATTCAGGGACACATTGTGAAACATTTTTAGTTTATGTCTTATGGTGTTGACTCTTTTAGTGTTCATACAAATATTTACATATTAAGTTTACTGAAAGTAAAAACAGTCGAAAGTCAGAGGACGTTTCTTTTTTGGCTGAGTTTATATATATATATATATATATATATATATATACATACACACACACACATTATACGTTTGCCAACCTCCAGGCAGGCACTAACCACTTTGTGGTTCTGCTGCTCACGTATGGGTCAGCGGATGTACAATTTAAACAGATTGTTATTTTCATGGGAATTGTTACATATGCATAATAGAACTAAATATTTTACATTAGAGAGTAATTAACCATATTAAAAAATAGTAAAACATAATAAAATGAAAGAAAATTGTTTCATGCTGCGTTCGAGGTATTCGTTGCGTTATATGTTTTCGTTCTGCTTGTCTTTGAAATTAACACACAAATACTTTTTAAACGTACACTTTTACTGTAAAACATCAGTAAAAACAATATTTGGAATTAACTTTTCGTTAATATCGCATTGAATTTTGATTCTGTGTTTGGACTTGCATCGTGACAACGCAAGTATAACTGCCCGTGAGTGAATATCGTTCTTCTCTGTAATAAATAAACCAACTTTTTCGAATGTTTGTCCCTGTGATTTAATTGTCTTTACAAAAGCTATTCTAACAGGAAACTGTAAATGTTTTAATACGAATGGCATATCAAGATCTCCCTTGGTGTCTCATGTTATCCCCTGAAGATGTACTACATTACCTTTCTTGTTGCCTGTTATAATTTTCCATGTCAGAATTTTTCGACCGATTTTGAATACAACTAATCTTGTCCTATTGCATAGCCCGTCACTCAGACAGAAATTACGCACTAGCATTACGATATGTCCTTCTTTCTACAGTAATTCGTGCGGTGGAAGACCAGATGGTGTTAACGGTTGTAGATACTCTTCGTGATATTGTAAGTTGATGTTTTCATCTTCCACACCATCACCACCGACTGTTTCAGCATAGCCTATTGATACACATTTCACCAATTTGCTGTGTAACCGATTGACATTTTTGGCGTTAATTCGTTTGACTTCATCATTTCTTGGTGCTAGGATTGCCCGTGTACTCATATCTTCTGTTGATAAACCTTCAGAATGAAATTCATCAGTAAGATTTGGACATAAGAAGTCTTATTTTATTGTGAACTTAAAAAGTGAGGAAAACATAAAAATGTATAAGAGCTGAGAGCACAGGAACTATGTCTGACAAAAGCATTCACACCAATGAGAGGTGAAAGGACCGCGGGTGAGGGCTTTTAACTGGAAATGGTTGAGAGGAGGGCGGGACTTGGAAAAAATCTCTTGACAATAGTCTCGTCTCAAGATTTTCTTTTATAATAGAGAGACATATGAAATAGCAAAATGGCCACCCAAGACCAGTAGGAAGGGCAAGTCGAGATTTAGCACACGTCCTTTGCGTGACGTGATTTGAAGCGGTCACCGACGCACAGCCCAACGTCCCCACCATTTCTAGATGCGCTTTTCTTATTTTGATTTCTGTTACTCACACATGAGAGGGTAGAATGTCGCTGTCTGATTCCCATGACTGACTGGCTACCACAGCGCGAGGCTTAGTTACTTGCAGGTTTTCCCTGACTAGAACGTTGACAGTTGCCTCGTTATGAAGAGTGCTAAAGGGGTCTAACGTTTGTCTTGTCCTTCCGCTTGATTGCAGTCATTTTGCCTTTTTTTGCCATGAAGCTACTTGCACCACGGTGGTGAATCTGCACGGGACTGAGTTCTCTTGGCATGTCGCAGCAGTTTGGTCGTACGGCACTATGTCATGCGTCAGTTCCACTGTCCGTGTCAGCATCTGATGGCCGATGTACGTCGTCCCCCGTATCGCTTGAGTTGAGCTGTGGTTCAGTCGCAGTTTGTTGTAAAACTGCATTTATGACTTTGTTTTGTTTTTTTTTTTGCCTTTGGATTTTCCGCCCTCAACTCATGAATATTGATAAGTTACCATAGGCCATCAAGAACATCATTGTGGTGGCACATCACAAACATTTGTAGTAATAAAATGCATTATTACAGCTGTTTGTGGTGCACCATTTGTTGAAATGACAAATGCAATGCATTACAAACATCATGCCCTGCTTTTATGAATCCTACAACAAATGGCACAGAACAGCAACATGAACATTGTATTTGTCACTCTAACAGACAACGCATATGTTCATGTTGCTGTTCTGTGCCATTTGTTGTAGGAATAATAAAAATAGGGCATGGTGTTTGTAATGCATTGCATTTGTCATTCTAACAGATTGTGCATATGTATCTGATTTGGTACGGGATTTGAAAAGCAGTGTTAATATAATGTCATGTGTTGGAATGACAAATGCAATGCATGTGTCTCGTATGCCAGTTGGTGTGGGATTCATAAAATCAGTGTTGATGCTTGTGATACACCATCTGTTGGAATGACTACCGAAATATTTTTTGTTACTACAAATGTCTGATGTGCCATCTTTTATAAGGCTGTTATATGCCATTTCATATAATATTCGTAAAAGCAGTGCTAATGTTTGTGCCATGTGTTGGAATGACAATTGAAATGTATTTTATTACTACAAATGTTGGCATTTTTCATGCCAACAGACGGTGCATCACAATGTGTTGTATGTTATACAATGTAGTATGGGATTCGTAAAAGCAGTGCTGATGTTTTTGATGTACCATCTGTTGAAATGACTTCTGAAATGCATTTTATTACTACAAATGTCTGATGCACCATCTGTTAAAATGACAAATCCAATGCATATATCAATGATATGAATTTGGTTTGGGATTCGTAAAAACAGTGCTAATGTTAATGCACCATCTGTTGGAATGACAACTATAATGCATTTTATTTCTACAAGTCTTTGTGATGTTCCATCTGAGAAATATCAACCAGCCAGACACACAGATGCACAGAAGCGTGTCATTTTATTACGGTGGATGTTACACGGCACAGTATAGGCGACAGTATCATGACATAATTCCATTTTTGACATTCAGAGTGCGTCTGTCTGTGGACACTTCAGCCATAAAGTGAATCTCTCAATCCCAGTAAAACTTGGCAGGAGCCGCTCGACTTCCAGCAGCTGAGAGATTTGACGTGCGAGTCGATTTGTGCCTTCACGGCAGGATAAAGAGAATATCGTTTGATTCAGCAAGATGCGTCCAAATAAAATGCCGGCTCTCCGTATTTTGCAGCTCAAGTTGCACTCGCCTGGTCCTGCGCTGGACACGTCAGCTTATTAAATCGGAGAGACGCATCAATGTGAATTCTCGTGTGCGGTTTGTGATGCCTGGAAGACCAAATTTGACGTTGAGCACTCGAACCCCTAAACGGGGGCTGTGACTGGCCGGGACGGGTGTGTGCCAGCAGGGACTGAAGGATCAAAACTAAACCTCTTTTTTTATTTTTATTTATTTATTTTTCCTTCTTTTCATTTTAGACAGTAATTTGCGACTGTTTGTCAGTAGAGATGGCACAACTGCCCTCGGTGGGATTCAGCTGGGAAACAGGTAACGCACCCGACGAGGCGATTCGCCTGAAACGGCCAAGTGCAGCCGTCGTCGTATTAAATGTCTGCTTTTCTTTTTCAGGGTGTCGGCTGGTGTTTTTGAACCCGTGGTTATCGAAAGCCATTGAAGCCCATTTGACATTCCAGTGGGTGTGTGTTTGTTTTTCTCCCCACCAACCCCTCCTTCCTGCTGTTTTCAACGGACCACCTTGAGACATCGTGCTGTGCCGCAGCTTCATGGCTTCCTATGCTTTGTGTCTCCGTATGCTTTAAAGCTCAAATGTGCAACATACCTGAAGAGGGGGGCACCGCCAGAAATGAAATGGCCACTGCTGGATCAGTCGCTTTTCGGGGGGGGGGGGGTCTACTGGTGGTACATGGCGAGTATGGTGGTGATCGGCCTGGTCAAGTGTTTTCCTGTAGAAATATCACTGTGGTTAATTGCTGTCCAGTGGGGGCCCCCCTATCCTGTATTTCGCAGATTTCACCCAAAGGTAAACTTTCAACAACCCTGGCAGAGCAGCCACCCAGCATAAATGGCACAGCCAAGTGCAACGTGCCAGGCGTGGGGCACCCAGAGTTGGGTGGCCTGCTCAGCAGGGTTAGAGATTGATCGAGCGGTCCATGTGTGTGTTTTGTTGCTCCTTCCTTTAAGACCACCCAATGTCCTCCTCGTCGTCGTCACTTTCATGTCCGGATGGCCCCGTCGTTGTTTTCCACTGTGAGACAAACGACTGTGCACTTCTCTGGGTTCCTCGTTTTTGTGCTAGCTGGGCTGGCCATTGTAAGAATAAGCTGTTTCTCTTCGTTTTAAAAGTTGTTTGGCTGCTCCTCTTTGTCTGTCTGGTGGGATTCTTGCTGTCTTCATACATTTTTATTATTATTATTATTATACTACCAAAGCGGTTTGTTTGAAGCCCCTGCTCTGGGAGATCTGATCCATTCCTGCTTCATTCCACTTAAACTTGCATGCCACATTGAAAGAGCCACAGGTATGTAATGTGAATATAAACGTTGGACCACCTGGCCAGCAGTGGAGCCCACTTGCTACGACCCACTCATCTCCCTCCTGACTGCTCTTCACTCACTCCACGCACAAAGTGGGCTCTCCTTGGGGTCCCCGTCGGCAGGCGAGGGTCTCTTGAGGTTCGCTTTCCCGGTGAGACCCTCGAACGCCCGCCTCTCTCTCTCTCCGTTCATGAGACAGAGGAGCACAGACAGCCGTCTGCTGGCGACCTCTGGTGGGCCGAGAGAGGAAGTGCAGGCCTGTTTTCAGATAACCGCCGTTTCCGTTTCATTTCGTTTTTGACTTTTACACTTTTTGAAACTTTTTCTTTTTTTCCAAAGTTACATCTTAACGTGTTTGGGGTTGAATTAAAAAAAAAAAAAACAAAATGGATCGGGTAAAGTTTATATTTGTGCACTTTGTTGCCACGGCAAACTTTTGATAATGGATTTGCCAAGACGTGTACCACTATGTCAAATAGCTGGAGCCTTTCTACTTTTGTGTGTTTATTATTGTTTTTTTGTTTGTTTTAATTTTCGGAATATTCCGGTGTTTTCGGTTGTGTTGCCCCACATCTCGATCATGTTACGCTTTTCTTTTTAAACAACCAGCGGGCTGGTTCTTTTAATATTGATATACACGCCGAATGTTGGGAAATCGGTGGAATATTAGATAGCAAAGAGAAATAATAACTTAATAAAAAGCCTATTAAAACGTGTATGTGGTTCATGTTTGGTTTTGTTGTCTTGCAGACCAGACTGGTGTTTGATGTCTTTTTTTTTTCTTTTTTTTCCTTGATACTTGACTGTTTTGTAACCTGTGATTTAAATATAAATCTTACTTTCGGTAGGTGGGTGCTGTTTATCACCGAGGGGCTTCACGACAAGTCCGCCAACGGAGTGACAAAGCCGCGCGCACTGGCCGTCCGTTTCCTTTTTCTTTCTTTTTCAATAAGCCAGCGCCGGTTTGTCCCTCGCAGTTCCAGTTCAAGTCTTAACCGACGGCTCTGCTTTTGAGTCTTTCCGTTCGTTCAGGAGGTCCACCCATCTGCATTTCGGGTCGAGGGTACACCTCATGGGTTTTCAGATTGGAGTTTGGCTTCTGCTCTCTCGTACTTCCAAGACACGGTGGGCACAGGCTGGCACGTTGTCATGGCTACCAGGACCCAACCGTTAACGGTACACCACGGATCGCCGTGAGCGAGTCGGCCTACGATGGCTTGGCGTCCCTGGCTGTGCGGTGGCGGGACGGGCGACCTGACGATTGACCATCTCGAGCACATAGGGTCGCTGGCTGGGGTCGGCCGTAGAATTAGCTGTGCAATACTCGACCACTGCATTCGTTCTTGTCGCAATAAAACTCATCCGACTTCCACCATTAACTCCCGTGTTGTTCCTTTTGTTTCGTTCCGCCGCCTCCTTCGGGATGTCGACGGCCACCCATTTGCACTGAACTTGAACTCTGAAAACCCGGGGGGGTTGAGATGGGGGGGGATCGGTGGGACGTGACGTCGACAGCACCGAGCCTCACGCCGTACGTTTTTGTTTTTTGTGTTTTTGGAATAAAGGGAATCAAAGCTATGCACGACAGGCAAAGACTCAACCAAACAGATGTGATATTTTCTAACCGACTTAAAATAAAATTTAATTCTATAGATTTCTATAATTTTCTTAACTCTGTAGGCCATGATGGAATGTATTGAGAGAAATATTTAGACGGTTCTATTTTTATGATTCTCCAGCATTTTGGTTCTTACTAAAGTTTATAACAAAAAAAAGAGAAAAGAAAGAAAGAGAGAGAAGCTCCAAAGGATGTGTCGTTTTGTTTCGTTTGTTTTAACAGGTTTATCTTGTACTCCTTTGATTCACTGTAGACGGAGCACTGTACTGTATTTGATTCAAAGTATATTTGTATTTACAGAGTGTATTTGAATGGCTCATATTTTAGACTGTAACAGTATAATAAAAACATGTATACTTTTGGGAAATAAACCTGTCATGGGGTACAGATCTCCACGTTTGCTCTCTCGCTTTATTTTTGTCTTTTCAGCTGAGATGTGAAATCTGCAGACCACTTGGTGCCGAGCTCTGAATTCTCATTTTATGACCTCCCAGGTGAGAGTGGCCTGAAGTGACGGCAGGTGACCGACGAGTGGCCATTCAGGCTCAGCCAGGTCACGTTCAGGCTCGGACCACCTGAGAAAAGCTCCTGGTGAGGCCAGTAGGGGGCACTTACCCAGTGGTCTGAATGTGTGGACCCCAATTCTGTAAAAATGTCACCGAACTTTGGATGAAGCACAAAAACTGAGGTCCTTGACTCTCTCTGGTCATTAAAGATCCTTCATTAAGGGGGGGGGTATCCTGATGTCCTGGCTAAACTGCCCACCACAGTCTAGTCATTCTGGCCCCTTAATCTTCCCCTGTTTCTCACCCCTTCACCATCTAACAGCTGGCACAAAAATGGCTGCTGTGCCTCATCCAGGTGGGTGCTGCGCATTAGTGGTGGGTGAGGTGGGCCCCCACTTACTATGTAAAGCGCTCTGAGTATTGAGAAAATGCGCCATATAAATGGAAACAATTATTGTTCTGTCTGATCAGATTGGGCACCATGAAAAAATGGCAAAGGTGGCAGGCCTTGAGAACCCAGCCGACCAGAATCCCAACAGCTCGCCCAGATAAGGTACGATCCCCCGAGGCAGCCTGACCCTTTAGTACGAATATGTCCTCCTCGGTGTCCTTCCTCCGTTTTCACTGAAGGTTTGGCATAACAGGCACCAGAGATGGTCTTCTGGAAAGATTAGAATGCCATCGGCGGTTCTGATTGGTCGAAAGGCACATGACCCTGAAATAATAAAAAAAAAACAAACAAAAATGTCCCCCACTTGTTGTTTGTCACCGTACTCCCCAAGTTCAGTACGCACTTTGTGACCCAAGCAGGCTGACGAGGTCTTCAAACCCTCCAGCAGTGGGGGGGCTCAGTCAGACACCCAGTGTGTTGTGTTGGTTTGCTCATCGCTGGCCCATTCAGGAGAACTCGGGCAGGCGCCTGTTGATTTTTATTGGATTATTTATTTATGAATTATTGGCACTGCGCTTGTTTGAACTTTTTTTTTTTTTTCTTTTGGAATTGAGCACTTGTCACTTTGTGCCAACCCTTACTGACTGCTGGTGTCCTCGTATGCTTAGCTTATCCTCAGTTAGGACTGTCGATGGCTCTGGGTTCAAGATGCCAAAGGGCATGTAGCCAACCCGGACCATCAGACCACCACACAGCCTTAGAATGCCCTGTAAGATCTTATCATGGAGATGAAGATGATGGGGTCAGAACTGACCAGGTGGTCAAGAAACCCGAATGTGCAGCAATAAATGAAACTTTACACTCACTGGCCACTTTATTAGGTACACCTTGCTACTATGGAGTCAGACCCCCTTTTGCCTTCAAAACTGCCATAATTCTTTGTCGTAGATTCAACAAGGTGCTGGAAACATTCATCAGGTATTGTGGTCCATATTAACATGATAGCATCACACAGTTGCTGCAGATTTGTCAGCTGCACATCCATGATGGGAATCTCCCAAAGGTGCTCTACTGGATTGAGATGTGGTGCCGGTGGAGGCCATTTGAGTCCAGTGAACTCGTTTGTCAGGTTCAAGAAACCAGTTTGAGATGATCTGAGCTTTGTGCCATGGTGTGTTATCATGCTGGAAGGAGTCATCAGAAGGACTCTGTGGTCATAAAGGGCTGGACATGGTCAGTAACAACACTCAGGTAGGCAGTGGCATTTAAACGATGCTCAGTTGGTACTAAGGGGCAAAAGTGTGCCAAGAAAATATCAACCACACCACCAGCACCTGCACCAGGGGCAGCTGGCACTGTTGATACAAGGCAGGATGGATCCCTGCTTTCATGTTGTTGATGCCAAATTCTGACCCCACCATCTGAATGTCGAGATTCAGCAGACCAGGTGACGTTTGTCCAATCTTCTCTTGTCCAATTTTGCTGAGCCCGTGTGAATTGTGGCCTCAGTTGCCCGTTAGCTGACAGGAGTGTCACCCGCTGTGGTCTCCTGTTGCTGTAGCCCACCTGCTTCAGGGATTGACGTGTTGTGTGGTCAGAGATGCTCTTCTGCACACCTCAGTTGTAACGAGTGCTTATTTGAGTTCTTGTTGCCTTTCACCTCTGACCTCTGGCATCAACAAGGCATTTTCTCCCAGAGTGCCGTTCACTGATATTTTCCTTTTTCTGGATCATTCTCTGTAAACCCTACAGATGGCTGTGTGTGAAAATCCCAGCAGTTGAGCAGTTTGTGAAATACTCAGAGCAATCCGTCTGGCACCAACAACCATGACACGTTCAAATTCCCTTCAGTCCCCTTTCTTCACCATTGTTATCCTCGGTGTGAACTTCAGCAGGTGGTCTTCACAAGGTCTACAGGCCGAAATGCGATGAGGTGCTGCCTTGTGATTGGCTGATTAGATATTTGTGTTAACAAGCAGGTGTACCTAATAAAGTGTCCGCTGAGTGTATGCACAGTACATTGTATTTTCTGATCGCTTCACTTTGAGTCTGCACTCGATTATCTTGTATTAAAGTGTCATCCACACATGAACAGACCATGATAACCAAACCGAAATGGTCAAATCCGCTTCTCCTGAAGGCCCCGTGTTTTGTCCTCAGCGGTGACGCATGCACTGCACTTACCTAAAATCAAATATGCGGCCGCTGAGATGCAGAAGATGATTAGAATGACGGTGGCGGGGCCGACGTCCTCGACCGAGCATTTATTCGGGCAGACGCACGGGCTCTCCACAAAGATCTCGAAAGTCTCCGACCCTTCCAGGACTTTGGAGAAGGACACCGAGTGGTTGGTGCTGCAGTGGAAGTGGACGGTGGTCTGAAGGGGTGGATTGTGCGAGGCTGAAGATGCACAGAAGAAAGAAATGAAACAAAAGAGTTAGCGATTTGTGAAGAGCACGGCGGTGGTGTAGGTGGCAGGCAGCAGGGGGCTCGGAGACCCTGGACTCGCATACGGTGGTCCTCTCCTGTCAGCTTAGCCCCACAAACCCTAACCCTGCTCCGTGGCCGTTTGAATTTGACTTGGCGTCCCCCCCCACCTTGTTAAAATGATACTTGAGAAGACCACCGGTTCACTGTGTTTGTCCAGTTTCTTAGGGGCGCCTGCTCATTAACACATTTTCTGCTTCTCCACATAACCATTTGTGTGCCAGCATGCAGCTTATTGCACAAGGCGTACAGAGACCTTCGAAGAAGACCACCACAACCAGCGAGACCCCCGCCTGACCTGCCTAGGCCTCTGTTCGGGGTGGGGTGACAGCTGACCTGAGGCAGGCAGCCAAGACAAGTCGACGAGGGTCCCAACCAAAGCCCAGAATGAAACCCTCTGAGTAGAGACCTGAGGATGGGAAGCGTCTGCAAGCGGCCATCTAATTAATGTGATGGATACTGAGAGGCTCTGCCAGGAAGAACGGGATAAGCTGACGAAACTGAGGTGTGCAAAGCTTGTTGAGACTCACCGGGAAGAAATGAAGCTGGAATTGCTGCCAAAAGGGGGGTCCTACAAAGTAGTGAATGAAGAAAAACCTCCTTCAGAGTGGGGACCTGAAACGGGCAGCCAAGACAACGCTCTCTGAGGGGCCTTCGAGCCGAAGCCCACTGAAGACGTGTGGAGAGACCTGAAGATGGCCACTCATACGCACTTCTCCTTCAATCAAAGAGAACTTGAGAGGCTCTGCCAGGAAGAACGGGATAAGCTGACGAAACTGAGGTGTGCAAAGCCCGTAGAGTCCGACCCACGAGGACTCAAATGGAGTTCTAGAAAGAACCGGATGGAGGGTCGGAATTCTTCTAGGAATTACACTTTTTTAATTTTTTAATACAGTTTCAAACCTTTCACGTTTTTGGAGTGTTGATTGCCACCTGTTCCATGTCACAAAGCTCCTACTGTTCCTCAGAAGTGACTTCATGTCACTTGACTGCGATGACCTCCACTATTCACACATCTCAGCCCAATGACATGTTGTGTCACCTTCTAAACCTGCTTAATCCGGACCAGGGTTGTTTTGGGGTGGGGTGGCTATCCCAGCTAGCACAGGGCACCAGTCCAAAAACACACACACACACACACACCCCGGGCCAGTCCAGTGTCACCAGTCCACCTAACCTGCATGTCTTTAGACTGTGAGAGGAAACTCCACGTAGGGAGAACTTCAGACGAGAACCCCGGGCTCCGTACGGCGAGCCCCCCTCAGTGTGCACTGCATGGCTCAGAACTTAAGACCTGCGCGATTCACACCGAGTCAGCACGGCGCCAAGTCCCCAAGTGACGTTTCCAGGGTCTTGAACTCCTGGCTCGGTTGTGACTGTGTTGGTGTCTTAGTAACGAGGAGCAAAGGTTTGGTCTTTGAGAATCAAAGAATCAAAAACACAAACCACGAAGGAACATCGGAATACAACTGGGGGGCCAGGGCTGAATCAAGACCAGTAGAAGCCCCCCCCCCCCCCCCTCCGACCTGTTGTTTGCCCACAGGACACCAAGTGAGCACCAGTGCTGCCAGTTTCAACTTCTGTCGTTCTACTACAGGTCAGGTTGGGGAGGTGGGGGGGCATGCACTGCTACAGTGAGTTGTCGCACCCACTACACAACGAAACAGCTCGGGACCCTGGTTGGCAACCCCCCAGGCAGACACACGACTCAGTCTCACCCTCTGGAAATGACCCTCTACCTGCCACAGCCAGGTGTTATGTGGGCGACCCCTTGGCCCGGTCCAGCCACTCGGGTCTTCACCAATGAGGGTCCTGTGAGCCGGATCACCCTCGGGTAATCGCACCACATGGCCGTAGTGCCGTAACTGACGCTCCCTCACAGTGCAGGTCATGTGCCTCATTCGGGACTCCGTGAGCAACACAAAGTCAAACCAGCGGCACCCAAGGATTCTCTGAAAAGACACAAGGAGTCCAGTCTTCACCTCGGGTCACTGGATAGCATCTCACAAACAGGGGGCACCAGGACTCTAAAGACTTGGACCTTCGTCCTTTTGCAGATAGCAGGAGCGCCACACACCCCTTTCCAGTGACCTCGTCACCCCACCATGCTCTCCCAGTCCGTCCACTGACTTCATAGGAAGAGTCACCAGAGAGATGAATGTCACTGCCGAGGTAAGTAAACCTCTCGACGAGGTCGACACTCTCCACAGACAGACACCCTGCTGACGGCCGTGCCCAAGAGGTCATCTTAGTTTTTATCAGGACCCTCACAAGCCCAGACCCTCGGACTTCTCACTCAGTCACTCGAGAGCCCCCATCAGAGCCTCCATTGAAGATAAGTCAGGATCAGTGGATCTCTCTTCGCCAACAGATGCCCCCCACCCACTGGACCCCACTTCCTTGATGCCCACTCCAGGCAAGCATTGAACAGACTTATCATAGATGTGCTTACAAATAATCGTTTTTCAAAACAAATTATAGTACATGTAATAATTTTAAATGAACAACTTTATTAAAAATGAGCGTACAGAGTTAGGGTTCATAAATACTTAAATTTAGTTGTGTGTTTTATATTTACACCAATACCTAAACAAACTCCTGATATAAATGGCAACAAATCAGAATAAACAATCAAACATCTCGACCGCCTATCTATGGGCATTACTACACACATTAGAAAACGCTGCGGTGGGCTGGCGCCCTGCCCGGGATTGGTTCCTGCCTTGTGCCCTGTGTTGGCTGGGATTGGCTCCAGCAGACCCTGTGACCCTGTGTTAGGGTATAGCAGGTTGGATGATGATGACTGACCGAGCGACCGACTGACCGACCAACTGACCGACCGACATTATAAAACGCAGGCTCCGTCTATTGGCGGGATCACACGAGTGTTCAGTGTTAAGGGGAATCTCCGAATGCAAATTCAAAACGCACGGTATTAAAAATTGCGATTCTGTTTCCATATAAAATATTTTTTTTCAAACTATTGTACAAAATGCGTACGCTGATGGTGGTACATGTACAATAATTATCACCCGTCTGGCAATGCTGCACTCCCTCTCGGAGGGCGACTGAACGGGACCACCGCCATGACCAAGACAATCACAAGAGCCCCGGTGGGCCGTGTGCCAGTTGCCAGAGTTGAATTTTGTTGTTTTCCCCAGATTTCTGTAATGAATGTGTATCATTAGCCTCGATTATTGCTGTATGTCATTAATGCGGCAGCCCCTTCCTGCAGACCCTGGTTCGGCCGCACCATTTGCTTTTATTTATGCACCATGTGGTCCCTGGGAAATCCAGCACTGCGGTGCCCCCTTTTCTGTTGATGCCCTAAGCCCCATCTTATTTTGTTTAATGGTTAATCCTGCCCTGCTGAGGTCAGTCCATAGAAATCAGGAACAGAATTCATGAGAAAAGACAAGAAAGAAAGAAAGTTTTAGAGCTAAAGAAAAAAAAGTTTATAATAAAAAACACAAGCAACAACAGAGCAGGCTGTTAAATTAGACGGCCGCCCCTTGCTCTTGCCCCGTGGCATCCCACAGACACTGGGCACACCCCCTAGTGGTGCGTGGCATCCAAGCAGCCAACCCTTTAACAGCGTGTGACTAAATCAAAACATCAAAAAGTTTACAGCACAATCACGACGGCTGCTGTGAAGTCAGAAGGGGGTCTCAGCCGGGAATAGAGAGGCGGACCCCAGAAGTGGTCCCTGTATGCCTGAAGCAGGGAGTCCCCAGCAGTGGCTGCAGGTTTTCATTCTAACCGTCTCCTCAGACAGAGGCCTGCCATTGCTGCTAATTAACTTGAGCCGGCCTGTTCTTTAAGACGCAGACCCCTTAATGGTTTCTCGTTTTTCTTTACTTAGCGTGACCAGCCACCCGGCATCCATCATACAACATCTGGAAATACAGAAACGGGAAGGCCTTGGTAAGGACAGTCTGCTCAGGACCGCACAACACATTTTGACGAGGGTCTCAGTAAAAAAAGAAAAGGGTCTGCCGTGGCAGAATGAGAGCAGCAATGAGCCGTGGAGTTGAATGAAAAAGTTTAATCAACAACAAGGGTGGGCTTCGAATTAAGAAACTGAATGGAGTTTGTGAGCCCCGACTTCGCGGGTCATCTGCTGGCTCATGGACTCCACGTCTCATTTCTGTTTGGTGCCGTTAAAGGAAAAAATGAAGTAACTGAGAGGACCGAGTCTTCAAAAAACAACATGGCGCGTGAAAGGAAGGGAAAAGAAGAGAATTAGCAGCACCACTAATTAAAAAAAAAGGGTCCGAATGAAGCCCAGCGGTCACAGTAGTCCTCCGGGACCAGAGCTGGAGACCCCCGAGCTGAACACCACGTTCTTATTAAACTGCACTTACCGTGGTAGGTGACAGAGAGAACTTGAGTGCGGTTGTTGTAGTGAAATTCATTGCCGTCATGTCTTCCAAAGCTGACGTATTCCTCAAGTGGGGTGTGGCGCCCGCTAAAAAACAAAAACAAATAAAGACCACTTGAATGCTGGCGCTAAAAAGTACGCCTCATTGGAGGACACTAATAAAGCTGATGTCCCAACATGTGACTTCTAGTCATTGGGTTGTCGTCACCGGACTGTGACTGACAATCGCCGCCATGTCACATTTACCAACTTGCTCACTCGTTTTTCTGACAGCCAATGACGTGCTGCCTGACGGAGCCGGTGCCGTGTGAAGGGTTTATGGGTACAATGAGATCGGCCTCAATCTTACTTTCTTGCCTCCATTCTATGATGGCGCGTAAAACACGAGACATCGGATTCTGTTGTGTTTTTGTGGTCCAAAGCCCCCAGCGTTCCTCACTCCTCATCGCTGCATTCTCAGCATCATAAATCCCGATGAGCGTTCATTGGCTGTCGGCTCTCATACACACAGAGCCACCCCTTCGACCGAAGACAAAATCCAACTGGAGCCCTCCGGGACCACCAACGTTGCCCCCCCACCCGCAGATTTAAAGGGTTCGAGTCTTCCAATTTTTTTTCTTTTTTGATTTTAGTAAATGCCCTCTTCTTGCCACGTTAGTGCTCAGTGGACGGGCAGTTTTCATTGGGGGTTCGAGTCTTAAATAGCAAATCAATTAAGTGAAGTTAATCAGCAGCAAAACCTGGTCACAAATTAAGAGAATGGTTGGAATGAAAGCCTGTAGCTGCTGCAGCCCACCAGGATTGGAGCTGAGAACATCTGCCTTACTCAGATAGGCCATCATAACAATAGAAATTGTCCAGCACTGTGGTTTACGCAGTTAAGCTAATCAGCAGTGCCCTACTGGCCACATGTGACTGACTGTGGACGTGTATTTGACCGAGCGCAGTGATGGAGCGGACTGCTGCGAGCGATTGGCTCCTGCCTCAGGCCCAAGGCTGCTGGGATAGGCTCAGCCCTCCAGGGCCCTGTAATGCACAAGGCGGCCTTTAAACATCCGTAGATGGGATCAACATTTGGTCCCTCACACTGCTGCTCACACCTCGAGGACATTGTGACAGGGCATCCCTTCTGGGTACTGCAGCCCCACAATCCAAATGTCCAAACTGCTTGAATATCCCTAAAACCAAACTAGACAAGGAAGGGATGATGATGATGATGATGACAAATGGCTGAACACTCAAGTTTTGAAACAAATCAAGCCCGTCCACGCCACTGTACCTCAACATGGCTCCTGTAACTGACTAGACATGCGTATCACTCGCTAGCCAGCTTTGAAGCCTCGGGATTCACGTCCACCTCCACCTCCACCAGGTATGCACCAGTCTGTCTACGGGGTACGGCCTCTGCCCCTCTCTGCTAGCAAAGCGAGCTTTTATACAATTTAGTTTTCAGCTCCAGACTTGTTGGACTCTACCTGGATGATGCTGACCGGGGCTCTCTATTCTTTCTTTACACGAGCCCTTCCATTGTCCTGTGCTACTTAATGGACCCCAAGAACCTGCAAGAACACAAACAACAACGTCTAGAAACACCAACCATGACGGGGCAGGTATCGGCACACGGGTGGGTGGCTGTGATGGGATGAGACAGGCTGATGAAGAGTATTTAGATATGTGATCAGGTGAGACAGGCCGATGAAGAGTATTTAGAGGGGTGGGTGGGTGTGATGGGGTGAGACAGGCTGATGAAGAGTATTTAGATATGTGATCAGGTGAGACAGGCTGATGAAGAGTATTTAGACGGGTGGGTGGGTGAGACAGGCTGATGAAGAGTATTTAGATGGGTGGGTGGGTGTGATGGGGTGAGACATGACGTGCAGGTATCGGCACACGGGTGGGTGGCTGTGATGGGGTGAGACAGGCTGATGAAGAGTATTTAAATATG
>JANRMT010062802.1:12699130-12710881 GCA_026402145.1 Polypterus bichir lapradei | reverse complement strand
ATTTAGATATGTGATCAGGTCAGACAGGCTGATGAAGAGTATTTAGATGAGTGGGTGGATGAGATGGGGTGAGACATGACGTGTAGGTATCGGCACACGGGTGGGTGGCTGTGATTGGGTGAGGGTCAGACAGGCTGATGAAGAATATTTAGACGGGTGAGACAGGCTGAGGAAGAGCATTGACATGCACGCCGAAGTGGACGAGATGACACTGGACGCAGCACTACAAAGATTTTGATTTGAGTTACAGGAGGATTCAGATATAAATAAATGAGCAGGTTGACTTTTATTTTTATGCAAATATATTATTCCAAATTTAGATTCCTAAGCACAAAACAATAAAACCCACTTCTACCAATAAAACCACGTAGTCTTTACGTAGGCAAACTGCTCCCCTAACAGCTGAGGTATCGCTCTGTCCACTACAAGCCTCCCAGTTCACTTCCACCCTCCAAGTCACCGTGTGATCCTACGTGTGTCACTTGGCTGGTGTCAGTTATGTCTAGAAATATAAAAATAACTGTACTAAACCTACAGATGGGGGCTCCTCTACCATCAGGGCATTCTGGGAGCCTGCTGGGGAACACCTGGTAGCATTGGGCTGCTTGATCTTGTAACCCACCAGAACAGACCATCGAGTGTCCAGGAAAGGCACTTTAGCCTCTTGAGGTTCTTTTTCTATCGGTGGACAAGTGGACTAGAAAAGCCTGAACTGTTAGCCTTGATTTACGCGCACGTCCTGCAAAGCTCACCCATTCAACATTCACTCCGCACAGATGAGGCTCAAAGACAAAGCAAGAACACCTCAATACTGGCCGAGGAGGCCGGCTACCTCACATTCAATAAATCACCAGGGGCTACAAGGCGTCCCTGCTGGGATTTGCTTACGTGTCGATCCGTCTTCAGATTGCTTCCCGTGAAAGGGCTACACTTCTGAATACCCCAACAAAAGCTAGGAATGGCTACTCCTGTCGGGCTATTCTATCCCAATGGCTGCCTACACAATCTAACAGAAGCCAAAGAGTTAATCGCTACTTCTGACAGTACATAACCTAATTGGAGACAATTTATTAACAATCATCGATTATTGCTAAATGTCAGTGAACAATACGACACTTCAGCAAAGCAACATTCAAATGATTACAGTGATTAATTATGTTTAATCGAAGGAGAAACCAGGTGTAGATGTTAGATATGAAAACATGTAACGTGAATGATTCAAATCAGGGTCACACAGCAAGCTTCATATCGGGTGGCTGCAGTCTTTGTTTTCTAAAACCAGACAGGATGGTTGGGAGCGGAGGGGTGGTCTGTGGGGGGCAAAGTCTGACCGAGTGCTCTTCTCTCTGGCAGATGTCTCTCTCTCTCTCTTCCTAGTCTCCTTATTATAAAAAAAAATCCTGGAAAGGAAAAGCGGGGCAACGAGACGTGATCTTCTCGGAAGACACTTAAAAGACCCGCGAGACGCAAACAATATCAAATAAGAGCGCTCAGTCGTGTAAAGGCATGTAGCACACACAGATCCTGTGCTCTCAGCACATATAAAGCATATAAGGAGAATACGTTCGAGATGATAGATAGGAATATAAGTAACAAGCTAGTTAAGTTTGCAGATGATACCAAGACAGGTGGATTAGCAGATAATTTGGAATCCGTTATGTCATTACAGAAGGACTTGGGCAGCAGACAGGCTTGGGCAGATTTGTGGACGATGAAATTTAATGTCAGTAAACATAAAGAATTACACATAGGAAGTCAAAATGTGAGGTGTGAATGCACAATGGGCAGCTGGAAAATCGAGAGACCACCTTATGAGAAGGATTTAGGAGTCACAGTGGACTCTACGCTATCGACTTCCCGACAGAGTTCAGAAGCCATTAAGAAGGCTAACAGACTGTCAGGTTATATAGCGCCTTGATGTGTGGAGTACAAGTCACAGGAGGTTCTGCTCAGCTTTATAACACACTGATGAGGCCTCGTCTGGAGTACTGGGGGCAGTTTGGGTCTCCAGGCTACAAAAAGGACATAACAGCACTAGAGAAGGTCCAGAGAAGAGCGACCAGGCTGATTCAGGGGCTACAGGGGATGAGTTATGAGGGAAGATTAAAAGAGCTGAGCCTTTAGAGTTTAAGCAAAAGAAGATTAAGAGGAGACATGAGTGAAGTGTTTAAAATTATGAAGGGAATTAGTCCACTGGATCGAGACTTGTATTTTAAAATGAGTTCATCAAGAATACGGGGACACAGCTAGAAACTTGTTAAGGGTAAATTTCGCACAAACATTAGGAAGTTTTTCTTTACACAAAGAACGATAGACACTTGGAATAAGCGACCAAATAGTGTGGTAGACAGTAAGACGTTAGGGACTTTCAAAACTCGACTTGATGTTTTCTTGGAGGAAACAAGTGGAGAGGACTGGCGAGCTTTGTTAGGCTGAATGGCCTGTTCTCGTCTAGAGTGTTCTACTGTTCTAATGAAACGTCAACAACTAAGCAAAGAAGAAAGAGCAGCGCGGAGAAAAGAGACCCAAAAGCATTGGAGAGAAAAAAAGGCAGATAAGAGATTATGAAAGCAGTGGAATTCGAAAGGCTGAGACAAATGATGGCACGATACACATGCAGAGAAAGGTACAGAATATGAAAGCAGTAAAATTGGAAAGTATTGTAGCGTCCCAGCCAGGTTGCGGCCTTTTTGGTTTTAAGTGACTGTTAGGTCCGGTTGAGGAAGGGCAGAGTACAGCACGGAAGACTGATAGCGGGGTACTGATTGATGCAGTAAGGGGTCCAGTCAATTGACCAGTAGATCTCAAAGGTAGTGCAGGTAGAGTGCATTGCATTCAAAAAAATTTTTTTTTTAAATATTAGTCTATCATATCCTCCCTATGATATTTATCACTTGATTGACATACAGGGCGGCCAGTCTGAGATCTCTTTTCTTCTAACACACTGGTCATCCCGCACGCTCGATCAAACGCATGAGCTACTGCAAAACTCCGGCTGTGATCTAGTTAGCCTTCCAATTTATATCGACTAAAGAAGGGATTTAAAAAAAAATTGTATGGGGAGGATATAGGCTGGATGTGGAACTGGAAGAGGATTTTTTTTTTCTCACAATGTCACAATCGAAGTGCGTTTGTCTGACCTGTCAATCTATCATTGCTATTCGAAAGAAGGAAAATGCGGAAAGGCACTTCGAACTGTTCATAAAAACTACGAACCTGACTTCCTTCCGAAAAAAGCGATCTGAGAAAGAGAAAGGAGAGGGAACTAAAATCGCAGTTAATCGGACAGCCGTCATTTTTCACTCAGTTGAATTCAAAAGCTCCTTGACTGCATTATTCGGCTTCGCTTATTTATGCGAGTCAGCCTTTTCCCACATGACGATTATTAAATCCAAATAATCCAAAATGTATTGAATTGTTATTGTGCCATAAAGGTTATTCAGTTATGCAAGGTACGGCAACATATATTTTATGTGTAAAGTATACTCAGTGTGTGTGTGTGTGTATATATACTCAGCAAAAAAAGAAACGTCCCCTGACTTTCAACTGGTTTTACTTTCAGTAGACTTAATGTGTAAATATTTGTATGAACACTAAAAGAGTCAACACCATAAGACATAAACTAAAAATGTTTCACAATGTGTCCCTGAATGAAGGGAGGCTCAAAATCAAAAGTACCAGTCAGTATCTGGTGTGGCCACCAACTGCTTGAAGTACTGCAGTGCATCTCCTCCTCATGGACTGGACCAGATTTGTCAGTTCTTGCTGTGAGATGTTACCCCACTCTTCCACCAAGGCCCCTGCAAGTTCCTGGACATTTCTGGGGGGAATGGCCCTAGCCCTCACCCTGCGATCCAACAGGTCCCAGACGTGCTCAATGGGATTGAGATCTGGGCTCTTCGCTGGCCATGGCAGAACACTGACATTGCTGTAATGCAGAAACTCACGCACTTTTTGCCACTCCTGTCTGGTCCAGCGAAGGTGGGTTTGTGCCCATAGGCGGCGTTGTTGCTGGTGATGTCTGGTAAGGACCTGCCTTACAACAGGCCTGCAAGCCCTCAGTCCAGCCTCTCTCAGCCTATTGCGGACAGTCTGAGCACTGATGGAGGGATTGTGGGTTCCTGGTGTGACTCGGGCAGTTGTTGTGGCCATCCTGTACCTGTCACGCAGGTGTGATATTCGGATGTACCGATCCTGTGCAGGTGTTGTTACACGTGGTCTTCCACTGTGAGGATGATCAGCTGTCCTTCCTGTCTCCCTGTAGCGCTGTCTTAGGCGTCTCACAGTGTGGACATGGCAATTTATTGCCCTAGCCACATCAGCAGTCCTCATGCCTCCCTGCAGCATGCCTAATGCACGTTCACGCAGATGAGCAGGGACCCTGGGCATCTTTCTTTGGGTGTTTTCACAGTCGGTAGACAACTCTCTTTAGTGTCCTGCGTTTTTAGAACTGTGACCTTAAATGCCTACTTTCTGTAAGCTGTTAAGGTCTTAACGACCATTCCACAGGTGCATGTTAATTAATTGATTATGGTTAATTGAACATGCATGGAAAACATTGTTTAAACAATTTACAATGAAGATCTGTAAAGTTATTTGGATTTTTAAAACATTATTGTTGAAATACACAGTCCTGAAAAAGGGACGTTTCTTTTTTTGCTGAGTATACATACAATATACAATATATATACACACACACACACACACACACACACACACACACACACACACATATATATATATATATATATATATATATATATACACATATATATATATATATATATATATATATATATATACACACACGTATACAGCATTTTTAATGTAGGTACATCATTTCGACCTGGTCATTTTAAAAGTAGCTCGCAAGCCGAAAAAGTGTGGGCACCCCTGGTCTACAGTATCAAAAAAAAGATAGTAAAGATCGCATTTGCACAAACAGAAGGTAATTAATCATCAGGACCAGGTGTGACTGAAAAAATAGCAAGACAAAGCGAGGTCAGAAATAAAAGGCAAAGTGCAGAAAACAAAGTCTTTTCGCCTTCGCATCATTCAATGCACAAAACGTGGATTTACACAATAATGGACCATACGCTATGAGAATCTGTGGTCCCACTAAACTTAAAGCAACGACAAGTTTAATTTCACAGAAAACACAATTCGGTCAGGTGTATGTTTATGATCACGGAGAAGCAATGCAAATTTTAACAGGCAACAAGAAAGGTCATGTAGTACATCTTCCGTGAATAACATGAGACACCAGAGGAGATCTTGATATGCCATTCGTATTGAAACGTTTACAGTTTCCTGTTAGAATAGCTTTTGCAAAGACAATTAACAAATCACAGAGACAAACATTAGAAGAAGTCAGATTATTTATTAGAGAAACAGAAACAATAGTCACTCATGGGCAGTTATACGTTGCGTTGTCACAATGTGTCTCTAAAAACTGAATCAAAATTCAATGCGATCTTGAAGAAAAGGTAATTCCAAATATTGTTTTTAATGAAGCTTTAAAGTAAAAGTGCAAATAATGAAATTGAAACAATTCCAAAGAAAAAAAAAAAAGCTTTTAAAATTGTATATCCAATTAACCAAACACAGGGGTTGGCAAGCAAAGCAAGCAGGGGGCAGAGCCCCCTAATCTTATTAAAATCCTTTGAATTTATAGTCTTGCTGCCTGCCTTATGAAACATATTGCATTGGTCACAAATTTTGGACAACCAATAAGCTCCACGGTCTGGATGATTGTTAATTAAGTTACATTTGGCGTAGACGTGAAACATGTTCATCTCAAAGTCTCAGGCCTCCGTTTCCCATACTCTTAACAAGCACTACACATTCTAATAAACAGTGACACTCTTTAACAGTTTTACTTATTTTCCCAGAATTCCTGTCCACGGCTCTTTTGCCTACACCCCAGAATTTTATCTACTCCCAAATGTGACCACCTTACAAAACAACCTCATGAATATTAATGAGCTAATGAGGTCATTTGTACCTGCTTGCATTTTCAGTAACAGAACTTTTCCCTCATGAGCTCCGAGCCCACAAGTTAAGAGTCAGCATCTAAATAATCCATCCATCCATTTTCCAACCCGCTGAATCCGAACACAGGGGTCTGCTGGAGCCAATCCCAGGGCACAAGGCAGGAAACAAACCCCGGGCAGCGCGCCAGCCCACCGAAGGACACACACAAGCACACCCACACGCCAAGGCCAATTTAGAATCGCCAATCCACCTAACCTGCATGTCTTTGGACTGTGGGAGGAAACCCACGCAGACACGGGGAGAACATGCAAACTCCACGCAGGGAGGACCTGGGAAGTGAACCACCCAGGTCTCCTTACTGTGAGGCAACAGCGCTACCACTGCGCCACCGTGCCATCCGCATCTAAGTATTTCTAAAATAAAAAGAGACCAAAATAAAACACACAAATTAAATATTACAGGTCGTGTTTAGCATACTGTAAAGGCAGAATTTTCCAATAGCATTATACACACGCGCTTAAAACATGAAGCGGGATCACACCATCCGCCCCAGTGACTGCCCACTTGAACATAAAGAGTGGCAACCACTGCGCCGCATGAAACAACGGGGTGTCGTTAAAATTAATTTCAACTTTTTGGTAAGGAGCTCAGTTCATTACGACACCCAGGGGCCAGTGGGGGTCTTAATCCAGCCTTCACTGTGAAAAGGCGCTACATAAAATCCTAAGGACTTTAACTAACTGTGTGGTTCTGAGCGAGCCACGTAACAGACTTGGGTTCCATTTGTACAACACAAATTACTGTAAAGCCTGACAGAATAAGGCTCGTAAGGGAGAGGTGCCGTATAAAATGAAGCCCCCAGTTCAGTGCCCCCTCACTTTCACTTACCAGTACAGTCCCTCCACCTGCTAATGTTCAGCTCTACAAAGATGAAATCAAGTAGTTTACATCTGTAAAGGGTCTTGGGATGGCGGTCACTTTGAAAGAGTGCTGCAGTGTAATACATACTACAGTAGTTCAATGCCCACCTGAGACCCTTTGAGAATCGCTTTATCAAGAATTTGTACTTCAGGCATGGAGTAGGTGGGTCCCCTTGTTTTTCTGAGACCTCTTTTCCTGAACACTAACACCAAAAAAACTCTCTCAAAACAGCAGACAGACAACTCACCTGAAAGTGAGGCACACAGCTTCCCCTTGGCAGTTGGATTCAGCAGGGACGGTGGGCTCACTGAGTGGCTGACAGGGGCTGTAGAGGACCAGCACTTCTGTGACAACAGCCAGCCCCCTGTCTCTCTCCAGAAAGCCCTTGATGCTGTCCAGTGCTGACAAGTTGATGACTCCTGAGCCATCCTCCATCATGCATTTGCATGGGTTCACCTTGAAGCAACTTGCCTTGGAAGAAGAAGAAGAAGAAGAAGAAGAGGAGGAGGTGGACAAGGAAACATAGGGGCGCATAACCATCACTAAAACAAGAAGACTCAGAAGAAGAGCAGCAGCCATTTGTGCAGACGGGTGGCAGGGTGTGCTGTATGTGCTGGGTAGGCTTGTGTCACCACGTCCTGCGAAGTGGAGCCGAGGAATTTCACAAAGGGGTGAGAGGTAGGAGAGGGTCAGGCTTCTTTCTCTGCTGGCGTTTTGCTTTTAAAAACAAACAGAAACTGGAATCCTCATCTGAGATCACTGCGTAATAACGGGCACCCACTCTTCACCTGGGACTTTCTAAAATGCACGGTTGGGAGAAATTTAAAGAATGTTGAGCGCCGTTTCTATCTGTAATAAAAACAAGCAGCAGCCAGTGGGAGGATCTCCGTGTTTGGAGCCCCTGCACAAAGTCAAAGGTTACAAAACTCATGTATCTGCTGAATATAACTTAAGGAACACTTTGTCTCAAGACTGAAGAAATTCTCATGTGTGAAATACAAACACTAGCCGTTCAATATCAACTGCATTTTAGTGGAAGACAATGACATCTCATAATATTTTCAATGTGTCACAGTGATTAGCATAGCCGCTTCAGAGATGTTTGAATCTGTGTGAAGTTTGCACGTTCCTGACTTGTTTGTGTGGGTTGTCCTCTCATAACCTCAAAAAAGTGGTGGTTAGGTTACCAAACTGCCCCCCTGCATGTGTGTGTGCGTATGTAGGCCATGTGATGGATTATGGTCAGACTAGATTATACTTTATTTGTCCTCAAGGGAAATTACATTTTTACAGGAGACCTACCCCCCAAAAAAATAATCTGTACTAATAAAAGGCAAAGCCCTCACTGACTGACTGACTGACTGACTCACTGACTCACTGACTGACTCACTCACTCATCACTAATTCTCCAACTTCCCGTGTAGGTAGAAGGCTCAAATTTGGCAGGCTCATTCCTTACAGCTTACTTACAAAAGTTAAGCAGGTTTTATTTCGAAATACTACGTGTAACGGTCATAACTGAATCCTACTTACGTACATATATACGGCCATAGCCTGCAGCTCGGTCGCCGTGTTAGGCGGAGTTGCGTCCCGCATCACCACGCCTCCCACATGGTTGGCTGCCTGCCTATATTGCGTCCTCCATACCCACACCTCCCACGTAATTGAGTGCCTGCCCATATAAGGCCGTCCGTCAGCAGCAATCCAATAGACACGCTGCTGCTAAATATTCGCAGGCAAATCAAAAAGTTAATACCAGGAATGCCTGTTAAACATCTTAGATTTACAAGTAGCGATTTGGGTGGTGAGATTATGACTGTTTTGAGGCGTTTGTTATGCCTAAGACGAATACGATATTCGCGAGATACAAGTTTAATGAGAAGACGCAGGGTATAAACGAGACTTTGGATCACTTTGTAATGGAGTTAAAATTGCTGGTGAAGGACTGTGCTTATGCAAACGAAGATGAGATGGTCAGGGATAGACTAGTGTTTGGCACAAACTCAGCAAAAGTGCGAGAGAAACTTTTAAGTGGCGGGTCTTAGCTAACATTAAATAAAGCCGTGGACATCGCGAGATCGCACGAGATAACACAAGCACAGCTGAGAACCTTCGATGAATGTACTCCGAGCGGCTCACGTGAACTGACTGTGAACGCAGTACGCACACAAAAATCAAGAGCTCCAAAGAGCGCTGAACAAAAAACGCATTACACAATTGAGAAGGCAGCAAAAGAATATGAAGCGAGTGACGCATACAAGCATATTCATAAGTGCAGCTACTGCGGAAACAAAGCACACGGTGGAAAAAATCAATGTCCAGCTAAAGGAAGACAGTGTAAAAATGTGGTAAATTGAACCAATTCGGTAAAGTTTGCAGGACGGGGAGAGGTAAACCCGTGCATGCAGTGTGTGATGTCTCAGATAAAGAGGAAGACGAGCTGTTTATTGATGCAGTAAGAAAGGAACAACCCTCTGACGCTGAACAAGCCTTTGAGGACATATCAATAGGAAAGCAAGGTGTAAAGCTTAAGTTTACATTAAGTTCATAGACACGCTGCCGCTAAATATTCGCAGGCAAATCCACAACTTAATACCGGGAATGCCTGTTAAACATCTTAGATTCACGAGTAGCGATTTGGGTAGTGAACACTTCGATGAATGAAACCTGTTATCTTTACAACGGTTGACAAACACGGAATGTAACTTGAACACAACACGTCCTCCAAATACGAACCTGATTGAAAGAAATAATGATAATCAAATCCTTGATGACAGCAACACTCATAACAGTCACAAAACAATTACATTGACAATCATGTTACGTTATTTTTAAAATGTTCCCTTTTCTTTTTCATAAATTCTTTAACACACTACTTCTCCGCTGCGAAGCGCGGGTATTTTGCTAGTAATAAATATAATAAAACTGAATACAAATAACCTCCTCTAAACACACGCATAAAAACTTCTGGCTTGGATAACAGAGAGCTGTTGCTGTCAATCACAGGCTCCTCGGTGGCAGTAAGATGAAGTCAGACCTGCTCAGAATGTCCCACAGCTTTATATTTAAAGTCATTAACATTTGGATAGCGCAGATCCAGCTTGTGGTGACCATGAATGGATCATGCCTTGTTTGAAGTCACCAGCATTCAGAATGATTCATCATTAAGACGTTGGTACAGAGTCAATCATTTGTGTTGCTTTCCTGGGCAGTGAAGTGGATGAAACCGGTTCTGCATTATAATGTCTGGATCACTCATTTTTGTTTTAATTGTCCTGTGCTCCCTTTGTCACCACTGCACATTCTCAAAAATCTAATTTCCACGTTGTCGGATGAAACCCGTGCGGCCTTAAAAATAAGAGGTGCAAGACGGTCCTCCCAAAAAAAATCACAGTACCTGAACTTGCTGTAAGTCGCTTTGAGATGTTTGGACCGTTACAACACACACAAAAGCCATAATGCATTTTGTAAAATCAGGCCAATCCTTTCCAACATACTTTTATCCTCTCTCCGGGCAGGGCCTTCTTACCAAGATCATAAGCGCCCAAGGCCAAGTAGTGCACTGGGACCCCTGTTTTGACAGCAAAACACAAACATACAGTTGTGCTTGAAAGTTTGTGAACCCTTTAGAATTTTCTAGATTTCTACATAAATATGACCTAAAACATCAGCAGATTTTCACTCAAGTCCTAAAAGTAGATAAAAAGAAACCAGTTAAACAAATGAGACAAAAATATTATACTTGGTCCAGTGGTTCGCAACCTGTGGGGCGGGCCCCCCTAGGGGGGCACAAAGTAACAAAAAGGGGGGCACGAAGATGTAAAAAAAAAAGAAAACAAGAATCAAAAATATGAAAAAAACATCAGTTGAAACCAAAACAAATTAACTTAAACTACATTCTGATACTAGAATAATAAATATAGAGTTAGATAAATGTCGATAAAAGTTAAGTAGGTATAATAAAATACGCATCTACATTTAAAAAAAATGTTAGGGGGGGAGCGATTAAAACTGTTATGAAAACTCGGGTCACAAATACTTAAAGGTTGAGAAACGCTGACTTGGTCATTTATTTATTAAGGAAAATGATCAAATATTACATATTTGTGAGAGGCAAAAGTATGTGAACCTTTGCTTTCAGTATCTGGTGTGACCCCCCTTACTAAACGTTTCCGGTAACTTTTGCTCATTCCTAAACACCGGCTTGGAGAAATGTTAGCCCATTCCTCCGTACAGAACAGCTTCAACGCTGGGATGTTGGTGGGTTTCCTCACATGAACTGCTCGCTTCAGGTCCTTCCACAACATTTCGATTGGATTAAGGTCAGGACTTTGACTTGGCCATTCCAAAACATTCACTTTATTCTTCTTTAACCATTCTTTGGTAGAACGACTTGTGTGCTTAATGTCGTTGTCTTGCTGCATGACCCACCTTCTCTTAAGATTCACTTCATGGACCGATGTCCTGACATTTTCCTTTAGAATTCTCTGATATGATTCAGAATTCATTGTTCCATCAATGAAGGCAAGCCGTCCTGGCCCAGATGCAGCAAAACAGGCCCAAACCATGATACTACCAGCACCATGTTTCACAGATGGGATAAGGTTCTTATGCTGGAATGCAGTGTTTTCCTTTCTCCAGACATAACGCTTTTCATTTAAACCAAAAAGTTCTATTTTGGTCTCATCCGTCCACAACACATTCTTCCAATAGCCTTCTGGTTTGTCCACGTGATCTTTAGCAAACAGCAACGATTTTTTTGGAGAGCAGTGGCTTTCTCCTTGCAACCCTGCCATGCACACCATTGTTGTTCAGTGTTCTCCTGATGGTGGACTC
>JANRMT010062802.1:12629609-12698730 GCA_026402145.1 Polypterus bichir lapradei | reverse complement strand
TAATGTGCCTTACCAGCAATTAAAGAAAATTAGTTTTGTGTCCTCTGCAGTGTTAAGAGAGAAAGGCTTTGGTTTGGGATAAAAGGAAAAAAGGTGTAAAGAAAGGAAAGTTGCCTTTTTCTTTTATATAGTATAGAGCAGTGATGGCGAACCTTTTAGAAACCGAGTGCCCAAACTGCAACCTAAAACTCACTTATTTATCACAAAGTGCCAACACGGCAATTTAACCTGAATACTGACAGGTTTAACCTGAAAACAACTCATACATTAACATCTTTTGTCTTAAAAGAAAAACATAATAACAGAGCTTTCAATGATACAAACAACTTTTTATTGAAAGGTAAAAGTCTGCATTCGGTATGGTTTTGAACAATTAATGTGATTTTTGCTGTTGTATGCATGCTGATAATTTGTCTAACCTTGGCTCACACTTTGTAAGTTTGAGAGCAACACATGCAGCACTCAGGTCATCTGTTAGTCTGTTTCTGGTGTCAGATTTGATAGAATTCAGCAGTTCTCAAACTGTGGGCCGCGCAAAGTAACAAAAAAGGGGGCACGAATGTTGCCATATGTGGCGTAAGTTCGGTATTCGTAGGGAAATTTTAAACTTGTAGCGGTGTATTGGCAGCAAAAAATATAGGAATACATTTTATTAGGGTTTCAAAAAAACGTTTGGGGGTCGCATTTAAAACTGTTATGAAAACTTGGGTCGCAAGTAGGTTGAGAAACGCTGATATAATTCAAAGCATGAAAACAGCTGCTCACAACCATAAGATGTTCCAAACAAAGTAAGGAAAGCAATCCCAAGTGCCTTCATTGACTTAAAATTATTTGGCAGAGAATTCCACACTTTAAGGATTCCATTTTCAGAAGTAACTGTGCTGTCCTTTGTCATCCCTTCTATCTTCTCAAGTGTTTCACGCAGGTCTTTCCCATTAACCCCCGTTTCCATTTCCATTCCCTTTCCCGTGTGCGCTCTCTCTCTCTCTATCTCTCTCTTTCTTTATCCCCTTTCTATCCACCTCACGTTTCTCTTCTGTATTACGGGGTCGTGGATCAGGTGTGGCGATTAGCATCTCCCGGCAACAATTACAGATTCGGACGACTCCTCACCTGTGCGCTTAAGCGAGGGCCGCCCGCATCACAAAGCTCCTGGAAACCGCTCCGGCCACTCTACCATAACCCCCTTTAAGCCGCGAGTGCGGCGATTATCTATTAAAACTGGCCTTTTCAATTTTGAGCTGTGGACCAGCTATACCACATCCCCTCCAACCCCACCACGGGAATCACAGACTCAACAGGCTGCAGTCCGTGCCGCACCCTCACGCCGCATGTGAGCCGCCCGCCTTACCCCAGACAGGAGAGGGTGGAAGCGCTCCCATTGGGCTGCTGGGCAGAGGGGCGGGTGATGTGAGAAAAGTCCTCCGGTGCACGTGAAGAAGGGGAGCAGCCTGGTCCCGCATCCCTCTGGCTTTATAGTAACGAACTCTGTGCTGGGTTGAAGGCGCGCGTGCCCACAAAGAGGGCTCTGAGTGCCCCCTTTGGCACGCGTGCCATAGGTTCGCCACCACTGGTATAGAGAGATGTGTTCGCTGACGATATGAGCGCCTTTTGGGGACAGTCACGGTGGGTCTTGTGCAGACTGGTGAGACGTCCCAGCTATTAATCGGCTGTGATGGCACTGTCAGTCCTTCACTCCTGTGCGTGTCTTCATAATCCGAGCTGACGACCTCATAATCGTATACGTGCAAAATAAAGTGCGAAGCGCCTTAATATTATTTTGCCGCAGACGCGCAGTCAGCGTGTGAAAGGCCGGCACAGCTATGCGCGCGCGCCGGCTGCTCGACTTTTGCTGGGCAGGAGACGCCAGTTTTTGCAGACACGTTCACATGATCAAAAGTCTCCACGCACTTTGGAGGTCATTCATATACAAAATACCCGCGCCTCGCAGCGGAGAAGTAGTGGGTTAAATAAGTAATGAAAAAGAAAAGGAAACATTTTAATAATAACGTAACATGATTGTTACATGAGTGTTGCTGTCATATATATGCCTGCCTAAATAAGTCACCCTCGCTTCGCTCTTACTTTTTTACCGTTCATTTAATCATGGCTAGTGGCGGAAAAATTATAAAATGGAAGGAGGATTACACTGAGTATGGCTTTACCAAAACAATTATTGATGGCGAATCGATTATTCATAAAGCGTGAATTGGTGATCTGTTTTTGTGTGTTAACCTCATATCTTTTCATACTTCTTCTCAAACCAAGGTGGTGCGAGGCTAAAATGAATTGGGATGCGCTGATCAATGTAATCGGTGTACCAGGAAATCATGCATTGACAAAAGTTCCCCTTTGATTGTAATGCAAAGTGTGATTAAATGCATTATTTTTTAACGCGTTATGGAGCACATGCATCGAAGCTTCTCAGCTGTGCTTGTGCTAAGAAAATTAAACATTTTAAAAATAACGTAACACGATTGTCAATGTAACCTTTTGTAAGTAGTGCCTGGAGGATTCAGTGTTGAGAAAGTCTAGAGACAGCGTGTGTATTAACTTGGTGGCAGTGTGACGAAGTTGCTTCGGAAGACGGCGTTAGCCGCGGAGCTCAGCTCAGAGCGAAATGAGGTAAATGGGAGGGGAGATGATGACGTGACTCCCCCACCCGCCTTAACTGTCAATCCCCCACAAACACAGTCTCTCGGAATTTGCATAAGCACACCCCTTCACCTGCAATTTTAACTTAGTTACAAAGTGATCAAAACTCTCGTTTATATCCTTCGTCCTCTCATTAAACTTGTATCCCGCATTACCCGTGGGCACGAAAAGCACCAGCGGCAGCCTGTCTATTAAGTTAATTTAAAGTTTAGGTTTATACCTCGCTTTGTTTCCGAAGTAGCTGTACTGATGAATATGGTAGTATGTCACTCGCTCGCTTCTTATTGTTTCGCTGCCTTCTCAATTATATAATGCATGTTTTCTTCAGCGTATTTTGGAGCTCTTCCTGGTTTTCTACATAGTGCGTTGACAGTCAGTTCACGTGATTACGTGGGCAGCGTGATGATGTCACACGAAACTCCGCCCCCACGGCGGTCAAGCTCAACTCCATTACAGTAAATGGAGAAAAATACCTTCCAGTTATGACTGTTACGCGTAGAATTTCGAAATGAAACCTGCCCAACTTTTGTAAGGAAGCTGTAAAGAATGAGCCTGCCAAATTTCAGCCTTCTACCTACACGGGAAGTTGGAGAATTAGTGATGAGTCAGTCAGTCAGTCAGTCAGTCAGTCAGTCAGTCAGTCAGTCAGTCAGTGAGTGAGTGAGTGAGTGAGGGCTTTGCCTTTTATTAGTATAGATTTGATCATTTTCCTTAATAAATAAATGACCAAGTATAATATTTTTGTCTCATTTGTTTGTCTCTTTATCTACTTTTAGCACTTGAGTGAAAACCTGATGATGTTTTAGGTCATATTTATGCAGAAATATAGAAAATTCAAAAGAGTTCACAAACTTTCAAGCACCATTGTACACAGGCATCAGAAACATCGTGGGACCCCCAGCCAGTGCCCACACCTTAAGATGGCCCTGAGCTCAGGATCTTCACCTCTTCCATCTCCAGACGAATTTATAACTTTTACCCTTGCTCCAGATACTTTCTCTTTCTTTCTTTTTGGTACAGTCAGCTCTTTCCGATTGTGCGTAAAGGGGCTCTTCAGGTGGTGGTGGTGATCGCAGTGCTACCAGGTGAACTTGGGGATGTTTAATATATCTCACTCTGTATTCCTTACAGTCTCTTATATTCTCAGGTGTTACAAATGTTGGTAGCCACCAGAACTTTTATGCTCACCGTATGACATTTCTCAACTTCACAGCTTGTCTTAGGGGCAGTCGAGGTGGGCTGGTGCTCAAGTCTGCAGGGACAGCAGCTTCTCTTCAGTTTAGTTTAAAAATCAATTAAAAAAATATGGTAACAAACCAAATCTTAACATTGTTAATTCATAATTCATTAGTTAATTACATTAAACACATGAATAATTCTTAAAAGCATGAATAGTTCTTTATAAATTATGAGAAATTGAACATTCTTACGAAAGGCTGAATAGATTTATTCATCCTGTTTAATGGTCTGTACAGTTTACAGTGTAACTAAATCCCACATTGGCTCACCTGCTTAAGGTGGTCTCTTCACATCATGAAATGATACAAGGTGCCAAGCAAACACAACAAGCACATTTTTATGACCTACAGAACCGTTATAAATAATTGATAATTTGTTTATGGAGAGAGAACATTTCTGCAAAGTTACTTTGTCTTTTAATGTCTTTTACATATTTTCATGTTGATAACATCACGTTATTGAATTTGTAACACTAACTTACGCAGTACAGTACTACGCTTGCCAAATTAGGTGAAGATAATAAAAAACATCACCTGGAAAGCTTTGGTTTTTTTAGCTCCTCTTTAATAACATACGTCAACTTTAGCTTTCAAAGACTGAGCATCCAGTTAAAGGGTAAAGTTATTACGACTATGTGGACTTTAATGCATGCAAATGAAGGTAAAAGCAAAAGACAACTCTGAAGAAAGTGTGCAAAACAGCTAATATGGTGCCTTCCCTGCACTGCTAAACCACACGCGAGCAGCACGGCCTTTACCAAGGAGCATGCGTCAAACAGACATGGCATCACGTCACTCGTGGCAGCCAATATGGTGCAGCCTGCTTCTTGCAGTAGCGGGGATATGGACTTGTGGCCATCATAGACATATATAGATAGACGCCGCATTCACTGTGTTGCCCAGTCGACACGATACGTCAGCGTGTCCGCCGTATTGCGAGTGGCAAAAGTGCCATTTAAACTAATAATACAGGTGGACGTGGAAACCAGGTTTTCTGATGAAAAAACAATAACGTTTTAAACAGTATCGTTTACATACAACAGATTTTGGCGAATCGTTTACATGCAATTATTTATATCCATTTTTACATTAATAATGCCAATTATTAAATAATAATAATAATTATTATTAAATAACTCCTCCCATATAAGTAACATTTCTCAGACTGCCTTCTTCCATCTCTGAAACATTTCTAGACTTCGTCCTGCTCTTACGCAACACAGTACTGAAGTATTGGTTAATGCCCGAGTCACCTCACGTATAGATTACTGTAATGCTATTCTCTCTGGCATCCCACAAAAACGTATCCATCGCTTACAACTTCTTCAGAATTCTGCTGCCAGGATAATAACCTGCTGCTCTAAATCCACTGAACATATCACACCGATTCTCTGTCCACTTCACTAGCTCCCTGTTAACTACAGAATACAATACAAAATACCGTTCTGAACATTTAAAGCTCTCCACAACCTCACTGATCTCCTCCAGACTGGCACTCCTCTCACTCACTCAGATCCTCATCTGCAGCTTGACTTTCTGTACCACACGTCAGACTCAGTGCTATCGGAGCTCGAGCGTCTCTCGTGGTGCTCCTCAACTCGGGAATTCTCTTCCCTCTCATATATGTCAGCTCGATTCAATAACACATTTTAAAACTGCTGTCAAAACTTATCTTTTCAAACTGGCATACCAATTGTGAATTTTGCACTGTTACTGCCAGTTATCTTTGTTTGTCTTTCTTTTAACAATGAAATGATCCACTCAATGACAAAAATAAACAATTTTAATGTATACAAATTGACTTAATTTCAGAAAACATTTCACTCATTCCTCTCTTTCTCTCACACACTCACACAATGTGGTTACTTAAATATATACAGGATAGGATCTAAAATCCATGAAACAGAACTGTCTTCTATAGCTTTTTCTGTGTGTTGCCACTCTGTAATTTGAGAGTATTCAGCCTGGTAATATGGTGCAGCCTTAGTTTGTGGAAGACAGACATAACTAAAGACATGAGCATAAAACGATGGCTGTCAATTTCAAACTGTGCTTCCTCAATGTGCTCCTTGAGAAAAAACACATCATCTGAACCAATCTCAGCCCGAACAAACTGATTGACCAAAGATACACTGACAGCTTGCCGTAATGTCGACTGTCGGAAAACACGCTCAGCTACTTTGACCACCTTGACTGGACCTTCAGAAGGAATCATCAAACCTCCTTTGTTTTTTAATGTGAGAGAGTGGTAGCTTTGATCATATGATGCTGGTACAGCATCTGTGACTAAACTAGCACAGCACACATCACAGGACAGCTTTCTCAAAATACCGTCTAAGGGCTACCTGACCTCCCACTGCTTCCTGAGATGGATTTCTTTGGGAAATCTTCAAAGTCTGACAAATGTTAACAGCTAACAACAATCTACATAGTTAGTGACTAAATACGTTTAGCGAGAACGTTGTTTGGAGACTCACTTGAGCACATGAATGCATATCTTTGCTAGCTTAGCCTGGCGTAGCTAAAGTAAAGATTATAAAACGGGATTTTCTAATGGCCAAATATAACCAAAACAATTGTTTAGCCTTACCTATGACATGTAATCCCCCGGAATCCGGTTTGGAGCGTACAGCGGTTTTGTACAATCCCAAACTGCGCATGCGTGAGGCATCTTTATCCATTACTTCAGTCCGCAGCAGAGCCACTCACAATATGGCGGCGACGTTGACGTACGATGCTGCTGGTCATGCGGCGTCTAGTAATTCTATGTCTATGGTGGCCATATTGGCCATATGCTTAGCCCCGCCCCATTTCGTAAGGCTGTACTTGTGTGGCGGAACTGAATTTTAGTGATGTTCCTTCTCAAATCATTTTCATCGTTGAACAGGGCCGAGGTTTTTTTATCTCCTGTTCCCGCCCTCTTTACCTAATTTGGCAAAGCAGAAACGCCCCTCACGAGGAGGAAATACGTTACCGGAAACTCGGTCGTGAACATCAAAAATGGTGAGTGAGCGTTCAATTTATCAGTTACAGTGTAGATAGAAGCTGAGTTTTCTCTGTAATAGTACAATGAGGAGCGTTTTAGGTCATTTGTTGTGCTCATGTTCTTACCTTCTTGCATACGAAAGCGATGTCCCTTAACTCGCTCACGTGTATGTGTCTGGAAGTTTTCTTATACAGCAATAAAACCAGGAGAGGTCGCGGAACAAACTTAAAACTCATTTTTGGGACAAAAAATCTTTTTGTGGAAGGTGTCCGCTGTACTTTGGTATACGGATAGGTCTAGGCAGTGTTATACAGTTGATAGTATATGGTAAAATCTCATTCATTTTTGTAATGAAATACGTGCTGATAATTCCTACCTTTGCTGATCTGTACGTTTTACATTGAGGTTGCAAACTGCGCCCGGACTGAATAGATGATAAAAAGACATACATGTAGGCATCCGTGTATTGTATCTATTATAGCGTGACATGTTGTCCACACCTTGCTTCATGCTCCTCAATAGGAAGTGTAAGAGTTCTATAGAAAAGTAAATCTGTCAACATATGTATAAAAAATCCTAATGTCTGTGTGTCAAGCGAGAACTGGCGAACTACTAGGGCTAGAATTGTGATCTTGGTTTTACACGAAACCGTATGACCAGATCTGTTCTGGAAATCGAAACATTTAGGCAGGAATTAAAGCACAAGCCAATCTGCTGATAATCCCCCTTCACATGCTACATACATATTCGCAATTTGTCATCAAGAGTAAGTTATTAGTTGTCAGTTATAATCATCAAAATTAAAAGAAATAAACATTTGAAATACATCAGTCTGTGTGTAATGAATGAATCTAATATACAGTGGGTACGGAAAGTATTCAGACCCCCTTCAATTTTTCACTCTTTGTTATATTGCAGCCATTTGCTAAAATCATTTAAATTAATTTTTTTCCTCATTAATGTACACACAGCACCCCATATTGACAGACAAAAAAAAGAATTTTTGAAGTTGTTGCAGATTTATTAAAAACGAAAAACTGAAATATCACATGGTCCTAAGTATTCAGACCCTTTGCTCAGTATTTAGTAGAAGCACCCTTTTGAGCTAATACAGCCATGAGTTTTCTTGGGAAAGATGCAACAAGTTTTTCACACCTGGATATGGGGATCCTCTGCCATTCCTCCTTGCAGATCCTCTCCAGTTCTGTCAGGTTGGATGGTAAACGTTGGTGGACAGCCATTTTTAGGTCTCTCCAGAGATGCTCAATTGGGTTTAAGTCAGGGCTCTGGCTGGGCCATTCAAGAACAGTCACAGAGTTGTTGTGAAGCCACTCCTTCGTTATTTTAGCTGTGTGCTTAGGGTCATTGTCTTGTTGGAAGGTAAACCTTCGGTCCAGTCTGAGGTCCTTAGCACTCTGGAGAAGGTTTTTTTCCAGGATATCCCTGTACTTGGCCGCATTCATCTTTCCCTCGATTGCAACCAGTCGTCCTGTCCCTGCAGCTGAAAAACACCCCCACAGCATGATGCTGCCACCGCCATGCTTCACTGTGGGGACTGTATTGGACAAGTGATGAGCAGTGCCTGGTTGTCTCCACACATACTGCTTAGAATTAAGGCCAAAAAGTTCTATCTTGGTCTCATCAGACCAGAGAATCTTATTTCTCACCATCTCAGAGTCCTTCAGATGTCTTTTAGCAAACTCCATGCAGGCTGTCATGTGTCTTGCACTGAGGAGAGGCTTCCGACAGGCCACTCTGCCGTAAAGCCCTGACTGGTGGAGGACTGCAGTGATGGTTGTCTTTCTACAACTTTCTCCCATCTCCTGACTGCATCTCTGGAGCTCAGCCAAAGTGATCTTTGGGTTCTCTCACCAAGGCTCTTCTCCCCCGGTAGCTCAGCTTGGCCGGACGGCCAGCTCTAGGAAGGGTTCTGGTCATCCCAAACGTCTTCCATTTAAGGATTATGGAGGCCACTGTGCTCTTGGGAACCTTAAGTGCAGCAGAAATGTTTTTGTAACCTTGGCCAGATCTGTGCCTTGCCACAATTCTGTCTCTGAGCTCTTCAGGCAGTTCCTTTGACCTCATGATTCTCATTTGCTCTGACATGCATTGTGAGCTGTAAGGTCTTATATAGACAGGTGTGTGGCTTTCCTAATCAAGTCCAATCAGTATAATCAAACACAGCTGGACTCAAATGAAGGTGATCTCAAGGATGAACATGTAAACTCCACACAAATATAAATATATGAGTGTCACAGCAAAGGGTCTGAATACTTAGGACCACGTGATATTTCAGTTTTTCTTTTTTAATAAATCTGCAACAATTTCAAAAATTCTTTTTTTTTGTCTGTCAATATGGGGTGCTGTGTGTACATTAATGAGGAAAAAAATTAATTTAAATGATTTTAGCAAATAGCTGCAATATAACAAAGAGTGAAAAATTGAAGGGGGTCTGAATACTTTCCGTACCCACTGTACAAGTTTCACTTTTTGAATGAAATTACTGAAATAAATCAGCTTTGTCATGATATTCTAATTTTATGACCAGCACCTGTATTCACATTTACTTGCTTAGCAGACGCTTTTATTCAAAGCGACTTATAATAGAGTTCAGCATAATGGAGTTAAGTAAGTGTGGGGGACTGTTTAAACAAGAGGAGTAGGAAAAAATAACAACACATGTATAAGTACAAAATACAAAGCTGGTTACAAAAATATAATAAAACCATTTTATCACATAGAAAGAAATTCACCAAGCAGGAGAATCTTCAAATGCTTCTTAAACACACATGGAGGTGGGCGGCTTGTTCCACCAGCTAGGAGGTACACACGAAGAGAGTCTCAATTGAGATTTGATGCCACACAGAGGTGCCATCACCAGGCGACCTTCTTCCGCAGATGTCATGTCATGGCTTCATGTTAAATTTACAAGATTTTCAGTCCAGAGGCCCCTAATCATCTCAGTGCAACCATTCATGTCAACTGACTGTGCAGCAGGCTGTTGTTATACAGTGAACGCGATTCCATCTTTGGGCTGTCCTTGCAGAACGCCGTTGGGTTTTTGCTTACTATACAGAATCACCAAGGTAGCAAAAAAGTGCACAATATTTAATGACTCCCTAGCTGGAGAAGTTGACTTTTTTAATGTATGAATATTCTTTTTTAAAATGTGTGCATATGTTTGGGGTAAGTGGGCCTGTGGAACAGAGCGTAGGACAGCAGACTGGTGTAGGGTAACAACTCCAGAACATAGCAGGGATTGAAAATATCAAGAAAACATGTGATCTGCCATAACTTAAAATAAGTAATAAATTATTTGCAGAAAACACCAATGGAAAAGTAACAGAGTGATGTGCATCTTACTCCATGACTCAAAAGCAGATGCGACTGGTCTAAATTAACTGAACGCTAATGAAACTGTTCAAGAAAGCAATGAGAAATCAAGGAAGGAGTCACAGGAGTTCACCAGAGCAGGGCCCGCAAATAGTTTAACTAATTAGGAGGAGTCTCTGAATAATGCGGAAGTGTTTTCAATTTGGCCTTCTAGCATCAGTTTAAAACAAATATTTAAAGTCCTTTTGGGGTTAACAGTTGTGTTTGATTTTGTTGTGACTGCAAGGATGCAAAAGCAGAGGCGGCCTTAAGGAGTATGCGGGGCCTTGGGCGAGTGTCATATGCGTGGCCGAGAGCCATAAGTGTAGGCTATATACCATACCACCACCCTCACGGGCTTGTCCGCCTCTAATGCTGTACGCCTTATTATTGTTAAAAAACATGGTGCCTTATGTAGGTACCTGATTACATTACGTATTGTAATTGTTCTTATATTGGTTTAGTGGCCTTTAACCAACTTAATTAATGATTCAGAAACATTTTGCACGCAAAATTAACAAACTAGATAACAGTCGTTTCTGCCGAACCTGCTGGAGTCGGCAAATTTGTTTAATTACAGAGAACGGAACTGAAGGGGGCGTAATTATTACGGTATTTTGAAACCAAAAATGTCGTGCTAAGAGCTTTCTTGGTTATTGGTATAGATGCTGGGAAAGGCTTCTAAAGTAACAAGTCCTCGTTTATGAGTGGTTTCCGAAGAAATCCACCACGTACCGTATTTCAGTCTATAATGGATTTGAATGTCTTGCAGAGGCCCCGCATATCTGTATGATGTGCTGACGGTGACAAAAGAATCTCCTATCGCGGGGCCTGGGGCGATTGCCCTAGTCGCCACCCCCAAAGGCCGCCTCTGGCAAAAGCCAGATGAATAGCTGATTGACAGGACCGTCCAGCTCCGAGTAAGAGTGTCCCTCTGCCCTACGATGGCCCAGTGCTCTTTTCAGTGCTGCTTTCTGCCCGATGCCAATGTGACAAGCTCTGGCATCCCATCACCCAACAATGGGAAATATTTCAAAACTGCATATTTTGGTTAAACTGGCAAAAAACTGCTGAAGAAGAAATTGCCTTGGCTGAAATGTTAACTTTCATTTAATGTGAATTCCTGAGAGATTAACATCAACTCTTTGTTCTTATGTTATAAAGGCGACATGGACAGACCGGGCTGTTGGAATGGGCCTTGTAGTGTTCAGCATTCTCCTGTTCACCTACTATTCTATCTGGGTGATTGTCCTGGTATGTATTTTAATGGTTTTACCAAAACAATTTCCATGTCATATGTATGAGTCTGTATTTATGTAAATTCTTTTAATCATTACCTATAATTAATTGCTATACAGTAGATGTACCTTTATTAATAAAACAACATGCCATACTTTAATCCTGACTCAGGAACCTACCAGTACATCCATCTATCTTCCTAGCCCACTTACTGTATTATACATGAGTGACAATGCATATGTGTTGGTATGCCCTGTAATGGAGTGGCAACGTGTGTATGGCTGATTGGCCCTAAGGCAGGCAACATCCCCGCACAGCTCCATATTGGACTTAATGGATTAAGAAAATAGAAGCATGGATTGATTTTTACAGCTAAAAGAAGTCCATCCATTATCCAACCCGCTATATCCGAACTACAGGGTCACGGGGGTCTGCTGGAGCCAACCCCAGGCAGGGCGCCAGCCCACCACAGAGTTAAAAGAAGTGTTGAATATAAAGCGATGTTATGCTCAGATCATATAATGCAATAATGAGAGCGCATCTTTAGTGTTGGTGCACAATCCTGGTCCCCACACTACAAGAAAGACCTAACAGCACTTGAAGCTGTGCAGTGGAGAATAATCAGGTGAATCCCAGGACTTAAGGACACGTCCTACTGTGACAGACTCCAAGAATTGAACCTGTTGAGTCCCAAGCGGAGGAGACTGCGTGGAGACCTCATCAAGGTTTTAAAATCCTCTAAGGCAGTGTTTCCCAAACTTGGTCCCAGGGACCCCCTGTGGCTGCAGGTTTTTGTTCCAACCAGATTCCTAATCAGTGACAACACCTGATAGCACTGATCTCATTTAATTAGCTGTCTTTTATTCTTTTATTTTCTACATTCAGAAAATCACAGCACCATGATTTTTACATTTATAAGACATTTAGAAATATTTCTATTTTGCTATAGATTTACGGCAGCACTCGGGTCCCAATTTGAGGCGGTCCATACGGGTGGGAGCGTGGAACGTCTTGTGTCTCCGGCAAGATGATCATCTTCCTCTGCTGTCGGAGGAGCTGTGTAAACTCCACATTTCAGTGGCGGCACTCTCTGAGGTGTGCAGACCGGGGACTGGCCAGATCTCTGTAGGTGGATACACCTTTTATTGGTGTGGTCGGTCTGACGGCTGTCATATTCAGGGAGTAGCTGTTGATGTATTGGATTGGCTTCTTCCGATGGTGTCCGATGTCACTCCTTTCAACGAGCGTATTGTGGGACTCAGATTACGGCACTCCCTGGGTGCCTTGTCTGTTGTCTCAGTGTATGCTCCGACCGCAGTGAGTGATGTCTCGGCTTGGGAGACATTTTATTTGCAGCTTTGCTCGGTGGTTGATGGGTGCCCACGAGGTGACACTCCTCTGGTCATGGGCGACTTCATTGCAGCCACTGGCACTGACAGGGCTGGCTATGAGGATTACATCCTTGTGGGCAGAAGACCCTGAAGGTTGCTGAGGGTTGTGTTGGTGTTACTGGTGTTCCCAGAAGGAGGTGTTTCATCTCGCAAGGCACCCTGGATATCATCGAGAGGAGTTGCAGCGCATGGGTCAATGGCACAGCCATCAGCAGGGTGTCTGTTTGCGGAGAGTGTGTCGACCTTGTTGAGAGGTTTACTTACCTTGGCAGTGACATTCATGTCTCTGGTGACTTTTCCTGTGAAGTCAGTAGACGGATTGGGAGAGCATGGGCGGTCATGAGGTCGCTGGAAAGGGGTGTGTGGGCTCCCGATATCTCTGCAAAAGGACGAAGGTCCAAGTCTCTAAAGTCCTGGTGCTTCCTGTCTTGCTATATGGTTGCGAGACATGGATGCTATCCAGTGACCTGAGATGAAGACTGGACTCTTTTGGTACTGTGTCTCTCTGGAAAATCCTTGGGTACAATTGGTTTGACTTTGTGTTGCTCATGGAGTTCCGAATGAGGCACATTACCTGCATTGTGAGGGAGCGTCACTTACGGCACTACGGCCATGTGGCATTTTTCCCCGAGGGTGATCCAGCTCATAAGATCCTCATTGTTGGGAACCCAGTTGGCTGGACCAGGCCAAGGGGTCGCCCACGTAACACCTGGCTGCGGCAGATAGAGGGTCATTTCCGGAGGGTGGGATTGGACTGCGTGTCTGCCTGGGGGGTTGCCAACCGGGATTACAAGCTGTTTTGACGTTTAGTGGGTGTGGCAACGCGCTGTACCAGTGCATGCTCCCCAACTTGACTTGACTTGACTTGACTTGCTATAGATTTAAATGCTTAACTCTCTTTTGTTGATTTCATTATATTTTGCCCTTTCTCTGTGCAGTTTTTCCCCTTCGTTGTATCTTATTAATGATAATAAAAAACAAGCAGAGCAGACACCCAGGCAAACAAGCATCAGACCTACTAATTAGTAATTAATGGATTAATTAAACAATTAGAACACCTGGAAAAGTAGAATGAAAATCAAGATGTAAATATTGTTAAAAAGAAAAAAATACATTATTCCCATATAACTGCTTGGTACATTGTAATATATATATGAGGGATATCCAGAAAAAAAGGTTGCAACAGCTGTTAAAAATCAAAAAATGAATATATTTCAACCAAATTTACAGGGTACGTTCCAAAATATGTGTTTATTTCTCAACATAATCGCCGTCAACTTCGATGCACTTCTTCAGCCTGTGCACCAGCTTTTTTATACCCTCGTCGAATACGCTCCGCTCCACCTCCGAAAGCCACTTCTCCACTGTCTCCTTCACCTCCTCATCGTTGGAAAAACGTTTCCCACCCAAGAATTCTTTCCATAAGTTTCCACAAGCGGACGATGGATCTCGGCCGCGGATTCGCAACGCAAAGTGAGGAACTTGATGACCGAACGAATCTCGCATCGGCGGTATGTGGAGCAAACGGCCTCAGCAGAGGTTGACGAACTCGCTTGCTGTGATGACATTTCACAACTGACTGACACGGTCCCGGGCTTATTTTGACCGTTAGTACCCCCCTACACGCAGGTATGCCAACCTTCAAAAAAAAAAATTCCCTGCACCCTCCAGGGCACTTTTAACCTTTTTTTCTGGATATCCCTTGTGTGTATATATATATATACATACTAGCCATGTGCGCCCAACTACGTTGTGCGTGTTAAAGTTGTCTGTGAAGGGCTCCCTGTTTAAATGGGCTGCCAGTCGTGAACTGGGCCCTTCGTCACACAGCATTATGAATTTTTATAAGGATAACAAAATTACAAAAGAAAACCCTTGGACATTGATTCGATAGGAACGGCCTACTTGGAATCACTGTCCGAATCGTAATTATGTGGTGGTGTAGGAGCATTTCTGCTTCTGTCCGTTCACAGTCCGTCTCGTTTTCACGACGTTGTCGTTTCCTCTCACGATCTCTCCTCAACCTTTCTCCAATCTCGCAGGTTGCTTTGTGGCAATCCAAAGAGTAAGGCAATATACACGGAGCAATGGTTATAAAAGGGGGACACATAGGTATCCAGGCTCTTTAAAGCATAAATAGGGATCACTTCACTGACATGTGGGCAAGGCACGGTACAACTGTGAGACACGCAGCACTCGCCGGCTACAACGTAACAATAATAATATTCGGAACGTGCTGTTACGTTGTCATTCATTTTACCCACTGTCTTTCTTTCATTCATATGTTACGTAGGCACGTACCTTTTATCTTCGGCAATCTCATTCTCTAACCAGGCCTCAGGAGCTAACCAGCGTAACACTGTCCACCACCCCTTTGATTATTCCGACACATTGTTGACATCCGTGAGTAACAACAACGTACTAAACTGGAAGGTGGTCTACGCATGCGTGGAATTCGCGGACACACAAAGATCAAGATCTAAATGAAGATCTCTTTAGTTAATTTAAAGCACAACAATTTGTTTAGTTTGAATGTTTGTGTTTTGAGGTGTGACTGGAGTACTACAGTCTTCGGTAGTATAAGCCTGGAGGAGATTCTTAATGCAATGCGTATGTTTTAGCTGTCTCTCTACTGCCATCTAGTGCTTCTTCTTCTAATTCATTCGCGGACAAACAAAGATCAAGATCCAAATGAAGATTATAAGTCAGTGTGATCAGGAGTTGGGAGGGTATTGGTTGTAAAGTTTTATTTATTATTAACATGTTCTTAAGTTTGCATATGCTGGGTTTATGTCCAAATGTCTGTTGATGGCGTTCTCGTTTGATAGTCAAGATTCAGCCAGCTCTCTGGCACATTTCAGTACTGGCCTTAAATCTTACTTGTACATTGTCCCAGTTAAATGTATGTCCTGTTGATTTACAATGCGTATAGATCAATGATCTTACGTCTTTTCAATTCAAGCAGATACTCAAAAATATTCATTAATTGATGCTTACACAGAAGACGCCAAAAAACTCCACAAACAATCGACTTGGACCAGAACCCCCACCCCACCTGGTACTCACTTCCTTATCACCACAAGGTGAAGGTGCAGCATGCATCCTGGCCAAGTCCAGCATCAGAATAGCACACAAACCCACGAACAATCTGCGCACGGTCCTCTTCAATGCTAAAAACAAGAAATCGACAGCAGAAACATGAAACGCAGTTTATAGCCTTCCATGCAGTTCTTGCTCAGCGGCATACATGGGACAAACATCAAAAAGAATCGCAACACGTGTACATGAACATCGCAAGGCCGTCGGAAGAAAGGACTCACGATCACTGATCTATACACATACTAAATCAACAGGATATACATTTAACTGGGACAATGTACAAGTAAGATTTAAGGCCAGTACGAAAAGTGCCAGAGAGCTGGCCGAATCTTGGCTATCAAACGAGAACACCATCAACAGACACTTGGACATAAATCCAGCATATGCAAACTTAAGAAGAACTTATTCATAATAAACAAGACTTTACAACCAATACCCCTGTCCTCCTGATCACACTGACTTAGCCCCCCCAAGTTTTTTTTTTTTTTTTTACCAAACTTAGTCTTCCAATATCTGTATTCTCCCCAATACTCAGAATCTGGGAAGTAACAGTTCACTAAATTAGCCCAGGAGTTCAATTAAAAACAGAAACTTGTTGGAATAAAAACCTGCAGCCACAGTGGGTCCCCAGGGCCGAGTTAGAGAAGCACTGCACTAAGGCATCGATAAAGGAGATCCAGCAGAGTTTTTTTCAACTTAACGTTGAGTCACGTCCTCGAGGACACCAGTGCAAATTAAGGGGAAGTGCATTTAGGACTGAAGCCCGGATGCCCTTCTTTATGTAAAGAGAGTGGGAATGTGGAATAAACTGCCAGGACATGGAGTTGAGGAAAGAAACTTCGACAACTTTTAAGAAGCATCTGAATGAAACATTGGGACAGCTAAACAAACAGGCTTAATGGATTGAATGGTCTCCTTTCATTTGTCAAATTTTCTATGTCCTTATACCTTTGTATGAAAAGTTGATGCCACCTTTATTTTATTACAAAGTAGCAGTGAATCTGTCTTTTAACATCAGCTAATGCAATTCTTATTTTTGGACTTTATTGGACATATTGTGGTGCCCTTTTTGCATAGTGATCACCACCATTTTAATGCTAGCAATTTGTGTCATTACGCATGTCGTTCATGTGATGAGGAAACTTAGAAATTGTCACCTTGTTTGATGAAATTCAGTTTATGCTACAGCAGTGGGGTCAGAATTTGTGACAAAGAGTATGAATGCATGGATCCATCCTGCACAGTGTCAACAGTACAAGCTGCTGGTGGTGATGTACTGTAAGTGTTAGGTACATCACCAGCATTATTGTTGCTAACCATGTGCATCCCTTTATGTCTACAGTCTGCTTTTTTTAAAGTGGATAGTGCAAAATGCCACACACAATGTTCAGGGGGTTCTGCTACTTTGACAGTGACATCAGTTTACTCCTCTACATCTTTGGCTGAGCTGAAACAGGAGGTTCACACCTGAAAACATGTCAACTGCCGCATGATGCTATTGAGCTAGCATGGACCAAGATCCTTCAGGAACGTTCCAGACACCTTGTTGAATCTGTGCCTAGAAAAACTCGGGCACCTTTGGAGTCTAAAGATCGGTCCTACCAATATCAGAACACAGACCTAATAAAGTGGCCTCCATACTGCATATGACATTGTTTTCAAGTGCCTGTTCAGATTTTATTACAATATGAAGCAGCAGAATGAAGGAAGGCCATGCAGCAAGAACATGAGGATGTGATTGGAACAGAGTTAAGGGCAAATGTTAGTAAGTTTTTTTTTTCTTCACACAAAGAGCACATGGAATAAATGGCCAAGTAGTGTGGTAGAGCAGGGGTTCCCAAACCTTTGGACGTCAAGTACCACCTGAGGTTAAGTGAGTTGCGTTGCGTACCACCCGCACCTTGTTGAAAGGGAGGGAGAGCTGTAAATGGGTGAGTTTGGGTCTAAACCGCCCCGAAATCTGAATAAAAGTTAAAGAATTGGAAGAAATTATGCATAAAATTAATGAAAAAATTTGTGCATGTACATAAATTGATAAATTCCACCCCGAAACTAAATCCTGCCTTCGGCCTGTATGTGACGCAGTTACCGAAGACGAAATGGTATCGGCTTTGTGCTTAGATCTAGTGGCTGCGATGCGATACAGTGGCAGTGTACGTATAACAACAAACGCGAGTGGTTTCTGTGAGGCAGAGTTACCGAAGACTAAACAGTGTCGGCGTTGTGCTTTCATCTAGTGACCAAAAGCTCAAACAGTGAAGAAGTAGAAGTTGACTTCCGCGAAACGGAATTATGGTAGCGTTAAATGAACTAAATACTGATTCGAATAATAGGTTTTATTTATTCAGATGACGAAATTTCACACTACACTAAATTTGGGAATCCATGTATTATTGTATTTAAAGAGTTTCATTAGTTTTTGCTCACAACAGGCTTGTCATAAAGAGGTTTGAACAGATAAATTACATTTGAGGGACCGCGATGCTTACCACCTGAAGAGGTCAGTGGTATGCATACCACAGTTTGGGAACCGCTGTGGTAGAGGGCAGGACTTTTAGGACCTTCAGATCTCAACTTGGATGTTATTTTGGAAAATGTAGGGGAATGTTGGTCTGAATGGCCTGTTCTCCTCACAGCATTCTAAAGAGACGTGGTGAGAAACAGGATGAGAGACCCCAGAAGACTCGAGACCTGCACCCAGGGTGCAGTAAGATGTTTAATTCAGAACCATTTTAAAGTCAGATCTAAATTTTATAAACTAAAAGTATTTCCATATACATCTCCAGTCTTGCTTTTTAACTTGATCGTTCTTACAGTTGTGTGTGCTGTCCCATGTCTGAGTGTAATCTCTTATTTGTGCCCCTAGTGCAGCACCGCTTCTCTTAATACACATTACTCTCACACCCCAAAATAGATTAAGTTTCCCTTATTTGAAACGCCCTCCTCAAATTTGAATTTGGTCCCTGATTTAACACAGTCTGTCCTTTTATTGCGCGCCTCCCTTTCTTCTTCTTTATTAGACTGCCTGTCTCATGTTTGAATGGAGACTTTCTAATTCAAATGCAGCTTCTTTTATTAGCATCCTCCATTTGAGGGCTACTTGTATTTGAAAATCCCCTCTCTTAATTGAATGAGGACCTTTTATTTGAACACAGCCTCTTTTCTTGGAGCGCTGTCTCTCATTTCACTGCAGCCTCTTATTTAAGCACAGCTTCTCAAGTTTAAGCGCCTTCTTTCTGATTTGAATGCACGTCACTTTTCTGAGAGCATGTTTTCATGTAATGTCTGCTTTAAAAGCATCTGCTTTGTAATTGTGATTTCGCCAAACACTCTTGCCTCAGAACCGAGACTTTAAGCGCAGAAACTGTGCCACTGTGGGGAGGAGTGTTAACAAGAGCAGAACAAGAAATTCTGATGTTTCTTGTTGTTTCCGTATCTCAGGTATGTTAGTGAGATGACTTTATATCCATCCATCCATTTTCCAACCCGTTGAATCCGAACACAGGGTCACGGGGGTCTGCTGGAGCCAATCCCAGCCAACACAGGGCGCAAGGCAGGGTGCCAGCCCACCGCAGATGAGTTTATATTGTCATGATCAATTTATGCTAATCATTGAAATTGCCCTGCTTTCTGTTAGTATTGCTAATATATTATGGTGATATTCAGTGTATGTGTAAACACTCCAGGCCTGCACTCCTTGGAGAGAGCTGTAAGAAATTAACAGAATTTTGACATAGGTTTAGCTTCAGTGCCTCATAGTCCGTTTTGCCAGCTGTGAAAAACTAGATAGATACTTTATTAATCCCAAGGGGAAATTCACAACTGAAAGACTGTCTCAGTCTAGGAGAACAGCGTCTCCACCATTAAACAGATTTGCTGTACTTGCAAATGAAACACTACAAATGCGCCAGCTTTCACTCCACTCCTCATTTTATGTAAGGAGATCCATGGCATTCTTACTTTCTGGGCACTCCAGCTTGCAAAAACTGTGAATTTGTTTTGGCATTCTCATTTTTGTTATTATGTTGTCTTCCACAAATATCTTATTTGCGGATAATTAATGTCATCTGTGCTTTAGAAGTCATACACGGAACATTTGACTTGAAATCTGCTGGTGACTCACGATGTTTCTGTTTCTCTCTCTGTTACTTTTGCTAATTACAGCCCTTTGTCAACAGTGACCATGCCATCCATCATTATTTCCTACCTCGAGAATATTCAGTTATATTGCCCGTTGTTGCAGCCCTGGTTCTTGTCTTATTTATAGGTAAGTATTCTGCTTTATAATAAAATAATCAAGGGGTACCAAGAAGCATTATACAGTTAGGTCCATAAATATTTGGACAGAGACAACTTTTTTCTCATTTTGGTTCTGTACATTAACACAATGAATTTTAAATGAAACAACTCAGATGCAGTTGAAGTGCAGACTTTCAGCTTTAATTCAGTGGGTTGAAGAAAAAGATTGTATAAAAATGTGAGGCAACTAAAGCATTTTTTAACACAATCCCTTCATTTCAGGGGCTCAAAGGTAATTGGACAAATTAAATAACTGGAAATAAAATGTTCATTTCTAATACTTGGCAATGCCAGCCTGAAGTCTTGAACTCATGGACATCACCAGATGCTGGGTTTCCTCCTTTTTAATGCTCTGCCAGGCCTTTTCTGCAGCGGCTTTCAGTTGCTGTTTGTTTGTGGGCCTTTCTGTCCGAAGTTTAGTCTTCAACAAGTGAAATGCGCGCTCAATTGGGTTAAGATCAGGTGACTGACTTGGCCATTCAAGAATTTTCCACTTCTTTGCTTTAATAATCTCCTGGGTTGCTTTGGCTGTATGTTTTGGGTCAGTGTCCATCTGTATCATGAAACGCCGCCCAATCAATTTGACGTCATTTAGCTGGATTTGAGCAGACAGTATGTCTCTGAACACCTCAGAATTCGTTCGGCTGCTTCTGTCCTGTGTCACATCATCAATAAACACTAGTGTCCCAATGCCACTGGCAGCCATGCCCGCCCAAGCCATTACACTGCCTGACTCCACCATGTTTTACAGATGATGTGGTATGCTTTGGATAATGAGCTGTTCCACGCCTTCTCCATACTTTTTTCGTGCCATCATTCTGGTAGAGGTTGATCTTGGTTTCATCTGTCCAAAGAATGTTTTTCCAGAACTCTGCTGGCTTTTTTAGATGTTCTTTAGCAAAGTCCAATCTAGCCTTTCTATTCTTGAGGCTTATGAGTGGCTTGCACCTTGCAGTGCACCCTCTGTATTTACTTTCATACAGTCTTCTCTTTATGGTAGACTTGGATATCGATACGCCTACCAAGCCCTGGAGAGTGTTGTTCACTTGGTTGGCTGTCGTGAAGGGGTTTCTCTTCACCATGGAAATGATTTTGCGATCATCCACCACTGTTGTCTTCCTTGGACGTCCAGGTCTTTTTGCGTTGCTGAGTTCACCAGTGCTTGCTTTCTTTCTCAGGATGTACCAAACTGTAGATTTTGCCACTCGTAATATTGTAGCAATTTCTCGGATGGGTTTTTTCCGTTTCCGCAGCTTAAGGATGGCTTCTTTCACCTGCATGGAGAGCTCCTTTGACCGCATGTTGTCTGTTCACAGCAAAATCTTCCACATGCAAGCACCACACCTCAAATCAACTCCAGGCCTTTTATCTGCTTAACTGATAATGACATAACGACGGACTTGCCCACACCTGCCCATGAAATAGCCTTTGAGTCAATCGTCCAATTACTTTTGAGCCCCTGAAATGAAGGGATTGTGTTAAAAAAATGCTTTAGTTGCCTCACATTTTTATGCAATCGTTTTGTTCAACCCACTGAATTAAAGCTGAAAGTCTGCACTTCAACTGCATCTGAGTTGTTTCATTTAAAATTCATTGTGGTAATGTACAGAACCAAAATTAGAAAAAACTTGTCTCTGTCCAAATATTTATGGACCTAACTGTATTGGTGTGCAGCTCCTGGCCTGCTCACTACCCGTGTGCAGTCTCTGGACTCTCCATTTTCCGCCATATCTCAAAGACAGGTTATTTGGAACCTCAAAACTGGCCTTGTGTGTGTGTGAGTGTGTGAGTGTGTGAGTGTGTGAGTGTGTGAGTGAGTGAGTGAGTGAGTGAGTGTAACTAGTGATCCGTTCAGATTTATTTTTGCCTTGTGCTGTTAATATCAGATTACTGTATGTTGGCCTGCAACCCCACAATGCAAAGAATGGGCTTCAGAAAATTAAAGGATTGATGCAGAGTGCATAACTTGTGTACAAACTCATGTTAAAAATGAACAGTTGTTTTTCCTATTTCATTCTTTCATTTTTCTGTGGCTTTAGGTGTAACACCCTGTTTTTGAACATCTGAAGAAATGTCTTGATGTTACTCTTTCCAGATTTTATTGCCTCTTGGCATCTTCTTCAGGGTTGGTTCCTACCTTGTGCCTGTTAGTGATGGATAGGCTGTGACTCACTGTGACCGTGTAAAGCTGCGTTTCTCAACCTGTTTTTCTGTGGTGGCACACTTTTCATAACCCAAAACATCCCTAAGTACACTATTATTTTCCTAACAACAAACACATGGAAATCTTATGCATATGCTCACCTGTCTGATGGGGTGTGACTACTGGAGAAACCAGAAAAAAAAAAAGGAAGTCCAGGATCCACGATCGCAGACACGGCACACAGTGAGTGAGCACTTTGGTGGCATCTCCCAGCTGTTAGGTCGCTTTGTCCTCTGCTGTCTGTCTCAGAGACAATTCGTATGCCCACTATTCACCAACCCTGTGGAGCTCGCTGGCGACACTGCACCCAAGTGGAATCTAACAGCCTGGAGAGTGCTCCAAGTGCTGTCTCTGCAACACACCAATCGCGGAGCTGCTTTAATGCCAGCTTCTTCAGGTAGTCGTCTCCTCCTTAGACTGATCTTGACCACCTATGGAGCTTGTCCCTCTCAGGTACAGGCCCAGATTCAGGGATGCCTTTGCCCAATCTATATTATCTGAACTATCCAAAGTATCTGGCACTGCCAGAGGTGAAAGGAAGTGCAGGCACTTTTACTACATTTTTTTTCACTACATTTTCTGCCGTAGGAATCTGCAATATATGTAGTCATCTATTAAGAGTAAAACCTGCTGAAACAGTTTGCCCCGAATCAGTGGGCTTATAGCATTTTTCAGGACTAATACCTGTGGCAAGTTTCGTTTGATTAGAGAGATTCTGAAAGTGGACAAATGGAATTCACATGTGCCTAAATAATATAACTGTCTGAAATCCATCACAGCAAAACGTTTTGAAAATGACACAAGTATTGGTTTTCACAAAGTTTGCTACTTCAGTGTTTTTAGTTCTTTTTGTCAGATGTTTCTGTGGTATACTAAAGTAGAATTACAAGCATTTCATAAGTTTCAAAGGCTTTTATGGACAATGACATTAAGTTTATGCAGAGAGTCCATATTTTCAGTTTTGGCCCGTCTTTCTTTTTCAAGACCTCTGCAGTTCGCTTTGGCAGGCTGTCCATCAACTTCTGGGCCAAATCCTGGCTGATGGCCACCGCCCATTCTTGCAGAATCAATGCTTGGAGTCTGTTAGAATTGGTGGGTTTTTGTTTGTCCACGCATCTCTTGAGGATTGACCACAAGTTCTCAATGATTGATCTCAATAGGGTTAAGATCTGTGGAGTTTCTTGGCCATTGACCCGAAATGTCAATGTTTTGTTCCCTACAGCCACTTAGTTCTCACTTTTGCCTTACGGCCCGGTGCTCCATCATTGTTGGTCACCAAATGTTCTTGCAAATCTTTTCGACATTTTTTTTTAATTTATCATAATTTACTGAGTGCAGATTGGTGAGCAAAAATGGCAAATATATCCATTTAAAATTAAATCTCCAACACAGTAAAGTGTACAGAAAGTGAAGGAGTCTGAATACTTTCTGAATCCAGTGTACTTACAGTATAAGCCAGGAAAGAAAAATAAAACCTAACTAAAAGGGACAGTGGATTTTTTTTTTAATTCCTTAGAAATTATCTGAATTAATGCTGCCCTCTTGTGGGCATCCAAGAAACAAAACAAATTAAAGTTATCTAAAAATTATGTAAAAATAAGCAACCTGTACAGTATGAGGGACGTGCAAGATGTCAGCAACTGCAATTTACTTTTTTTTTTTTTGTTCCTTTTTGTTTTTTTAGGTGGATTTATCACCGTAGTTTTGTGGAAGAACAAGCAAAAAAAGAAAGTGAAGTGAAGTGGAGGCCTTTGTTCAGGATGTCCTGGGCGAATGCAGACTTGGACAGTCCAAGGGGTACGGGGAGGGAAAATTTGCCAGGAGCCACGTCATCACATCTCATTCTGAAATGCATTCCATTTTGTTGAAGACAGAGAGCGGGTTTGCTCTTATAGACTTGGACACTTTTTTGGCAGGTTGGATTTGATTTTTTCTTTTACGTTTTTACTGCTGGTATTGGAGAAGCACAACTTTTTTTCTTTTTCTGGCAATACAGTGTAACTGACCTTTACATAAAAAATGTGCTATTCAACTGAAAACGCATGGATATGTGTATTTTTTTTGTCTTTGTCCAGGATGTAAATTAAACACTATTTCTTTAATAGTGAATTAAAAAGCAAAAAGGTCTGTAAAGCAAGATATATAGTAATATTGTACAATGTTTATTTTTGAGCTCTGTTTATATGCATTAATGTAAGTAAAATATTGATTAGAAAATGTTGATTTGGGTGTTGACAGTGTGTCAGGCTTGGCAGGCCTCAGAGCAGCCACCTGAAGAAGGAAACAAGGCCTTTCGGTACGGCTTCACATGTAACATTAAAACAAACTAATCTAAAATTGTGAATAACTTGCGCTTTTTATTTTGTTTTTTTTACACCCGTTATTTTATTTAAAGGAAGAATCTTAACACGAGTTTGCTTCCCGGGTCCTCCTTGCGTGGAGTTTGCATGTTCTCCCCGTTTTCTGCGTGAGTTTCCTCCTGGTGCTCCAGTGTCCTCCCACAGTACAAAGACATGCAGGTTAGGTGTACTGGCGATCCTAAATTGTCCCTAGTTTTTGTGTGTGTGGGTGTGCCCTGTGGTGGGCTGGCGCCCTGCCTGGGGTTTGTTTCCTGCCTTGCGCCCTGTGTTGGCTGGGTTTGGCTCCAGCAGAACCCTGTGACCCTGTAGTTAGGATGTAGCGGGTTGGATACTGGATGGATGGATCTTAACACGAATGTGTCTGAAGGATCCTTTCCCATGCTTAGATTTCTTGTCAAGTGCAGATCCATAACACAACCCTTTATTTTCTTTGTCAAGTGAGTAGCTGTGGGTCACATGCTGAGCACCATATACCGTACTGTGTGTACTGGCAAGGTGTTTAGTGGATGTACAAGAGGGGAGCGTGGGTTTGTAGGGTTTGAGTCTCTACATGCGGAACTGCTTTGTAATTTGCAGTCAGTATTTTTTGAGCCCTGTTGACTTTGATCTGTGGTCTGCTTACCCTTGATTGTCATACTTCTCTGGATTTCTTATGCAACACTCAAACTTCTGTCCATCCTGTTCATTCTGATCGAGCTCTTCCATTTTCCTGACTGATTTTTATCTTGTAGAGTTAGTGTGAGTTTATGTAGTTAGTGAGGCCAGCAGGGGACGCTTACCTTGTGGTTGGTGTGTGTGGATCCCAGTGCCCTGGTGCAGTGACGGGGACACTGTGCTGTAGAAATGGCACCGTCCTTAAAGTGAGTCCTAAAACTGACTATTTGTGTTCCTTGGGCATCTATACTAATAAAAGGCAAAGCCCTCACTCACTCACTCACTCATCACTAATTCTGCAACTTCCCGTGTAGGTAGAAGGCTGAAATTTGGCAGGCTCATTCCTTACAGCTTACTTACAAAAGTTAAGCAGGCTTCATTTCGAAATTCTACGTGTGACGGTCATAACAGTCGACAACATCCGCCATGTAAAACTTTCTTATTCATGGCCCCATCTTCATGAAATTTGGTAGGCAGCTTTCCTGCGTTAACCGAAACCGATGTACGTACTTATTTCGGTGGTATGACGCCACTGTCGGCTGCCATAGTGAACTTTCCAACGGTCTTTGTTACTTATGGGCCCAACTTCAAGAACTTTGGTAAGCGGGTTCCCAACGCTAACTGAATCCTACTTACGTACATATATACGTCCATAGCCTGCAGCTCAGTCACCGTGTGAGGCGGCATTGGGTCCCCCATCCCCACGCCTCCCACGTTGTTGGCTGCCTGCCTATATAAGGCCGTCCGTCGCTCCATTCTCTACATTCCCTTCCTTGCTTTGCCACAGTATTCACGTCTCCCTGCTGATAACTACAGCCTTTTTATTTAATCCACGGCTTCTCTGCTGTTTTATTGTTCGTTTATTACGATTATAGTTATTGTGTAGGTATTTTAGACTTACTTTACATTGTTCAGGTACCCATTTCCTTTATCATTCCAGCCGTACCCGCATGAACATGTCTATCGAGGTGATCACCATCGATCAGAGAACTGTCACTTACCGAGTGGTTTCCATGCCTGGAGATGGCACCTGCCTTTTCCATTCTCTGTGTTACATATTGCACGGCCATATCAGGCTCACTCTTGATATCCGGAGGAACATTGTGTCTTATGTATTGAATGACTGGGACAGGTTCAAGGTGTGGACTGATGACGGTACAGGAGATAATTATACTACACAGGAGCACTAGAACAGTGACATGCTTAAGCCCTTCACCTATGGTTCTGCATGTGAGTTGATGGCTGCCACTGAATTGTTTCATTGTTGCTTTCAAGTGTACTGAAATGGCCAAATATTTTACACCTTTCGACAACCGCCAATACCTCTTAAACATCTTAGATTCACAGGTGACGATTTGATAAAAAGTTTAAGGCGGTACTTCGCCGCTGCGAAGTGCGGGTATTTTGCTAGTCTTTAATAAAGAGCAGGATGTACCCCCATGTCCTGGCTAAATTGCTCATAACAGCCTGGTCATTTTGGCCATCTAATCATCCCTCATCTCTAATTAGCTACTGTAACTGTCTCTCTCGTCTCTTCACCATCTAACAGCTAATGTGTGGTGAGCATACTGGTGCAAAATGTCTGCCAACATATCATCCACATGGTGGTTGAAGTGGCTCCCCCTTTTTATGTAAAGCTCTTTGAGTGTCTTGAAAAGCCCAATATAAATGCAGTTTCTTCTTCTTCTGTAGCTGCACAGTGCCAGTGAGCTGGCAGTGTTCAGAAAGTTGAGGGTGGCATATTGAGTGCTAGGATAGCCTTTTTCTAACCAAAATACGGTGGCATTTTATCACATATGGAACTTGTTCAAGATGTTAAGTCTGTCAGCCCTTCTTGAGTGCCAGCTGAGGCACGGGAGCTGTGACAGAAATTCAAACTGTTCAGCAAGCAGACGGCTTTACAGTAATAGAAATATTCTAAAAAACGCAGTAACATTCTGCAGCTGAGTGTCTGAAGCAGGCCCCGCTTTAAGAACTCAAATAGGGACTGACAAGCAGAGGTGGGTGGAGTAGCCGAAAATTGTACTCAAGTAAGAGTAGCGTTACTTCAAAATAATATTACTCAAGTAGAAGTAAAAAGTCGTCATCCAGAAAATTACTCAAGTAAGAGTAAAAAAGTATTTGGTGAAAAGACTACTCAAGTACTGAGTAACTGTTTGATCATAATAAATGATTTATTTTTTAGAAATATTGTAATAAGACAGACAAAAATATAAAATAATGTGCAAATTCTGCTATTTTTAAATAATAAAATAATAAATGAGTAAAAATCAATAAGATCTTTACAAAATAAAGATGCACAAATAACACAAAGTTCCAAATCTCAGTTTTTCACAACAAAGCTTTTGAAGCCGATACCTACAGTAGGTAACATGTATGTCTGAACAGTGCAAACTACTTACAGTGACGAGATATTACTGTACACTGACAGTATGATACTGCACATTCACTCGCCCTCCAAATAGCACAAGGCAGCTTGTGCACGTGCAGGAAGTCTCACTTTACCTCGACTGTCTGTGTCTGTGCACATTTGGTTAACGTGCTTGTTCTTCACTGAGTGAAGTGAAGGTTAAGCTTCAGCAGGAGTTGACTCTCATTTTTCATGTACAAGTGGAACCTTGGAATCCGAGTAAGTTGGTTTGCGAGTGTTTTGCAAGAAGAGCTAAAATGTTTAATAAATTTTGACTTGATGAACGAGCGAGGTCTTGCAATACGAGTAGTCCGTATACGCTTTGTCTGCCGAGCGTCACGTGATCACAACTGAGCTGATGGTTCTTCTCTCTCTGTCACTGCGGGATTGTGGGCAATTGTCAGTCGGCGTGCCTCACTCATAGTCAATATCCGTACGAGCGTATACTGATTACTACAGCATTGTGACCTCGTGTGTGTAGCTGTGATGTGTGAGTCCCCGTCTTGCACCCCAAAACACGAATCTGAGTCTCAATACTTTAGCAACACCATCTTTATTCAGCTTGAAACAGAAACAGCGCGGTTATTTATTGTAGCGAGATTTGCTGCTCTCCTGTACACAGCCACATTAGTCGGTCAGTGTCTATGCCGCCACAGTTTGTGTGTGGTCATGTGACTGCATGGCTACGTCTGATTTGTGAAACGGAGCCATGTGATTATTGTTGCTATGTCTGATTGGTGAAACAGTCATGCAGTTCATCCACAGGTGGATTCTCTCTGTCAAAAATATAGTGTATCTAATGGAAAAAAAGTAACGATTCGAGTGTTGCCCAATGTAGCGGAGTAAGAATAACGTTTCTTCTTCATAAATGTACTCAAGTAAAAGTAAAACGTATGGTGCAGTAAAACTACTAGAAGTAATTTTTTTTTAAAAAGTTACTCAAGTAAATGTAACTCGTTACTATCCACCGCTGCTGACAAGCAACGTTTGGCCAACTGGCTACTTCTTGGCCTTGTCATAGCTATTTCTCCATGCTGTATAGCTGCCTTTGCTGCATTTTTATTTTCCTAGTGGCTTAAACTGGGTCTTTCACTGTAGTTGTAATGAGGGTGAAGTAGTCAGAGTTAGTCTCGGTGAATCCCTGGGCCCATTTTTTTTGTTACTCCAGGTCAGCACTTTGTTGCATATTACAAAAGGCTCAAAGTCATTTGTTTAGAGCAGACACCCCCACCTTGGTTTTTTGAAAATAACTATAATAATAATGATTTAGATTTACGTATATAGTGCTGTTCTGGGTGGCACCGTGGCGCAGTGGGTAGCGCTGCTGCCTCGCAGTTAGGAGACCCGGGTTCGGTTCCCAGGTCCTCCCTGCGTGGAGTTTGCATGTTCTCCCCGTGTCTGCGTGGGTTTCCTTCCACAGTCCAAAGACATGCAGGTTAGGTGCATTGGCGATCCTAAATTGTCCCTAGTGTGTACTTGGTGTGTGGGTGTGTGTGTGCCCTGTGGTGGGCTGGCGCCCTGCCCGGGGTTTGTTTCCTGCCTTGCGCCCTGTGTTGGCTGGGATTGGTGCCCCTGTAGTTAGGATATAGCGAGTTGGATAATGGATGGATGGATGGATAGCGCAGTTCTTACTATTCAGAATTCTTCACATAGACAGTGGAGAACTACTTCAAATAACACCATTGTGCAGCATCCACCTGGATGATGTGACGGCAGCCATTTTGCACCAGTATGCTAATCACACTTTAGCTGTTAGGTGGTGAATGGCTGAGGGAGACAGTTAGGCAATGATTAGAAGGCCAGAGTTGACAAAGGAATGATGGGTAAGTTAGCCAAGACATCAAGGTACAGTCTATTTCATTCAAACGATGCCTAGAGATCTTTTATGACCACAGAGAGTCAAGACTCATCTGAAGGACGGCGTCAATTTTTATAGCACACAGGGTCCCCGTCACTGCACTGGGGCACTGGGATCCACACACATAAACCATAGGGTAAGCCCCCCTTGCTAGGCTCGCCAACACCTCCTCCAGCAGCATAAATACCTCATCAAAAAGCCACCCTTATAATGTGGTGTTAAAACTTGCAGAACTCTTTGAGTATGAAAATAACCTGCGGCCATTCACCGTGATAGCTGCATGGAGCTTCTGCTGCTATGTAAATACTGCAAGCACAATTTACAGCATTTTAATTTGAATTGGGCGACCACAATGTTGCGGCCATATTGCATGCCACAAACATCAAGTGAGTAAAAGGACCACTCGCCTGCAAAATAGGCTGCACCCTTCCACGGCCCTGGACAGGATACTAAGGAGGTACTGGGTGAGTTGGAAATTGTTGAGTGAGAAGTGCTGCTTAGATTAAAGAGGCTGAAATCGAATCGCCAGAAGCAGATAACATGTCATCCTCATGTGCATAAGGATGTTAATGAGTATATAAACGAAATATTGGCAATTATATATATAGTTTTTTTAAATTTCTGCACACTGAGGAAATTCCTAAAGACTGGAGGCTAGCAAGTATTACACATTTTTATAAAAAGGTTAGTTGAAGGGATCCAAGTAACTAGAGGCCAGTAAGCTACACGCACATCACAGGTAAATTAATGGAATGAACTGAGCAGAACACAACAGTAACAGGAGTTTCAGCAAACACTCTGCATGGGTTCAGATAAGGAAGGCCACGTTTCACTAACATGCAAGATTCTATGAGGAAGCAACAAATGGACACGAATAGAGTGGTGCATATGGGTTATCGTGATAAGGTGCCACACGAGAGGCTGAGCATCAAACTAAAAGAGGAGAGAGTTCAGAGTGTTGTGTGTGTAGGTGGATACAAAGTTGACTCAAAGGCAGGAAGCAGAGGGTGATGGGTATTTTTAGGAGTGCTGCCTGAGGGATCAGTACCACTGCTCTTTTCTAAAATCATATCGTTCAGGTATAAGAATATAACTAATGGGCTGGCTAAGCTGCCAGATGATAACCAAACTAGGCGGAAGGGCAGATCATGAAGAATTAGCTATGTAGTTATACAGGCTTGGGCAGATTTAAGGCAGGTGACATTTAATGTAAGTAGATGTAAAGAATTACACATAGGAAGTAAAAAATATTAGGTTTGGTTACACAATGGGAGGCCTGAAAATCAGTAGTACAGTCAACCCTCGTTTATCGCGGTTAATCCGTTCCAGACTCTGCTGCAATAAATGAATTTCTGTGAAGTAGGATTCTTTATTTATAAATCGAATATTTTCGCAGTTAGAGCATAGAAAACCTGTTTACGACCTTCTAAATACATTTTCTAACATTATTAGAGCCGTCTAGACATGAAATAACACCCTTTAGTCAAATGTTTAAACTGTGCTCCATGACAAGACAGAGATGACAGTTCCGTCTCACAATTAAAAGAATGCAAACATATCTTCCTCTTCAAAAGAGTGCGTGTCAGGAGCAGAGAATGTCAGACAGAGAGAGAGAGAAAAGCAAACAATCAAAAATCAATAGGTGCTGTTTGGGCTTTTAAGTATGCGAGGCACCACCGGACAAAGCAGCTACAAGGAAGGCAGCAATGTGAAGGTAGTCTTTCAGCATTTTTTAGAGGAGCGTCCGTATCCTCTAGGCAAACAGCCTTTGTGTAAACAGCCCCTCTGCTCACACCCCCTCCGTCAGGAGCAGAGAATGTCAGAGAGAGAGAGACAGAGAAAAGCAAACAATCAAAAATCAATATGCGCTGTTTGGGCTTTCAAGTATGCGAAGCGCCGCACAGGAAGCATATCGTATATCATTGAGGAGTTTTATTTAATATGTAATACGTGCTCTGATTGGGTAGCTTCTCAGCCATCTTGCAATAGCGTCCCTTGTATGAAATCAACTGGGCAAAGCAACTGAGGAAGCATATACCATAAATTAAAAGACCCATTGTCCGCAGAAATCCGTGAACCAGCAAAAATTCTGTGATATATATTTAGATATGCTTACATTTAAAATCCGCGATAGAGTGAAGCCGCGAAAGTCGAAGCGCGATATAGCGAGGGATCACTGTACACCTTATGGGAATGAGTTAGGGAGTCATAGTGGAATCAACGCTATCAACTGCCAGGCAGTGTTCAGAAGCCATTAATAAGGCTAACAGGATGTTAGGTTATATAGCGCCCTGATGTTTGGAGTACAAGTCTTGAAGCTTTATAACACACTAGTGATGCTTCACATGGAGTATTGTGGTCCGTTTTGGTCTCCATATTACAAAAAAAGACATCGCAGTGCTAGAGAAAGTCCATAAAAGAGTTACTAGGCTGATTCCAGGACTATGAGGTATAAATTATGAGGAGAGATTTAAGGAGCTGAGCCTTTTCAGTTTAAGCAAATGGGGATTAAGAGGAGACATGATTGAATTGTTTAAAATTATGAAGGGAATTAGTACAGTGGATCCCAGCAGTTACTTTAAAATGCAACAAGAACACGGGGACACTGTTGAAAACTTGTTAAGGGCAGGTTTTGCACAAATGTTAGAAAGTTAAACACATGGCATACATGACCAAGTGGTGTGGTGGGCGGGTCGGACTTTAGGGACCTTCAAAACTCGACTTGATGTGATTTTGTACAATCGAGGTGAAAAGGATAGACAAGCTTGTTGAGCTAAATGTCCTGTTCTTGTCACGGTTTTTCTGATGTTCAAAAGAGAGATGGTGGAAAATGGGGTGCTTTTGAAGTGGCTAAGTGGGCAAGAGACCCCCCAGAGGAACCAAGACTTTTCAGGCCTTATGGGCAGTAGGGTCCTGTTTCTGTTCTCTTTGCTTTGGCACTTTATGATCCGACTTTTGCACTTCCCACCCTTGGCCTTGCTTTGTTAATAAAGGTGCCATTTTTGTTTGGTGTTTTGGTGTGTGGAGGGTGGCCATGAAGCCCCTTAAATTTAAAATACATTTATAACTTTAGTATATTCAGTGTGTCTGCCTAAACTGTAACATAGTCACAGCAAAGTAATTCATGATAACATAGCCTTTAAAAGCAGACTCTGAAGACCCTGTTTTCATATGGATATTGCGCTTTTGCATTGTGTGCACATTTATCCATCCATCTGTCATTGAACCCTGGGCCATGGGCAGCAAGCATTAACCAGGAGGGCTTTCGTGTAACAGAAATACTACTCTGGTTGAGCAACAGCCTGACTTTCAGTGTTCTGTTTCGAATAAACTGGTTGTGGCTGAGATGACTACTGATGTGTTTTTTTTACTTCTGCTCTACTTACTTCTTCTCATTTTGGTTTCTGCTGCAATTATGGTGGCAAATGATAAGCAGAAATCCAGTGAAACAGGAAAGAGAGAGAAGTGAGAAAGACACAACGGCAGCTATCTTACCTTGTTCTGTAACCTCAGGCGATGCACTGTGTTGTGCTGCGTTCGTTTTTGCAGGGCCACCAAGGACGGGAATGATGCTTTTTGGTGAAACATAATCCGTTCATTATAGAAAGTAATACAAGGCGTAAAAGATCACTGTCATGAACACCCAGGCAGAGACAGGCTGTAAATTTCATCCATCCATTGGCCTGCCACATTTACACCCAGGTGTTTGAGTGCATTGTGAAGGACAACAAAAATTACAGAATATCAAACAGCCCATCCATTATTAAAATGTCCCAATCCAATTTAAGGTCTGCAGTGTCTGGAAGTTAGTCACACATCACCAGACACAAGTGGGGTCCAAACCCTAGACATAGCATTGGTCTATGGCTGGGCACACTAAGACTCACACAGAGCTAAATTAAGGTTAATAGTTAACCAAACAGCCCAAGGGAACCACACATTCACTACAAGCAGGTGGCAGAATTTGAGCACGGTGTCCCAGAACTGTGAAGGAGCAGTGCGAACTGACTCACTCCCTTAACTGAAATATACAAATTCTCTCCTAAAATACAAAAGGATTTTTGTGTGTGTGTTACAAATGTGCCTTTCCTGAAAATAGCACTGAGTGTTTCCATAACTGGGCCTGTGTTTACATTAAAACAGGAAGAATCAGTTAAAGTTAAAAATAAACAAGACCATATGTAGTGCCGCCGCCGCCGCCACCACCACCACTGCCACCATTGGCCTTCAGGTACTGCATCAGGGGTTCATTTGAAAGTGTTTGCATCCCCTCTTCATCTGTGGACCTAACTAGAACACTCCTTAGGGCTGTCGCGCAGGTCAGTGTTCCTCTTTCCATCTATCGTCTGTTCAAGGCTGCAGGTAGCTGAAGCTTTCAATCGCAGGACACCTGCCACTGCTGGACACTGCAGGAGTCACAGATATGGGTGACTGTCCCTGCTGTGGCCACCTTTGTGGAGAGTTGTCCTCAACATATCAGTGCATCTTACTGTGGTGTCATTTGGCTGGAGTTTCTTATTCGGGTCAGTTTCCTAATTAGTAGGTACTCATTGCTGTTAATGGATCCTCCTTCTTCTGCCGTAATTTTAATTAATGTCCCAAAGGGGGAAGTTTAGGTTTTACCTAGGGTTATTCCAGAATTACTAAAAAGAACAAAAACATCTGACTTTGCAGTTGCTGTCCTAGTCCCATTGAGACACAGTACAGGCGTATGGCTATTGGTATAAAGATGTCCTCATAATGTTTCCTCACACACTTCTGCTGGATGATTCCATTGGCTGAAAATCCTCAGTGTTGGTGTGTCAGGGAGGGGATGTGCAGCATTGTTCATAATTGCACTCAGTTTTGTCCCAGGAGGTCCAGGGTGCATCTCATAATTGAGCCTGCCCTTTCAATTAGCATGTTGATTCGGTGGTCCTCTCTTGAAGGACACTGGCCATCACAGAGTTATAGAAGACTGCTCTCCCGTTTCTTCTGTAATTCCTCTGTGCTTCAAGACCAGCGCAACCTGTCATTGATGTGGACCCCGAAGTAGTTGTATGAGCGCACCACCTTTACATCCACTCCTTGAAAAGTGAACACCAGACATGAAGGCGTTTAGATGCGGTGCAAGTCAATCTCCAGTTTCTTTGTTTTGCTGATGTTAAGTTGTAGACAATTCTCCAAGTTCCCCCCTGGCTCCTCTCCTCTGTCTCATCGCCCATATTGATAACCCCATAAGTGCAGAATCATCTGAGAATTTCTCCAAGTGACATGATCTGCTCTTGTATTTGTAGTCTGAGGTGTGAAGAGAGAAGCAGACAGGCCTGTTCCTTGTGGTGTTCCAGTGTTGCTCACACAGTCCTTCAGCCTCACAAGCTGGGGTCTGCACTGACAGAGTCCATTATCAGGACACCACAGGCTCATCCATCTGCTTATCTGTGAGTTTACCCCTTAACAGGGATGGCCGGATGGTATTGAAGGTGCTGGAGAAATCAAAACCCATCATCACAGTACTGCCACCATTGTCTAGACTTGGATACTTCCATCTTCCACTCAAATCTTTGTCTGATAGGTAAACTGCACTGGGTCATGGTGGTCTACCACAAGAGGGCTCATATAGTCCAGGACAAGCCTCTTGATGGTTTTCATGATGTGAGACATAAGTGCCCTTGGTCTATAGTCATTGGGTGATGAGGAGCCCACCTTACAATGCAGGATGTTTCCCACAGCAGTGGGACTTTTTGCACCCTTGGGGACAGACTGAACAGGTGACCAAGAACACCACAAAGCTGGTCAGTACAGGCCTTACGAACTCGAGGACTAACTCCATCTCCATCTGTGTGTGGCCTTCTCAGTTGTCACAAGCCTGTTTCCTGGAGGGCTGACATTTTTCTTCCTGCCCATTTTGTATTTATTTCTGTGCCTTGTTAGTTGCTGAAGTTCTGCCAAACCAGACATCTCCAAAACTGTTGGTGTCCAAAACAACAAAGCATTCTGACTCCTAGAAAGCAAGTTGATTAAAATGAAGGCATAGTAGTAACTGGTACCTGCGGCTGCCCTTGCCAAACTCTCATGGACAAGGTGGGCTCACACAGAGGAGACCAACAGGCCTCAGTATTTACAAACAAGTAAGTCACAGGGCCTCAAGAAGACTTTACGGATCAGATCCCTCAGGGTGCTTACCCTACCTGACTCTGAGCGTCTTGAATGGTTGCAGGCTTTAACACCAAAGCTGTGTATTCTGCTTGAGGTTGGGTGCAGCAAGAAGCTTGGATTGATTGGGGGGTGGGGGGGGGCCAAAGAGGCCATGGTTGACTTGCCACTGATGGGCCTGATTGCTCTAATTTGTTACACTTTCAAACTGTCTTTAGGTAGCATGCCCAGAGGGGACTGGGCGGTCTCATGGTCTGGAATCCCTACAGATTTTATTTTTTTTTCTCCAGCCGTCTGGAGTTTTTATTTTGTTTTTTCTGTCCCCCCTGGCCATTGGACCTTACTCTTATTCGATGTTAATTAATGCTGATTTATTTTGTTTTCATATTGTGTTTTTTATTTTTCTATTCTTTATTATGTAAAGCACTTTGAGCTACTGTTTGTATGAATATGTGCTATATAAATAAATGTTGTTGTTGTTGTTTAGGTGTGTTGTGGTGGAGCCGCGATAGTCGTGTGTGGTGTAGTGTTTCAAAGTTTGTGAAACCATGGCAGCAAACCCAAAGGCTTTCGCAGTAAGTGGACTTCTCTGTAATGTGAAAAGCTGAGAAACAGCAGATGAACTGACAAGATAAATACATTCTGGTTTATTTTTATTGTCCCCCCCCGGACACGCCTGCTCTTCCAAAGGGCTCTTTAAACAAGATCTTTGTGAGAATTGAGTTTACCTGCACTCCTGCTATTAAAGTCGTCTTTGAACAACAAACCCCTAAGGCAGATAGAAACGCAGAACAAATAATGTGACATCACCTGAGTGACGTGCTGCATGAGAAGAAGGGCTGCAGACAGGCAGGAGGGCAGAATTGGGCCCAAGATGTTCATCTGCCGGCCCCTGTGTACGGTCTGCTGTTTGGAGCATGAAATGGGTAGATATTCCATGAAATGGAAGCTGCTAGCCTTTCTGGGAATGTGTAGCCACGGCTCTTTGTAGTTTGTTGTGGCAGGTCAGCAGCCTAATAGCAGCATTGAGGGTGGAACCTCGACGGTGTACCTGACAACTGCTGAGAAGAAGCAAAGAGATGGACGTCTCACAGCAGGTCAGTGTTCAGATTTACAGTTACATTTACTTATATTTATATATACATTGTGTATAAATATATATGGTGTCCTGCATTACATATGGGACACCACTGGACTTGCTGACACTTTTTTTTTTTTTTTTTTTTTTTTATAATTTGTGGAAAGTGGAAAGCCCACACTTCTAAGGATAATAATGCTTGGCCTTGTTTCATTTGTTAATCACTGTTTTCTTACCATTATCACTGGAATATTGTCCAAGTACTTCAGAGGGTGCAGTAAGACAGTCTGCTCCAACTCTGCTTTATGACAGAAAGAGGATTTTTAAGTAATCAACAGAAGTTGGGACACCTGTGCAAATTGTTTGCTTCAACTTGCAAGGCTTAGTTTAATTTAATTGCTGCAGAACATCTGTAGGTTGTAACTTATTAGTTGTTCCCTGAAGAAGGCCCATTTGTTTTTTGCTAACATAAACTTTAAATTTACACCTCTGGCAGTTTACTGCTTATCTTTTCACCATTTTAGGTCATCCACTGCATTTCAACTGATTACATTTGATGAAAAACTGAGGTGTTCTAAAACTTTTGACCAGCAAAATAAATATACAGTACTAGGGGGCTTTGCCCCCTGCTCACTTCGCTTACCAACCCCCTTGTTTGCTTTTTCCGGATACACACTTTTAAGATTTTTTTTTTTCTTTGAATTGTTGCTATTTCATTCGTTTTACTTTTATTTCAGAACTTCTGTAAAAACAATATTTGGAATCTTTCGAGTCCCAATATGCTGAATCTTTTTAATGAGGTCAGTGAGACGTGTTTAATGACTTTGTACCATAATTCAGGATCGGTTTCTCTGTTTGGAATTTCAGCACAGACAAAACGATCATCATCAGCAGTTAATAATTTTTTTTTTGCAAAGTAACCAATAAATGCATGTGAGGTAAACTCCGTTTTTGAAATTCTCTGACTTAAACTTCAAAGCCTTACAATATTTACATACTTCTGACATATCACCTGTGTCCATATGTTCGATCTCTATTCGTCTTTTCGTTATTTCTCTGAGTAATAATTTCTCTTTCTTTGCGCTAATGTGATCTTTACTTCCTTTTTTTTGGCACTGTCGTTTTTTTCTGCTTTCATATTCTCTATCTTGCTCTGTATGTGTTTCGTGCCTATGTTTTCTTTTGAGTCTTTTGAATTCCAGTTTTCATTTTCTCTAACCTGCCCTGCATGTGTTTGGCCCCCTTGTTTTTTAACCTCTTTGTGACGTTTTGCTTTTTTTTTGTACTCTTTGTCTTTTATTTCTGTCCTCGCTTTATCCAATTTTTTTTCAATGACACCTGGTCCGTGGTGATTATTTTCCCTTTTTCGAGTAATAATTTTTGTTTGTTTGCGCTTCTGCGATCTTTACTTTCTTTTTTTTATACTTTCTAATTTTCCTACTTTCATATTCTTTAACTTTCTCCACATGTGTATCGCACAGTTTTGTTTTTTTTAGCCTTTCGAATTCCACTGCTTTCATAATCTCTAACCTGCTCTGCATGTGTTTAGCACCAACTTTTGTGAACGTCTTCATGAAGTTCTACTTTGTCTTTTACTCTTTGTCTTTTAATTCTGAGCTCCATTGGACCTGCTTTTTTTTTCAATTCCACTTGTTTTGGGCTGATAATTGCTTTCCTTATTTTCTGAATTTACTCCTAGATTATTCTTTTTCTTTTTTGTCTCTCCAACGCTTTTGAGTCTCTTTTCTCCGTGCTACTTTCTTCTTCGCTTAGTTTCATTTATAACGTATTGTCCTTATACGCTTTATATGCGCTGAGAGCCCTGGATCTGTTTGTGCTCAAAGCCTTTGCATGACTGAGTGTGTTGCTGCCCGTGGTCTTATTTGATATTGATTCTAAGTAGGGCGTGTCTTGCAAGAATCTCATGTTCTACGTCATCACGAGACGGTCCTGGGTCAATCTCTTGGCACAAAGTCTCATGTTTAAGGTGCCCACGAGACGCTCCGTGGCAAATCTCTTTCTTCTCACAGGTCTTTTAAGTGTCTTTCATGATCTTAACATGAAGATCACGTCTCATATCCCTAGTGTTTCTCTCCCAGGATTTTTTTTTAATAATAGACAGATATATATATATATATATAATATGTGTGTGTAATTTATGTATCCCAACTGAGATGGAAAGTGAGTCCTTAGCTGCCCAGGAGGCCATAATGTAAGGACAGGTACTGACCGTCATCCCAGTCGAAGTGAACAGATAACAGGTAGACTAGACAAATAAGGATGCCAGAAGCAGTTCATTCCCCCACACAATAGGTGGTAGTGTCTTTCCAAGCTGGTCTCAGTTAGGACTCATGCAGGTTCTGCATGGGAGTTGGAGTGTAGAAGAGCAGCCCTGTTGGGGTCCTAGGGTGCCTCAAGAGGTTGCTGTCAGGGAAGACTGCACTGATTTCCGTATAACCTGGAAATGCTCTGGACGACCACTGCTGTGACACCGGAAACATTCCTGGGTCCAGATTAAAAGAAGCCCACCATATCTCCTCAGAGAGGCGTAGTTGGGAGGAAGTGAGACGATTCTTGAGGAGGAGGGTGGGAAGGAGATGTGAAATGTTGGTGTGTTCTTGAATTGTTTGCTGGATTATAGCCTAAAAAGGTACTTTTGTTAATAAATTTTTTGTGAATTTCTCCTTGGGATTAATAAAGTATCTATCTATCTATCTATCTATCTATCTATCTATCTATCTATCTATCTATCTATCTATCTATCTTGCTGTGTAATTGAACTTGGAGCTATCTGTGGTGAAGTTGTGTCTGGTGTCAGGGCTCAGTGGCACCCCCTGGTGGATACACACACACACACACACACACACACATACAGTCGGCCCTCGTTTATCGCTGTTAATCAGTTCCAGACTCGACTGCGATCAATGAATTTCCGCGACGTAGGATTCTTTATTTTATAAATCGAATATTTTCACAGTTAGAGCATAGAAAACCTGTTTACGACATTCTAAATACGTTTTTTTAACATTATTAGAGCCCTCTAGACATGAAATAACACCCTTTAGTCACCATTACACTCGTATTACCCAATATATTAGACAAAATAAGAGAAAATAAGACATATTAGACGTTACAAATATCATATTACCGGTAATCCCTCCTCGATTGCGGGGGTTGCGTTCCAGAACCCCCCGCAAAAGGTGAAAATTTCACAAAGTAAAAACCATACGTTTATTTTTATATTGTCACGCTTGGGTCACAGATTTGCACAGAAACACAGGAGGTTGTAGAGACAGGGACTTTAAAACACTGCAAACAAACGTGTCTCTTTTTCAAAAGTTTAAACTATGCTCCATGACAAGACAGAGATGACAGTTCCGTCTCACAATTAAAAGAATGCAAAAATATCTTCCTCTTCAAAGGAGTGTGCGTCAGGAACAGAGAATGTCAGAGAGAGAGAGAAAGAGAAGACGGGGAGAGAAAAGCAAACAATCAATACGTGCTTTTCGGGCTTTTAAGTATGTGAAGCACCGCGCGGGAAGCATATCATATATCATTGAGGAGTTTTATTTAATATGTAATACGTGCTCTGATTGGGTAGCTTCTCAGCCATCCGCCAATAGTGTCCCTTGTATGAAATCAACGGGGAAAACCAACTGAGGAAGCATGTACCATAAATTAAAAGACCCATTGTCGGCAGCTAAACCAGCTAAAAATCCGTGATATATATTTAGATATGCTTACATATAAAATCCACGATGGAGTGAAGCCGCGAAAGTCGAAGCGCGATATAGCGATGTATATCTATGTATATATATATATATATATATATATATACATATTCATAGTCTGAAACACGATCTGATTGTATGGGTGGTTACCTACCAGGTAACGCATATGGTTGGTCTGCAAGTCGACAAACGTCCGCCACGCCCTCTCAGTGGCGAGAAGCAGATCATAGAATGTTACGTAGTTTTACTGATCCCCGCGAGGGGTGCAGTAAGTGTGTACGCCTGATGAGCCCAAAATAAGGGCGAAACACGTCTCGCGTACTCTTTGCATTATTTGACTATATATAGGACATTCCCCTTATACAAACATTTGCCCTGCTTATATGCTGTATATACTGTATAATGAGCTGTGTACTGTGTAATATGTGTGTCTCTGCATTTGCCCCAAATTACCAAAATTCTGCAGCTTTTAGTTTGCTTCATAGGACAGTTCTGACATTAGTGTGACGTGTGTTCAAATAATTCCACAGAACAAATATCTTTGTTTTAAAAGTTTTAGTAAAAATTCAAAGCAAAGTAGTTCACGTAAAATAGTATACTTAAATATATAGGAAAAAAGTGAGGGAAGGAAAAGTTCTTTTTTAAAGAAAGTTCTGATTAAGGTTTATTTATCTTGTTTAATTTTTCTCTAAATCTTTGGTCATACTTTCAAATGTTCCTGTCAAAAACGGTAAGAGCATGAAGTGCAGTCAGAAAGCTGTATGCCAATCTGCTATTTAAGGCTTAGCTAGCAGCGAGACTGTTTCCTAACTGACTAAATTAACACTCAGTTTTACAGATATAGCAAAGAAAATTCTATTTTGTGTTAATTTACGGGGGTAAAAGATTATATCATAATCTAAATTAAACTATGAGAAACCGATAATCTATTGAAATTAAGACAACACTTAAGTGAGTTTAACATAAACGACGTGAACTCACTAAGAATGGCTCTTACAATGTATATTATCAGTTCAGTGTTTCACAGCCTTTTGTATGTCATGACCAAGCTTGTCCCATACAAGTGTCTTTGTGAAGGGGGGGGGGGTCCTCCCTTTGTGAATCGAGTGCGGTTGTCAGGGCGCCGTCAGGACCCACTGAGACCCACTACCATTATAAAAAAAATAGCAACACGTACCCCACCGGTGGCAGCCCGTGACCCAGAAACTCTTCATTAGTTAACTCTATTAAAGCATTTGTATGAAATGTCGCCTTGATCTGGGCATCCCTGAACTGCTATAGTGAATATACTGGGCAGATGATCACCATACCAACGTGCAGCTTATCAGTGAAAGAGACTCTGGAGAACTAAAGACCAGCAACTTGAAGAGTCACACTGAGCCTTCAGTTTTGTTAAGGAACTTCAGCCAAGATCCCCGTTGATCTAATTAGCGTTTTGACTGAGAACTGGAGATTCTTATTGACGACATCATCATCGTCATCAGTAATTGGGTCTGACGATGGCTAATAAGGCCCACATGAGATTAACTGATTGTGTTGGTAGACAGCTTTGGCTGAATGAGGTGGACGGATGGTGACAGTGTCATTGTTGTGGCACTCAGCTGGCTTCTCACGTTCTTTCTGTTTACCTTCACACCACTCACTTTCTCCATCTGGCAGGATGGTGGCCTTCGAAGAAGTGAGGTTAACATTGCCTTTCTTTATGTTGTCCTATAGAACATCTGTGAAGCCTTTTATATGGCTCCCTCTTAACGGAAGACGCCTTGCTTGTTTGGGTTTGACGGAACTGTAATCTTTAATAAGGCTGCAGTTGAAATTCGCCTGTTTCATTGTTTGTCCAAGTATACTCCTGCTAGATTGTTCTCAGCATCTGAAGTTTTGTTTTTTTGTTGCTACTTCTGTTTTTTCTTTTTTTCTTTTTTTTTTTTTTTAAACTCTTTCATCAGACGTATTGCACATTTGGAATTTTTCACCTCCAGTTTTCTTGTTCCTTTTTTTGACTATGAGGAAGTTAACTCATTGTTTTCCTCACACATCAAGAATGTCACCAAGCTCCCAAGAAACCCCTAATGATTTGGTGGAACTTTGTTATTCTGACAGTCCGACCCGATAAAGAGAAATCAAAGTTTGTACCCTCAGCGTTGCACTGTGATTTGGAATAGGCTTATGGATGTCAGGTTTTGATATAACACAAAACACATTTTATACAATAAACGAAAGAATCTACTCCTGTGGAAAGGTAGCTGAGTCCCACTATGTCCTCAAACCATATATTCGTCACCATATACACCTTATATAGTTTGAAGTGTAGTCTAAGATTTGGGAATCCATTGTTGGACTAAAAACCTCCTCTTTTTGTTCATCACTGCTAAACTAAAAGAGGGTTCAGCATATTTGACCAGTCAATAATTTATATAACGACAAGATAAATTATACAACATCAAGAGCTTTGGCAGTAGCACAGGTTATGACGCCGCCGTCTCACACGTCAAATGTCCTAAATCCAGTCATTGCCTGTGCTGTCTTTGGTTTTCGCCAAGCATGTCTCGTCATACTGGGGCCAAATAACTCAGTTTGTGCCTTGTCTGTCCAGAACGCCTTGTTTTAGAAGTCCTGGGGCCTCATCCATAAACGGTGCGTACGCACAGAAATGTTACGTAAGAACTTTTCCAGTTTCAAATCGCGATGTATAAAACCTACACTTGGCGTAAAGCCACGCACTTTTCCACGGTAACTCATACCCTGTCGTACGCAAGTTCTTCTCTCGGTTTTGCAGATTGGCGGCACCCAGCGTCAAAGCAATGCTACTGTTCCTGTGTGGTTACTCTTTTATTTTCCTGACGCGGCTTTATAAATACAGTACACTGAAACTAACTGCATATTGTTTATTAGTGTAATGCATCTGATTGTAATTAACTTGTAACAATATAATGGTCCAGGGAATAGCCATAGTATTCCAAATACCATAACTGCTTTAGCGTTGTTACTCTCACTGCACCTTCTTCTTCTTTCAGCTGCTCCCGTTAAGGGTTGCCACAGCGGATCATCTTTTTCCATATTACTCTCACTGCACCACTCGGAGTATTTTTATCACTGCATCTGAGTGGGGAATCACAGCAGCAGCTGATCAGAAAGAGAATTATCGGTATACAGCATCAAGCCCACCCAGCCTCAGCCACGGCAAAACGTTTCAAAGCCTTTCCTGTACGGACCTCGTGGTTGAGAAACAGTCAATCAGTCCATCAAGTGCTCCTTGTAGAACTGTCTCTACTTATAAGTACAATCACCCCACTGTAAACTTGCACTACAGTTATAATATTGCACAACCTGCGCCACTTTATAAAGCGCGTATTTATATGTGATAACGATATGTTTAAGGTGAAATGCAGCAAAATATGTTTATTATATTATACAGATAAAACTTTAACTTCATTTAAATAATCTGTATTGTTAATAATTAAACACGTGAGGACACGGTTCTGCAGCGCTAGCTAGTTCACGGATTGATCCTACCTTGTGCTGTATTCTTTCTGGGGCTGACGCGACACTGGAAGGATAGATGGACAGAATAATTAAACTTGTACGACAACGATATTTTAATGTTCCTTAAAAGGTTTCATGAATCGTCGTTGTAAGCTTACAGATGGCTTAACGTCTATTACAGAGCTGATTGTGTGGCGATTGGGTATTTGGAGAAAGAAAAGTAAGGACAGGAATTGGAGGTTAGTACGTTTAAAAGAGACAGTACTGCTGCAATAATTTCATCGAAGGTCATGCACAATCACGCACCGTGTTCCCCTGTTTAATAACGTGCTTTAACTCCTATCATCGTGAAAAAGATATCACGTATACATCTCAGTATTTGAATTATTCAGAGAGCTGTGATATCACGAATGTAATGGATTCTGTGTCCTGCCGGAGAAAGAGAAAGCGGAAGCACGTAGTGATTCACACACATAGAGCAAAAGATCAAATACAAAACAAAGCATTTCACGTGCTACTTTACTTACGATGAGATTTGAGAAACTGGTTAATTAAACGATTTTAAGATGAAGTTTATGATGTTCAACTTTAATGACAAAATAAACAACGTGATTAAAGTGGAAATTTCGAGATTGAAGTTGACATTTCGTCCTTTTTTCCCACTGTGTGCCTATTTTTTATTTCTCTGTACCCTAATAAGCTTTCATATGACACTCAGACGGTGGGCTACGACTCGTCTTTTCACGGCGACTTTGATATGTGACAACTTCTTTTTTATTTTGGGTATTGTGCGACTATGTCAGGCGATCAGCTTCCTTTTGTTGTTTATACCACTGTTTAATCCAACAAATAGTACGTTTTTCTTTGCTTCCACTTGGTATTCGCTGAAATTCTTCCATTTTCCCTCTTGCTTTTCCTATTGTCTTTTCACAGAAGGCTGAGCTTAAGGGCGATTTATATTGATTTGCATATTCATAGAGGTGTAATTCTGGGAGGAGTTGGGGGCGGGACAGAAGGCGCGTGCACGAGCGTTACTTTTCACGCTGACCGGGATTTATGGAGCGGGAAGAACGTGGAAGTTGGAGTACGCACAGATTCCTGCATCTGGATTTTTCTGTGCGTAAGCACATTTCGGCTTTCATGCTTACGTCACGTTATAGTGCGAATTCTACGCACAGCGTTATGCATGAGTTTCCTGGTCTTTGCCTGCACTCTTAAAAATGATGGTTTTTATTGGGGTGTGTTGTTCCTTGTAAAACGTTAAGCATTATTTCATTCTGGGAGCGGTCATTTTTATATGAAGTTGACTCTTTGTGCTTTGAAAAAATTCCCAATATGTAGAAAAGGAAAAAAAAAATAATGATTGGAGGGCTACCTATAGGAGGACACAAACAGATTTTAAAAAGCTGCCCCGAGAGGCCGTGAGAGTCCTTTTAAAATCAGGAGCCATTGGTATTTCATAAATCTGTCACCGTCTATTCATGATTATTTACTGTAAGGAGAGGTCATGGATCTAAATAAATAAAAGTTCTTTCTGGCATTTTCATGTGGACTGGAATTTGGGAACTAAAATGGTTCTCCTATGGCATCGCTCTTAAGAAACACATGGGCATCTTTGATTTTAAGCGGGTACATGAAGGACCGCCATGAAAAAAATCACCAGCTGAAGGAATTCTGCATGGATGAGATGAAGAGACCGGCAGACAGTTCGAGGAAGTGCCAAAGGATGGACTTGCTTTTTCCACAAACGAAAATGGCATAGCTGTTCGTTTTTCGTTGAATAAAATGTTGCTGATTCATTTATCACTTTTATTTAAAGATACTGACTAAATAAAAAAAAATGAAATCTTGACATTCTTACAGATTTTATAAAAGAAAAACAAATGTCGTGGGATGCGCACTTACTCTTTCACAGGACACTCCCCGGTGCTCAGAATTCCTCATCAAAGACTTAAAATGGCAACGCCAGAGTGGGTCCGATGGTGGCTGCCATCCTGTCCGTGTTTTTTTTTTTTTTTTTTTTATTGTTCCTGCCTTGCACTTGTGGCCGTAAGGACTGCTTGTTCTGCAGCTCTTCACCTAAATTGATTTATTTATTCATAGTGGAATGGGGGTAAATTGAATTGATTTTCAAGGCAAAATGTCACTCGTATCAAAGTGCTTCTGTATGGGATATGGTTCAGTATGGCAGGCCTTATATAAAAGACCCAAACCTTAGTCCAACAAGTGCCATCGGACCTCGTCTTTATATCTGCTCTTTCCACGGGCACAGAGCTCTGCAGCTGAGTCACACACGCACGCGTGTTCACAGCTTGTAGGAAAATGAATCGTAACCTGGAAACCAGAAGTGCTTGATGAATATTTCATAGGACGGAATGATGTCTCAGCAGCCGTCAATCAAGAAAAGAAAAAAAGATTGAAAACCCCGTGCAGGGAGGTCTTACTGCATACGGACACTGAAGTGGCGAACTCAGGACCTGTGCTGAGTGCTAAGCTGCACCTCCAGTCTCAGATGCCGGGGGCTGGTTTATCTTTTTTTATTTTTTATTAAACATGCTTAAAAAATAACTTTTGTTAATAGTAAAAATAATATATTTTTTGCTGCTTTTCACTTAATTACACTTTTCTGATCTTTGGTTCTTTGAACGACTGAAATATAGCGCTACAGCGATAACAACCAACAGCCTGGAAAACAGCTGGTTTTACTCAAGACCTGCCTCGTTACACGACTTTATTTATTAGAACTGCTTCGGGGTTGTTGTGCTTTTCGATCACCTGAGTGTCACTTCAGACTCGCACGGTTCTTCACAAATCCCTAAGGTGGATTCCTTCTTCAGTCGAAATTTTCTCCCCAGGATAACAAAGATTTTTTTCACTAATGTGAAATCGTCGATCTTCAAACATAATGAAAAAATACTTTTTAAAATAGTATCTCAGCTATTTCTATAATAGTGACGTGCTGTCAAGAACTGAAAACAAAGTTAAAAAAAACAAAAAAAAAACGATCAACATCAACAGAGTAACACTGGTGTGGATTCATGGTGTGCGCGTCGGACACAAACGCGGATTCGGGAGTACAGAGACAATATGGGACATTCACAGAGCAAAGACGGTTTTTAAGGCGATTGAAAAGGGGGCAGCTGGGCTGCACTTCAAGACCGTTATCTACTGGTGACATCGACATCTTCGACCAAAGATCGGAGATCTTCTCCAGACACAGTTACTCGGTAAGGCTAACGTGACGGATTATTGTACTGCAATCAGAGGCAGCACTAATATCCATTATATACTATCTATCTATCTATCTATCTATCTATCTATCTATCTATCTATCTATCTTATAGTGCCTTTCATGTCATTCTATTATATAGTGCCTTCCATATCTATCCATCTATCTATTATATAGTGCCTTTCATATCATTCTATCTATATAGTGCCTTTCCTATCAATCAATCAATCTATCTATCTATTATATAGCACCTTTCTATCTATCTCTGCCTTTAGAAAGTCGTCAAGATCATTAGTTGTGCAACAGGACCAAATCGTGACAAGACTGGCAAACTTGAGCGCGAAATGGCAAAAACATAGCTAATTATTTAGGATTATTTAATTGTGTTTTACGTGTTATGTGAATGTTGGATTTGGATTTAGAAATCGGAAGTTATATACTGTGCTGCAAGCTGCTGATTTAAATAGCGTATCAATTTTGTGCTGTTGTATGTATTGTTACTTTATCCATCCATCCATTATCCAACCCGCTATATCCTAAGTACAGGGTCACGGGGGTCTGCTGCAGCCAATCCCAGCCAACACAGGGCGCAAGGCAGGAAACAAATCCCGGGCTGGGCGCCAGCCCACCGCAGTTGTTACTTTATTTACTGTGTAAATACTACATTTCTCATTGACAGATCTGTCTCTCAGTCTTTGGATATATACAGTGCCTTCCATATATTTCTATCATAGAGCGCCTGTCATCAATCCATCACTTTTTCTGTTTATCTACCATGGATGACATATCATGACTGCTTTCTGTAAACGCATAGGAGTAAAACAGTTTTGTAAAATAAACAAGTCCATTTGTGTAGTCTTCCCTCAAGACATTTTCGATGACTTCAGTAGATGCTTTAAGTTAAGGAAGTTCGAGATCGGCGAGTCTCAGCGGGTCACGCGCACGAGTGACTAACCGTTTACGGAAGTCTGAAAGACTTCAAGCGCTGGCCGATGAGGGATATAAATATTACATACGGACTAACGGTAACCATTACTCAACCGTAAATATGTTTTAAAATGCAGCATTTTTTATAAGGGATCGAATGATCCTGAGTCATTGGCCTCCACTGACTCTCCGTGTCAGGATAAGCAGGCCACTTAACCGGACGTCGTTTTGAAAGCAAATAACCGCAATCCAGAAACGCTGCCTGAGGAATAAACTTTTGCTTATTTCGCTTTGTTTCACAGAACTAAAAATGATCAAACTCTATTCCTCGTCATTGCGCACCGATGTGATGAGAAATGAAACGTAGTAAATCTATGAACTAATACTGTACTAAATGTATTCACACATGTTAAATACTTTTAAAACGCAGCAGATTCAAGAAAACGTGAGCAGTGAAAGCTGAAATCTATATGATTCTTATTTGAGAAAGTGACCTTAGTTTTACTTATAGACACAATCAGTATTGTTTATCACCTTTTGCATATCACTACAATCGGATCTTCGGATCGCCCATTGATCTCCTAAGCTTTACAGCAGGCTCAGCCCTCACCTGTTGTGCCATTTCTACGGGAGTCATCAGCACGGATAACAATGGCGAGCGGTGAGAGTTTCACTCGTGCTGTTCTTGCCAGTGTCTCACCAACATCATTCGTCATTTTCGGCGTGGCATCATACAAGATGATCGGCGGGAAGCCACAGCCTCATACAAGTGAAATGAAAACCAAACCGCTAAAAACTTCACTTAAAGAGGCGTCGTCCGATCGATTCTCGCTGCACAGACACACTTAGACTCCATGCAGGTTTTCTTGATCTGTTGTATGCTGCTATAGGTCGCCCAACATACCTCATAGATTTCTATTTTGCTCACATATTAGGAACCTTCTCAAAGACCAAAGTCCCAGTTTTATATGCAAAGGACCCAGCCCAGAATAGAAAGGGTCTTTGACAAGCAGGGTCAGATTAAGACCTTCAGAGGCCCTACGCACTTTGGTACTCCCATTAAAATATAAACAATAATAAACCGTAAAATGAAATGGTATTTTTCGTAACGAAACAAAACTTACAGTAAGATGGAAAATAAAGTTTATTTTGTATACTTCCACTTTATTTATACTCGGAAAGTTTTCTCTTACTTTTTCTTTGATCAGATCCTCAAAACTAATCTTGCGTAACACATCTGCTTCTATACTTAGTCGAGATCAGGCGCACGTTATTACTATGAATATATATATATTCTCTGTCTTTATATAATTTTCTCATTTAATGGGAGTCCCTTTTGCACCATCTGGTCCATTGCAAATCTGGCAATGCAAAAATGCTGCGGTGCCCTCCTTCCATTGACGCCTTAAGCACGTGCTAATTTTACTTAATGCTTAATTGCAGCCTAACACTGCATGGGACCACACAACCCAGTAAAGTGTCATTACGGAGTTGTCATTTAAAAAGAGTGCGGGTGAAGGGACATGTCGTAAAGGCAGCTTTGCAGGAAAAAGAATTTATAGCGAGAGAGGCGGAGAAGTGCAGGGCTACCTTCTGAGTAAGTGGTAAGGGGAGCGAAGCGACCTGCCGTGGATAAAAATGACAGAACTGGTCACTATGGCGGGCTGATTAGTTGTTATCAGGCTAAAAAGGGTAGCCGCCTAATAGCGTCTTGGAGTGAGAATATGGCAGGGCAGTCCCTGTCTGGTACAAAAGCTCCGATGCGTCTCGTGCAGCTCTTGGCCACTTCGCTGTCACAGAAGAATTTGTACATTCAGGGATGGAAATCCTTTACCACAAATATAAATTCGAGACTTGTCGATTCGTGAGTTAATTGTAATAAGTGTGTAAAACTAATCACTCTGTATTTGAAAATTAAAAATATTTTTTGACCGTCTGTTAATATACTGCTGGAAAAAGTTGTACTGCGGTGAGCAGGGGTTTGTTTCCTGCTTTGCGCCCTGTTTTGGCTGGGATTGGCTCCAGCCGACCCACGTGACCCTGTAGTTAGGAGATAACGGGCTGGATGATGGATGGATAGTATAAGATGACGGGACGTGGCAGGCGCTGCTATAAACCAACGTGACAAAGTGGTTCTGAAGAGCGATGTCAGAGCAGAACCATTCTTTGACCCTAAAAGAATCATTTCATGATGGCTCCAGAAAGATATGTTTTAATTTATATCGTAACAATAGCTACATGGTGATAACAGATTTGTGAAGTGCACTCCATGGGACAGGCTTCAGCTTCCCTGCGACCCTGAATGAATGGATGGCTGGATGAACCAATGGATTCAGGACTTTCAGAAGACCCTCGTCTGCATACAATAATTTCAGTTTTTTTTTTTTTTTTTGTTTCTTTGTCTTTAGTTACCCTGCTGCGGTGGGCTGGCGCCCTGCCCGGGGTTTGTTTCCTGCCTTGCACCCTGTGTTGGCTGGGATTGGCTCCAGCAGACCCCCGTGACCCTGTATTTAGGATATAGGGGGTTGGATAATGTTTGGATGGATGGAATTAAGTTGGATTTGTATGATGGTTAATGTGGCACAGAAAACAGACATGAGCAGACTGTCCTTCTGCGGCCGCACAGCCCCCTTAAAGCCCCTAAAACACTCTTTTTCATTTACCGCCCCTTCTCGTAAACAATGACAATGCAGAAGGCTCCACAGTTAAGGTAGATCTATTGGTGCAATCTCAAAACACAACTTCATCAGAACAGTCTCATACTAAACTTTCAAATTAACAATAACTGCACAAAGTATTCAAATGAACAGTTTGTAAAATATTATTCTACTACATGATGATGTTGTCAGGACACTGCACTGTGGCAACTGAGGGTCTCACTGAGGAAGAACTCATTAACAGAGCATCTCCAATAATGTCATAGCCAGAGGTGCTAGTAAGGCATGTTAGAGTAACCAGGACTTGCACTTCGGGGCTTAGGGCGAGACGGGTGAAGCTGCAGCTGGCAATACCCATGACATAGATCAGGTAATGCCCACAACGTTAGTCACAAAACGCCCTTTGACTCAGATAACCCTCCTACAGCCCTAATCTTAACCATAGTGTAATGGGGCCCTAATGTTAATCGTAGTCTAATGTGATGGGCGTTATGTGACTGATGTTGAAGGCGTTTCATTACATGACTGACCTCGCAGGTACTGCAGGCTGCAATTACACTCTGTTGGCTTAGAGCACAAATGTCGCTTTCTTTGCGTTTTAAGTGCTTTTCATCAAAACAATAATGGTTAGGTGGCATGGTGGCGCAGTGGGTAGCGCCGCTGCCTCGCAGTAAGGAGACTTGGGTTTGCTTCCCGGGTCCTCCCTGCGTGGAGTTTGCATGTTCTCCCCGGGTCTGCGTGGGTTTCCTCCCACAATCCAAAGACATGCAGGTTAGGTGCTTTGGCGATCCTAAATTGTCCCTAGTGTGTGCTTGGTGTGTGGGTGTGTGTGCCCTGCGGTGGGCTGGCACCCTGCCCGGGGATTTGTTTCCTGCCTTGCGCCCTGTGTTGGCTGGGATTGGCTTCAGCAGACCCCCGTGACTCTGTAGTTAGGATATAACGGGTTGGATGATGGATAGGATAGTATAAGATGACGGGCCGTGGCAGGCGCTGCTATAAACCAACGTGACAAAGTGGTTCTGAAGAGCGATGTCAGAGCAGAACCATTCTTTGACCCTAAAAGAATCATTTCATGATGGCTCCAGAAAGATATGTTTTAATTTATATCATAACAATAACTACATGGTGATAACAGATTTGTGAAGTGCACTCCATGGGACAGGCTTCAGCTTCCCTGCGACCCTGAATGAATGGATGGCTGGATGAACCAATGGATTTAGGACTTTCAGAAGACCCTCGTCTGCATACAATAATTTCAGTTCTTTTTTGTTTCTTTGTCTTTAGTTACCCTGCTGCGGTGGGCTGGCGCCCTGCCCGGGGTTTGTTTCCTGCCTTGCACCCTGTGTTGGCTGGGATTGGCTCCAGCAGACCCCCGTGACTCTGTAGTTAGGATATAGCGGGTTGGATAATGGATGGATAGATGGATATTTTTAAATACATTTGAAAATATCTAAAAATGGAGCAGAAACCCATTTTTCAAGTTACCAGAATTTTAGCTGGAAATCCCTGGAAAGGATTCATACATGAGATATCTTAAATGTACGTCAGTGTGAAGATATCTGCAATGCATTTTATGTTCCCTTCAATGCAGCACAAGACGTTCTGAAATGACAAGCAGACCATTTTGAGATATCTGAAATTCATTTTGAAATATCGCAAGATAACTCAGCAGTGCAATATAAGAGATCTCAAATTCACTTCAAAATGTCTTAAAAAGAAAGGAACTCCGATTGCAAATATACATTTTTAAAGGAAATACCGTGAGATACCGAGCTGCATAACTTGATATATATTGAGATATTTTAAGGCTTCAGAGTGCACAGAGGCTTATTTTTATTTCAAGACGCCTGGAAATGCACTGCAGATATTTGAGAATACGTTTAACATTTCACGAAATAGACGTATTGTAAAAAGATATCTATAATCAGTTTTAAGATATCATAACTTGCATTTCAAGTTGTGTCAAAATTGTCTTTACATTTTAATTCAGGTTGCCTGAGGGGTTGTGTCAGTGTACTGAGAGATGACTTGGGGTGCACAATAAGAAATCACCACCGTGGTGTGAAATGGGCTGAGCAAGCTGACTGAGACACTAGCTCTCCTGAAAGGGTTATTTGGGATCGGTAGAGGGTCTCTGTTATTATTATCTAATATGGTCAATTCTCAGAATTTTAATTTTACTAAACTAGGAGGCTTCGCCCCCTGCTCGCTTTGCTCGCCAACCCCCGTGTTTGGTTTTCCAGATACACACTTGTAAGATTTTTTTTTCTTCGAATTGCTATTTCATTAGTTTCACTTTCTTTTTAGGACTTCCGTAAAACAATATTTGGAATCTTTTGTGTCCCAATATGTTGAATCTTTTAAATGAGGTCAGTGAGACGTGTTTAATGACTTTTGTACCATAATGTAGGAAAGGTTTCTCTGTTTGGAATTTCAGCACAGACAAAACACTCCACATCATCAGCAGTTAATATTTTTTTTTTGCAAAGTAACCAATAAATGCATGCGAGTTAAACCCCGTTTTTGAACTTCTCTGACTTAAACTAATTTCCTTTTGTTTGCGTCAATGCAATCTGTACTCTCTTTTTTTTGATACTGTAGCGACTGATGTAATAAAGTGTCACAAAAGTTCCACTTTAACAATCGCCGACTGCGTAACCCCAAACACAACTTTCTAGAATCCTCTCCAACCCCCCCTCCCACGGGTCTCACCCCCCCCTTACCGCATCAATCAGCACCCAGCTATCAGTCTGCCGTGCTGCACTCTGCCCTCCCTCGATCGGACCTAACAGTCACTTAAAACAAAAAAGGCTTCAGCTTGGCTGGGACGCTAAAATACGTTCGACTGTAACTGCTTTCATATTCTGTGCCTTTCTCTGCATGTGTATCTCTTTTCTCCACGCTGCTCTTTCTTCTTTGCTGAAAGCACAGGATCTGTGTGTGTGTCACGTGACTTTACATGACTGAATGTTTTGCTGGCTGTCCGAGCTCTTATTTGATAAGAAGGGCATGTCTTGCAAGAATCTTATGTTCCACGTCCCCGCGAGACTGCCCTGGAACAATCTCTTGGCACCAAGTCTCATGTTTACGGTCCCCGCGAGACGCTTTGTGGCCCATCTTTGTTGTCTCGCAGGTCTTTAAAATGTCTTCCGAGAAGATCACGTCTCGTCGCCTGGCTTTTACATTCCAGGATTTTATATTTTATATATAGAGAGACTATGTGTGCCTTGGCTGTTAAATGGATGCATGCACACGTACAGGTCAGTTTTGGTAACTTGATTTGTTCCATTGATAAAGCACAGATTCTCTCGTTCAGCTCGTTATTATCTGCTAGCTTTATGCCTTTCAATCGAGATGAGACAATATTAAAAAGAAAGTGAAGAGCATTCCTTCTCAATTTGAGTTTTACAACATCAGAAGAGCAGCCTGTTCAGCACTGTTATTGTTACAGCATTGAGCGATTCCGGTGTGAGCTCTCCAGACTGGATTTGAGGATCTGATGATCTGCTGGCTGTGCCTGGCTGACAGAATTCAGAAAGCACAAAGTCCCTCATCAGATTCATTACAATCTACGTTTTTATGCTTTTCAAAGAACACATCATTTGTACAGCAGCAGGTTAAGGCTGCACAGATCCGCCAGCGCGTGGGTAAGAATGAAAAGTGCCTTAATCATTGACGATCATCAGAAATGGCTGCAGGGACCTTCTGAAAAAGACAAGCCATGCATCAACCGGAGGAGTGGGTTATTGCTGAAGTAAATAGCTGTGCACGTAAAGTAATAATGAGGAAAACAAATCTACAAGGACAGTAAAAGGTAACTGAAATCACAGAGATGAGAAAGGAACTTGAAATGAACATTTGAATGATTTCTATTAGCTCTTCCTGACGCTTTTACGGCCTAACTTTGTATGATCCCATTCGAAACAGATCATTTCTCAAAATGCTGAATGGATCTTCTTTAAATGCCAAGACATAATTCACACCATGTTGACACCAAACAAATGTGCTACCAGGCCATTACAAGGCACAACAAAGATTACTCCTGGGCAATTTAGGGCCGAGAGTCCACTCTGAGCGGAGAAAACCTACAAAAGGACAGAATATCCTCCAAAAAAGACCAAGAGTTGTCAGGCTAGCACATTTATTAATAGCATCTTGTTGGGTACAGCAGAAACTGGATGAAATGAGAGCCACTAATGCGGTCAACTTATTGTCAGATGGGAAGGAATCAGGGGAGACCCAGAGAACAGCTGGAGTGCCAACCGGGCCGCCCCATTTACTGCCAAAGTTCAACAAAACAGAACAAAAATATACATGTACTGTGGGAAGCGGCCTGGACACAGACAGGCAGACATCATTACAAGTCACCCATCACACGCTCTATTAATAAACTAGGCTGACCCGCCTTTTAAGGCGACCGACTTTTAAGTTGACCACTTCTTAAGGCAATTCAGTATGTAGATCAATTTGATATTTTATACAAACTCATTAATTTGGTTATATTGCATTTGAGCGGTATTACTTTAATACTTGTAGTTTCTGTTATTTTTGTGATGAAATTTAAACTTTTTTTCTATATTGAGGTCGCCCTTTTGAACCCCCCTGATATTTACTACGCGGTGAGGCATTTGTACTTCATCAACATTCATTATTTCCAGAGACATAATTTTGTCTATTTTTCCAGCGCATCGCGCACAAAAGCAAGGGAACAATGGGAGCACCGGAACTCTGCTCACATCATGTCGCTTCGTACCGCAAGCTGCAAGTAGTAAGTCTGTGATAAGCGGAATACCGCTACGCTTTCCACTCACGGGACGGAAGGACAATCCCGACCGCTTTTATATAGTAAGAAAGAAGAAGAAGAAGATATCGCACAGTGTGGAGTAGAAAATCATCTTTTACCTGGAAAAACGAAACTACAAATCCCATCGTGCATTGCAAAATGGATGGCGCGTGTGTGAAACTCCGTGCCTGCGTAGCACTCACGGGATGGAAGGACAATCCCGACCGCTTTTATATAAAAGGATACTATATACAGTGAAGCAAACAACCCCAAAACTCCCCCAGAGTCCAGGCCTCTCACACAACGATGCCACTCCTCCCGAGCTCCACCCTTCTCCGATCCTGAACGGTGGGAGGCGACCCCTTTTATACACACCCGGACGAGCTCCAGGTGCCTCCCGATCATCTTCCACTGGCACTCCCCAGTGTGGCGGAAGTAGCGGCTGCACACCTGGAAGCACTCCGGGTGTCCCTGGTCGTCTTCCCCCCAGCACCTCCGGGTGTGGAGGAAGTGCTGAGGACCAGGGCTTTCCAGGCATCGGGGCGCCCCCTGGCGGTGACCACGGGCCCCTATAGGGTTGAGCTTCCAAGCTCAGTTCCCGTGGTCCCCAAAGCCACCAGGGTGGTCACCTCCTCGTGGTCTGGAGGAGGCGTAATCCCTCGTCCGGTCCTTCTGGGCATCTCGGCTGGGTGCCACCCCCAGCCGCTTGCCACAATACATATGGTGGCACAGCTGAAAACTGGCAGAATAACTGCCAACATAGTCTATGAGTAGTGATGGCAAATTTGAAACAGTGATTTGAAACACTCCAGATTCTTTCCGATACTTCAGTTTTGAAACACTGCTTCAAAGCCCACGGCAAACAGAGAAAGTCACGCGACTGTGCTGAACAGGGTTTCATGATGTCACGTCCTGTTTCAGAATGTCCCATTCATCCTTTCAACATTGCAAAAATTGAATGAAAGCTCACAACTTTTAATCAGAATATTTTAACCACAAAATAACACTTAAATAGCTTAAAAGTCACAAAATTAAAAGTAATAAACTTGCATCTTTTCATTGTGCTGTTTATTGGCTCCTACCTCACATGACACAACATAAACGTCCATGTAAACCTCAGCTTTTTGCCAAGTTTTGCCTCAAATTCCTGAGTGTCTTGTATAGAGCCGTGTTATTGTTATACTGTAGTCTGAATATGTGTAAGAAATTAGTCTGTCCTCTGATGAAGATACCTGACAGGTGTCAAAAGCTTAGGAATAAAAAGTACTTTAATACATGATTTTCTTTTATCTAAAATGGTTGCAAATATATACATATAGATATAGATGTAGATGAATATCTTTTATATATATTTCTCTTCTGGTTCCTCCTGCTTCCACTTCAAAACCGGTCCCGCCCACACGCAGCCGACACGTCAGTTCTCGATTCCTATTGGTCGTCTTCCATGTCATGCACTATACTGGCCTGCTGAGCGTAATACATCCAACAAGTACTCGAGGTGCTGCCACAGCGGTAAAGTAGCTTTACCACCTTTGCGGAAGCCACCTGTGTCTTTACAACAGCTTCTTACACAGCAAACATCAGAAGCTAAAAATTATCGTGAACACATCTGAGAATACAGTGAACCGAAGCAATTTCCACCATAGGATTGTATGTAAATACAGTCAACCCTCGTTTATCGCGGTTAATCCGTTCCAGACTCTGCCGCGATAAATGAATTTCCGCGAAGTAGGATTCTTTATTTATAAATTGAATATTTTCACAGTTAGAGCATAGAAAACCTGTTTGCGACCTTCTAAATACATTTTCTAACATTATTAGAGCCGTCTAGACATGAAATAACACCCTTTAGTCAAATGTTTAAACTGTGCTCCATGACAAGACAGAGATGACAGTTCCGTCTCAATTAAAAGAATGCAAACATATCTTCCTCTTCAAAGTGTGCATCAGGAACAGAGAATGTCAGAGAGAGAGAGAGCGAGAAAAGCAAACAATCAAAAATCAATAGGGCTGTTTGGGCTTTTAAAGCGCGAGGCACCGCCAAACAAAGCAGCTACAAGGAAGGCAGCAATGTGAAGGTAGTCTTTCAGCATTTTTTAAAGGAGCGTCCGTATCCTCTAGGCCAGTGTGCGAACAGCCCCACCGTCAGGAGCAGAGAATGTCAGAGAGACAGAGAGAGAGAAAAGCAAACAATCAAAAATCAATAGGTGCTGTTTGGGCTTTCAAGTATGCGAAGCGCCGCACAGGAAGCATATCGTATATCATTGAGGAGTTTTATTTAATACGTAATACGTGCTCTGATTGGGTAGCTTCTCAGCCATCTTGCAATAGCGTCCCTTGTATGAAATCAACTGGGCAAAGCAACTGAGGAAGCATGTACCATAAATTAAAAGACCCATTGTCCGCAGAAATCCACGAACCAGCAAAAAATCTGTGATATATATTTAGATATGCTTACATTTAAAATCCGCGATAGAGTGAAGCCGCGAAAGTCGAAGCGCGATATAGCGAGGGATCACTGTACAATTAATCCATTCCAGACCGTACGAACTGTATGTAGATATATATTTTTTAGTTTTTAAGCACCAATATAGTTAATTATACCATAGAATGCACAGTGTAATAGTAAACTAAATGTAAAAACATTGAATAACACTGAGAAAACCTTGAACAACAGAGAAAACTAACACTGCAAGAGTTCGCGCTGTAGCGCTACGAACCGCTGGCTAAAAGCACTTTTTTTTAATGAGTTTTAAGCAAAGGGAAAAAAATGAACATTTGAAAAATCCGTAATTTAATAAACCACCAAGAAAAGTAAGATTGCCACAATGCACGCTATGAATTGATCGCTGTAAACAGAACTGAAAACAAAAACAAGCCTTTTCTACCTTATGCATCCAGCCTTCCCTCTCTCGCTCTGTCTCTCTTTCGTGTGTGCATGGGTCTCTTTCGTGAGCCTGGAGCGCCTGTGTGTGTGTGTGCCTCTGTCTCGTGCGTCTGTGTGTGTGTGTTTGTCGCGCGCGCCTGTGTGTGTGTGTGTCTGTCGCGCGCGCCTGTGTGTGTGTGTACCTCTGTCTCGTACGTCTGTGTGTATGTGTGTGTGTCGCGCTCTCTCTCTCTTGCTCGCTCGCTCGCTGCACAGGAAATGCACAGGGAGAGACTGAACATGTACAAACCGAAAGGGAAACTGGCTTGTTCGTATACAGAGTGTGTGGTTGTGAACCGAGGCAAAAGTTTGGCAAACTTTTTGGTCGTGAACCAAGGTTCCACTGTACAACTCTTCTCTAGCGTTTGCTTCCATGGGTGCACAGATAACTCAACCTCCTGGCCACGGACCATACTGTTTTAAAATACAAGGGCACATTTCTCACCAAATCTCTCCACTATACGCTAACACTTCTACCTCTTCAGGATATGGACAGTTGTATGTTTTTGGCACAGCGCAAGCTACTGCAGTACACTTACAAAATAAAGCAAACTCTGCATGCAGCGAAAATGTACTTCTCCAGCTAGATTCCATGCTCAGAACCATCAACCCCTTCGCTAAATCATACAAACACATGCATGAAATCGCTCAGTCCAATCCAACACCATCTGTACGAATGGTTTTCAAGGAAAACCCTAGGCAGGATTTACGACGATACAATGCCCCGACATTGCAGCGATTTTCGTCGGAGAAGATGGCGAAACTCCTGCCGAAAGGGACATTTTGCATCTGTCCCATACGCAACTCCTGTAAACAGATTTCCACGCTCAATATGAATTGCGATCCTATGGTTTACCCACGTTTATTCCCTTACGGAAACATTGGCTGGCACAAAGATTTACAACATGTTCCCGATAAAAGAACCACCAACCGAATAAGGCTTACTCAATGCCAGTTTTACACGTATAGATTAGCAATGAGGAATACATTTAGTATTTTGCACTCCAGCGGTGAACTATTCCAACAGTACGTCGTAGATGCGTATGTTAAAACAGAGGGTGCGCGTCTCAACTATCTCAGATTACATCAACAAGATCTGTGCGTGGAATAATACAATGTTTGAATACAGACGCACTGCAAGCAAACGCTGAAATTAACAACGTACGTGTAGGCAAAATGATCATATTACCGTCCACATTTCCAGGAAGTCCAAGATACATGCAACAAAACTAGCAGGATGCCATGGCCATAGTACGTAAATTCGGAAAGCCTGATTTATTTATCACTTTCACATGTAATCCTGCTTGGCCGGAAATTCTACATGCAAACTGCATCTTTCAAGAAGTACTTCTTTCTTCTTGATTTCTGAAATCCTTTCTCACCGTTTTCCGTTCCTATTCTTACACCGCCGTATGCTACGGCGGGCGTCGGCTAGTAGTCGACCCTTGACATACGACTGGCCTGACATACGAACAACTTGATTTACGACCAAAATTTTTGTTTTGATTTACGACCAACATCTTGCGTTACGACCCGAATGCGGTCACGTGTATCCGCTTGTGCGATTGTAAACAAACAGCCGAGAGCGTTCGTAAGCGTCAGTCGGAGCCCAGATACATGTGTTTGTGGACGTAATTTTGGTCAGTGCAGTGATTTATCTATATATATAATTCACTACGACCATGGCAAGCAAGACGTATAATTGCTAAGGAAGGAAGAGAAGGTAACGAAGGTAAAGAAAGCGATCACAATCGAAACGAAGAAGGAAATTGTGTGGAAATATGAGAGTGGTGTTCATGTGACCGATCCCGCTAATACCGTATTTACTCATGTACCACGCACCCTCGTGTAAGACGCGCACCCTAATTTTTACAAAGAAAATTGCGAAAAAAGTTTTGCCCCGTGTACGATGTGCGTTGTGATTGTATAGGAAGCGTTTAGAGAGAGAGCGAGCACTGTTGTGCGAGTGTGCGAGCAAGCGAGAGAGAGCGAGAGAGCGCGAGTGGGCAAGCAAGTGAGCGAGAGAGAGCGTAAGTGCGCGAGCGAGCCCAAGCAGAAGAAGTTTCCTCGTGTATGACGCGCACCTGATTTTCTAATGCTAATTTTTGGGAAATAAATACGGTATGTACAGCATGTCGAAATCCATCATCTCGATAATTTTACAAAGAAAAGATTTGCATAAGGAGGCTCCTTCTAAACAATAACCACCTTCCGTTTCATTCTCCTCCTCCTCCCTTCCTGCAGCCCAAAGATGTCAAATTAAATGGTGAGTACAGTATGAAATTGTTGTTTCTGGTAGGCTAGGCACTTTTTATAACTTTTTGGTTAGTACATTAGAAAAATTATTGGTGTTTTGGTAAATTATGCACATTATACAACCCTTTTTTATGAAAAGGTTAAGTAAGAGTTGCTATGGGAGGTTCGGAATGCATTATGGGTATTTCCATTATTTCTTATGGGAAAAATAGTCTTGCCTTACAACCAACTTGAGTTACAACCAGCCCTCGCGAACGAACTGAGTTCGTAAGTCAAGGGTCCACTTGATGCAATAATGTAATGTAATAGTACATCATTGGACGACAGCTCAAGAGAATGAATGTGTTGGCTTCGAAACAAAGTTTACTGGTTATTTTCTACCACTAGATGTCACTGTGATGTGATGTTTGCAACATTCCAAATGATCCAATGTGTTTGTGAATCAATTGCTTCAGTTGATTTGATCTCTCAGACTCTTCTGTTTCTGTCATCACTCCCCAGTAGGTTTGTCCAAAAGATCAGCTCTCTCGAGGTCAGTGTCAGACAGCTCTTTCTATAATCGAGACTGGAAGGGGTGGGGTGGGTGTAGTGTAGTGTAGTGTAGTGGGTGGGGACCAACTGCTCTCATTGGGCATCTTCTTGGCACTGCAGAGGAAAAAGAGTCGATGCTGTTAGCTGTGTGGTATTGTGTACCTTGTTTGAGCCTGGAAGATGATCCTCAGACACCCATGCATGACAATATCTTACTTTTTCTCAACCACATACAATTCAGTAAACTCAAACCTTTCTGTACATTTTTATGATCTGGTGTTTTGTGTATGTCTTTAATAACTCACAAGCATGAGAAACACGTTTATGTGGTACAATATTTAGTTTCTTATAAGTTCCATTTTCATGTAACCCTTGGCTGAAGAAGGGGCCTGTGTTGCCTCGAAAGCCTGCACATTGTAGTCATTTTTGTTAGCTAATAAAAGGTGTCACTTTGCTTGACTTCTCACTACATTCATAATGGCTAATGTGATTTTGGAAAAGGAGCTAGAAAGGAAAATTATGAGAGATATTGAGAAGTGCTGTTTTGCAGCATCTAAAGAGAGATGGATAGGCTTTCGGGTTTTTGGGGAAGGGGAAATAAAGCCTTAAGAGGCATTGAGTTAAAATCCAAAATACAGGGCGATTCAAAAAGATACATCCGATTTCAAAGTGCCATATTTTTACTTAACCACGAGGAGCAAATCAATTGAAGGAGGGGGTCATAGAGTTTCTGACTGTAACCAGAAGATGGCTCCCTTCAGTCTGCGAGGAGACGGCAACCCCTGAGCAGAAAGTGTTTTGCACAAAACTACATGCTTAGTTGAGTATGGGATGATTTGACTATCACGTTGATGTTGTCCATACAGCTGGAGGAGGTTATATTGAGCACTTTACATAACAATTACATAATAAACTTTATGCGCATTTGTAATTTACTGCATTGTTCTGTAATGATTTACAAGTGAAATAAATCATTTTGAAAAGGGAAGAATCTTTTTGAATCACACTGTATATATGAGTAGGATGGATGTCTGGTCCAATGCTTTGGAGCAATTATGGTCTTCAGTTAAGAGATGAAAGTGGGAAAAATGACTAATCCTTAACAGGAATGTTCCTTAGCACAACTGTTGTTGTTGTATGAGGTGATGGAATTGTTGTGGATTGCACATTGTAATATATAAATAAAACTTACAAAAATAAATAAATAAAATGATTAGGTAGAGTGGTTTGGGGTAAAGCAGCAAAGTGGTGAAATGATCAGCTTTGTGGCCTGTTCCCTGTAAATAGTGAAAGCTAAAACTAACACAACTGTTAAGGCACCAGAAATGTGTTTGGTATACAAATCAGATTAATAATTGATACTGCTGGATAGATCATCTATAACAGCAAAGGTTAACCCATTAAGTTCTGAGGCTTTTAGTGTAACAGGATACTTAATTTTATTATGTATTCAAGTTTCAATGTTTGATACGAGAGCCGCTTCCCATCTGTTTGCAAAAATGAGAGTAGACGCTGACAACAACCAAAAGGATCCTTAAAAATGTATCCAAAGCAACACTTTTTACTGATCAAGGAAAAAGAAATAAAAGTGATGAAATGCCCACATAATACAAGTCGTTGTGTAACTGTTGGAAGACCAATTTAAATCGCTTACTTTTTTGTTGCACATTTGTAACGGGCGCTTGTAAAGCTGGCACTGATCGTATAGTTTGTGTTAATATGTAATGACTTCCACAGTGACCCAAGTCCTTCTTCCATCCTTTGACACCTTCAGTGTTGCCAGGAACAGGAGTTTTTCCCGGTATAGGAATACAGAAGCCTTTCCAGTACGGGACACCAGTATATCTCCTTTTGACACCCACTGCACACCCAACCTACCTGGAAAGGGGTGTCTCTCTTTGAACTGCCTTTCCCAAGGTTTCTTCCATTTTTGCCCTACAAGGATTTTTTTGGGAGTTTTTCCTTGTCTTCTTAGAGAGTCAAGGCTGGGGGGCTGTCAAGAGGCAGGGCCTGTTAAAGCCCATTGCGGCACTTCATGTGTGATTTTGGGCTACACAAAAATAAATTGTATTGTATTGTATTGTATATCGCAGGCAAGTTCAGAAGCATCCGTAATGGTGTTGATGGCCTGCCGTTGGACGGAAATCTGCAAACTGGGGAGAACTAACAGAATTTAAACAACACGGAATGGGACGGACCTCTAAGCGGGTGTAGTCGCTGCATCATTTTACTACCATAAAAGCTACTATATGTGTTTAAATCCTATACATACGTGTTATGATAAATATCATTATAAAGAAAAATATCCATTTATAATTACGGTTGGTTATTTCGTACCAGTTTCGTAGTCGATCGCCGTAGTTTTGCCACGATACGTGTAATATATCTGTTTGACCTAATGGGAATATTAATTTTACCTTTAAATCCTTACAGATCTCCTTCTTCACCTTTGTTGGACCCTAGGGACGCGTTTGTCGCCCCATGGGTGTATCTTTGTTCCTCCCTTATTTTTCCTTTCCTTCCGCCATTCTCATACCCACTTAATACAGAAAGCAGAATCAATACGTGTACCAACACTTGTGCGAAACAAGAGCCAGCCCTGGACGCATTGCCAGTCTGACACTGGACTCGCTAATACACCCGTCTGCATTCACATTGGGACCAATTTGGAATCGCCAGTTAATCTGCCTGCATTGTGTGAAGAGAACCGGAACAACAAAGGAAAGGCCAGATAAACACGGGAGAACGTGCAGACTCCACACGGCGGACGAGTGGGCAGGCGCGGGATTCGAATTCAGATCACTGGTCACGTGAGGCAGCAGAGCTAACCACTGGTCTCGCTCAACAAAGCCTGGTAAAGTAGTGTATATAATTATCAATGCGAAGATATGAATGCAGTTATAAATGGGGTGACTATTACAAATAGTCTCGACCATTTTTTTTTAATTCGGGAGACAAATGTTTTAAAAAAAGAAAAGAAAACTGTGCTCTGTGATGGACCTGCACGCAGTCCGGAGATCGTTTTTGCCTCGAGTCCATTGCTGATCGTACTTCTTCCTGCTCATCTCGGTCCTGCACTGGATAAAGACAGTACAGAAAAAATAACGAGTTCATTTTCAAAATTTGAGGGTACAGCAGTAAAAGAAGAGATGCTCTACATACACGTTATTTATACAATTAATCAATGGGTGGATGAAGCCACCAACCAAAGATGCATATTTCTTTTTGAGATGAGAAAACCGGGGGTTCCGCTTTGGACTTTTCTTTATCTTTAACAAAAAGTCACTGGGAGCGCTGGTCTAAGGTTCTTTCTCAGCTCAGTGATGATCTTCTTTGCACTAACCGCCGACGTTAAAAATGTCATTTTTATACAGGTGGCTGTGGAGGAGGACTGTTATGTTCTGTGCTAGTCTTACTGTGAAGTTAGTCAGTTTGACAGTGATCAAACAGAAGAGTTTAATATACAGTAATTACAAAGAAATTATTGTTCTAATCAAAACTGGAGAGTTTTAGACTGAGACTATTCAAACACCATACCCAGAAGTAACTCCCTCCCTCACCCCACCCTGGCCGGCGTTCAGCCTTGCACCCACCCCGCCGCCTCTCCGCAGTGCTGTCAATAGCCCATTTTGGTTCAGGCTGATGTCACTTACTATAATGCAATCCGGTATAAAACAAACTATACAAATTAAAAAATAAATAAAAACAGTTCACGGATATATACCTTGCGAGGATTAGAGATCCAAGGATTTGAAACGTTTCTATTTGCATAGAAAGCTGCATTTACGCGTGTACCGTATGTAACATACTGGCGCTGCGCACACCCCTCCCTACCTTCTGATTGGTACAAGCCGTGCCGCACGGTGCCGCTGACTTCATCCAGTTTAGTTCCGATGGGCACCCGGCGGACCGGTGAGGCACTGCCCACCCAAAGTCCACCTAGATGGTCATTTGACTGGAGGCAAGGATGAATGAAAGCGAGGTAGCTATATGCGGATTGCACCTGTACCAGCGATTCTTCGCGACTTTTTCACATAACCGTTGATTTGCATGGATAGCGCACTGAAGACTTTGGTCAGCAACGATGAGAAAGCATGTAAGGTACATTCTGGCCGTGATGATGTTTCTGCGCTATTCTTAAGTCGCGTAAAAGTTGCAGTACAGCCGCTGATTTTATTTTCGCTTATTCGTTTGGTCGATTGTCTTCCAGTAAAACGCCTAGTGTTGATATGATGTGATTTATGTCCAAGCATCTGCACAAGGTTTACTTAGTCATTACACAATTATCAGTGTGATCGCATCATCCGGATAGCTGACACACACTGAGTGTGCTGAAAAATAAATATACGTATTATTCTTTAATATTAATTCTGTATCGTGTATAAGTTAATGAAACGCGATTAATAAAGACAGTGGACATTAGGTAATTGCGATGGGAATGCGCGTAACTTTTCTCCCATTTAGCAATATAAAAATGCACTCACGAAAGTAAATCATTAACACTTAAATATGTATAAAATGCATGAAATGTACCTAATAGTAAAAACATACATTAACGGAACGTTCTAACTTCTGCTATACTAGCAATAAAGAGAAAAAAACACCAATCCTTTTTACAATATATAGCGAATCTGAAAGACAGACATTCTGAGCTGCATGTACTCTTTTTTTTTTTTTGCAAGGAAAGCAGATGCCTTGTGACAGTGAGCTGCCAGTGAGGGATGTGTTTGCAGTCTTTCTCTTTCAAGCCCAGCTCTCGACATACATTAGGTGGTCAATTAGTCCTGGGCTCCCAAAGGAGCTGTACTTGCACCCCTCCGTTTATCGTGGTTGTATCCGGACTGGCACTCTGGGACATAATAAGGAGAGTAGCAGGTCAGTCAATATGGGCCACTGGACCTCTTCTCGTTTTATATTCTTATGGTAGTGTTATCACAGACATTGATTTACCTTATCCACAGTTGCTTCCTGTCTTTTGCGTGATGCTTTGACTCAGTATGTCACTAAAATTAGATTAAGCAGATCAGAAAGTGGATGGATGCATTGATAATTTTTAAGGGTGTAGCCTTTATAATAATGAGCCTGAATCTTTGTAACGAATATAATAGGAAGAATTATGCAGTAGTCAGTTTGTATTTTGTAAAATATTTTCATTGGCCACTTTTATAAAAGCCTATACATATATTACAAGTAGAATAAAAGCAAAACAAACAAAATTGCATAATATTTGACACACAATCTAAATAAGAGGAAGGGAGTAACACATGAGATATAAACAGCAGTACCTGTGCAAACAGAAATAACATATAGCTTTGCACTAGTATTTAGTGATATTTTTGTTAGACATTTTATTTCAAGTACTTATTAACTTGAAAACTTTATATTTTTTCTTTGTGTGTTATAATTAATATAATCCCACGGTGCATTGGCAGTCCTAAATTGTCCCTAGTGTGTGTGTGTGTCCTGCAGTGGGCTGGCACCCTGACTGGGGTTTGTTCCTGCCTTGCGCTCTGTGCTGGCTGGGATTCGCTCCAGCAGACCCCCGTGACCCTGTGTTAAGATATAGCAGGTTGGACAATGAATTGTATTAATATAATTCATTCATATTTATGCTGTAGAGTGGCCAGGAGGGGGTGAGCAGTAATTTGGCTAAAGTCACCAGAACTGTCACTGTGTCCGACTATGTTTGTTAGAACCAACATTCTCCCAGAATATTGTTAACTGGAGATTTTGCGTTTCTCTCCTCCCTTGTCAACGGGTTTTTTTTCCCCCACAATTATATTATTAAGAAGCATGTATTGCAATGTTGTTTTAGCCAAAATCAATTCACTGTATTTGATGCATGCTTAACCCAATTTGTATTTTTATGTATGCAAATAGTGTAATTTGCATCGTAGCTGTAAACTTCGGGGAGTACTTCTATGCAAAAGATAAACCGAGTTCAACTGAATTCAATATGTACACTCTGCTCCATCATGTCTAAACATGCTGTACAAGACTTTTCCCCTCTGCTTTTCTGCAGTCTGTTCATACATCTTTTAGGGTTAGTGTAGAGCTGCGTCAATGTGCGTCTCCAAAGGAAAAAAGGTTAAAGGTTATTTCCAGGATAACAAGGAAAGAAGGTTAAAGACACAACGTTTTGGCTGTGTAGCCTTCATCGGATGTTCAACTGAAAATGAAAACGCAGGTAACATATTTGGAAGGGGAAGGAGGGAACAAAGGCAGGGGCAGATGAAAGGAGAAAAGGTTAGAGTATGTGGAAAAAGCTACCATTAGAGAAGATGAAGGGAGAGGTGTTAACTAGTTGTTAAGATCTGGAGAAATATGTGATCTCAGGCTGAAAATCAGCTTAGTTTCTTCTGTTTTTTTATTGAAAAGTGTCCTTGAAGGCCTGTGAAAGAACACAAATGAGAGATCAATGTGGCTGTGATCAAGGGATGTGAATGGGCTTTGTGTAGTGATTTAGCAACTCAAATGCACTTCATGAAATGATCTGCTAGCCAGCTCTCAGTCTCACCTATGAAGATGGCTGGACATTTCCTACAAGAATTGCAGTTAAGAAGATTTTTAGATTGAACTTGAATTTAAAAGAAGGTCCAGGTACAATGGTATTGTTGGTGACATTTTTGCAAGTGACACAGCAACTTCCATTACAGCTAAAAGTGCCTGATGACAAATTTGGCTCTTCTCCAGTCTTAAAAATACTGCTTCTTTAACGGCATTTTATGGTTCTTTATCGGTTTGTGTGGTTCCTCACAGAACCATTGCTTGACAAAGCACCATTCCATTCTGAGAAGGGTCCTCTGCATATGAAGTTGCGGTTTTCTTGTGCTTTGAGAAATGTCTTTATATGCAGAAAAAAAACCTGAAATCTTTCATTTGTAGTAGACTACCTAGCAGGACACTAACAGATACATCTGTGTATATATATAATAGTACTTATATTATTACTGCACATACATAATACACCTGTATATTGTACATCTGTATGTATATATATATATATATATATATATATATATAGTACTTATAGTATTATAGTACATACAAATACATGTATAGGTACATAAATGTATATTGTAAAATATGTATATTTGCCATCCGCATTTAGAACATTTGTATATCTATCTATATATATCTATATATCTATTCTCATCTTCACTGTGCTCTTAACTATACATATCGTATTTAACTGTATATATCGCATTTAACTGTAAATATCATTGTACATAATATGCACATATTATATTTATTGTACTTCTGCTCTTTGCACTTCTGATTAGATGCTAAACTAAATTTCGTTGCCCTGTATTTATACATGTGTAATGACAATAAAGTGAATCTAATCTAATCTAATCTAATTAAGAAAACCTGCACTTAGCCTGTGTTTTTATAAGCACGAGTCCTTTTATAATCACGTTCCATTGGTATTTCACAAATCTGTTGCCATCACAGTTATTGACTTTATGGAGCTTTTTGATACCTTCACGTGGATGGGTCAGTCGGGAACCAAAAATGGTTCCCCTATGGCACGGGTGTCAGACTCCAGTCCTGGAGGGCCGCAGTGGCTGCAGATTTTCATTCTAACCATTTTCATTAGTGACCAGTTTTTGCTGCTAAT
>JANRMT010062802.1:12613885-12629209 GCA_026402145.1 Polypterus bichir lapradei | reverse complement strand
TTTTATGAGTCTGTTCAATTATGTATTGTACATGAGTATATACTGTTGAAACTGAGGTCCATCATTTCATTTCTTGAACTATGGGGTCCTAAACAGCTGCCGTTTATTCTGGCAGTGTTGGACACTAGGCATTAAAAGTTCTTTATGGATGCAAGTCCTTCACAGGGCAGACTCACACCAGGGACTTTAGAGTTATTAGTGTACATAGCCAAAATATTTTGGACTGAGGGAAGAACCACATGGCCTCAGAGGCGTCTGTGAACACATAGAGCTCAAGCACATTGGACACTGATGGCAGCTTACTTATGAATCAGACCTGATCTCAAGTGCTATAAGGTGTAGTGTCTTATTGTGACATCTTGTTTGCTGCCCCTTTTCTCTTTGCTTGTTGCTGGTATTGATTATGTGTGATGCGCTAATTAACCACAATGTGATTGCAGCTTTTTTTCTTATGTTCTTGGTTATGATAAGCTACCCTTGGATTTGGATGCAGATAATAGGAACTTATAAGGCTTTGTTTTCTGGCCTGGACTGTGTCACACTGAATTATGAGGATTCTTTTACTGCATGAATAAGACTGGCCGATGGTTGCTGCTGCTGCCGGCCGTCTATCAAGAATGTTAAGATCAACAAAGCTCAAAGCAAAGGCGCTCTGTGACTGGAGGTGGAGGCCTGTGTTAGATCTCACTCCCTCACTACTAATAAGTCACTGGCCTGAATATCACCAGAAGGAGTAGCTTGTTCCAGATAATAGGTATTAATGAAGTACTGATGAAGACATTGGCTGTGATGGCTGACAGATCTCTGTCAATCTGACAGGGGCTTTAAACACCAGGGTCCCTATTGTAAACAGACTAGACTTTACGTTATATAGATTTGTTCATAGGAACTTTCAGAAAATAACTATGCATTCAAATTTATCCTTATTGTACACACATTTTTATAAATAAGGTCTCTGAAATGTACTGAAGGAGGCATAAAAACCCCTTGATAATTTAACAGCTGAATGGTGTACTTTTGAAGAGGGCCTTATTATGCATATGCATTCCTGACATCATTATGATTTTCGTTGTGCCATTTCTACCTTAACTACATGCAGTCCTTTGCACCCAGACCTGTTAAACTCGCTAGATGATTTATGCTACAGGTGGTTTGCTGTGCCTACTGATATTGTGTTGGTAATTATAGCATTTGAATCACAACTCTCGGGCTGCCAAATGTGGTCTAATGTTTCAGAATCTGATCGGACTCAAGAGCCTTTATTCATATCTTCTATTGTTGTAATGTTCAGGCATTTTAGTTGACAAGAAGTTTATGGGAACTAAAGGTGTTATTTCCTGATTTTGTCAGTCTTTGTTGTCTTCTAGAGTACACTGAATGCACTGTATATATGTGTGGGTGTACAGGCAGCAGATATACAGTATGCAGTGTATAATTATATCTATCAATTATATAAACAATTTTGGGCCAAGACGTGATCATCTTTTGAGAGACACTTTGAAGTCCCGCGAGACTACTTGCACGTCACACCCTACTTACAAACAATTTCTCGGAGACACTTTAACGTCCCATGAGACGAGGAAGTGAAACAAAAGGACAGTTGCTGTGCAGGCTTTTAAATGATCGGCAGATCATGCAGCAAGGCGCAAACAGCAGCTGGCTTAAAGGACAGTTGTGGTTCAGGCTTTTAAATGATCGGCAGATCATGCAGCAAGGCGCAAACAGCAGCTGGCTTAAAGGACAGTTGTGGTTCAGGCTTTTAAGTGATCGATGCGCAGCGTGACAAGCATAACACGCAGCTCAGTAGCAGCAGCAGCAAGCTAGCAGCTGATCTGTCCGCATCTCCTTAGCATGTGTTCAGCCCCCCCCCACACAACGCAAGCGTCAGAGACGTGAAGTGATTGGCGTATTTTATGATGTAATTTATGATTAACCAATTGCAATATTAAATTTTTTTTTAATGCTATCAATAATTCTGGTCACCATTAAAGTCTCGTAGTTACAGTCCTTTTGATTATCATCATTATGATTATAGTCTACATTCCATTTAGATTTTCTTTTTAAACTCACACACGCACCTTGCCAACTTTAAAGTCACTTGGCTGACACCTTAATTCAAGATGATTTACAACATATGTGAGATACACGAAACAAACTTAAAAACCGTAGGATGTGCAACAAAAACCTGAGTATCCTTGAGGAAAGTATTCATGCAGCAGCACAAACCATAACACAACAATTTATTTCTTGTGTAGCCCAAAATCACACATGGAATGTCTCAATGACCTTTAACAGGCTCTGTTTTTTGACAGCCCACCAGCCTAACCAGAACACCACTGTGCCATTCTCCAATTTATCTATGTATCTGTTTGCCAAACCTATTATTTTGTTTCCCAGATGAGGGTCCAAAATCCATGATGGCAGCATTGGTAAGAAGACAGGAACATACGCAGTACAGGATGCTTAGTCCATCACAGGGTTCATTTGCTGAGATACACACAGAGCCGCTGAAAAAATCAACAACTATTTTTTTCTTGCATAGCCCAAAATCACACAAGGAATGCCACAATGGGCTTTAAAAGGCCCTGTTTTATGACAGCCCCTTACCTTAACTCTCTAAGAAGACAAGACAAAACTCCCAAAAAAGCCTTGTAGGAAAAAAAACTGGAAGAAATCTTGGGAAGGGCAATTCAGAGAGAAACCTCCTTTTAGGCAGGTTTGGCATGCAGTGGGTGTCAAAAGTAATCGTCTTTACAGAGCTAGATGGCCATTCTATCATGGCCACCTCAGACATACAATACAACAGTACTGCTGTGTTTTTGAACAACACTCCTTACCATGTGCAAACGCAGAGTGCCATGTCAACCTGTCAATGGCAAAATGCAAGAACTGATTATACCACTCACTAAATACAGAACTAGCACATATAAGGATACAGATTTGTTAAAATTCATCAAAGTGTACAGTATATCTTTGGGGAGTCAGTGGAAACTTTAGCATTAAGAGAAACATCTGTGTATAGACAGGGACATTGTGCATTCTCCATAGAGACAGGGAGTGGACTGGGAGTTGGTCCGAACTTCTAGGAGCTATGATGAAGCAGCACTAACCACTGGGCCACAATGTTACCATATATACATGCATATTAGTCACAGCCTACATTATGTTCTCCAACCAATCTGCTCAAGATCAACTGCATCCTTTTCTGCACTGAGGTATTTATTTCATGATTGATGGCTTGACAGTCCAGTTGTTGAGGTGAACAATTTGTGTTGGTTTCTTCTCTGCATTTTACTGCTTCAGGGCGGCATGGTGGTGCAGTGGTAGCACTGCTGCCTCGCAATTAGGAGACCCGGGTTCGCTTCCCGGGGCCTCCCTGCGTGAAATTTGCATGTTCTACCCGTGTCTGCGTGGATTTCCTCCGAGCGCTCCGCTTTCCTCCCACAGTCCAAAGACATGCAGGTTAGGTGCATTGGTGATCCTAAATTGTCCCGTGTGTGTGTGTGTGTGCACCCTGTGGTGGGCTGGCACTCTGCCCGTGGTTTGTTTCCTGCCTTGCTCCCTGTGTTGGCTGGGATTGGCTCCAGCAGACCCCCGTGACCCTGTAGTTAGGATATAGCGGGATGGATGGATGGATGGATTTTACTGCTTCATCAAGTCCAAGTAAGCTGCCACCCCAGGACATGCCTTACAGAGAGAGCCAGTGATCAAAAGTGTATTATTTTGGACTTAATATATTTAATGTTATTCTAAATGATAGTAAAACGTAATTTAAAACTTGTTTTAGTTTGTTTAATTTCTGCATGAGTAAAGATCTTCTTTATGGAATTTTGTCTCCTTTATAGATGGAAACTCCAGAGCCACGAACAAGCTGGCACTCCCGGACAATGAAACAGCGCTTGATGTGGAAGCTTAGACAACAGTGGAAATTACTTGGCCTCTTTGAAATTGACAAAGATCATGAGTTTTATAGTTTCACCTGCATGTTGAAAGAGGGGTTAGCGGCTGCCGTCCAGAACTCCATTGACAACCCACTACAGGTAACATAGTGACTTCATCACCTGTATTTATGTCAGCCATTCATTCAAACGAGTTACAAATAACTCTGCAACCCTGAACTGAATAAGTATTTTAGAATATGGATGGCTGGTCAGGCGTACATGTCACAATGGTACAGCATCTTCCATATCTCTGCAGTTATGGCGTTGACTGGTTGAAAAGTAAACCTGAAACTTTGTGTTTTTCAGTAGCACTGGTCAAACTCTGGGAGTCTGCTCTCACTATTCCTGGTTTTGAAATATTTATTGCCTGTATGGAGTGTGTACCCTCTACCTGTAGGAGTTTTACTCTCTGTATTCCAATTTGTCTGACACATTCATAATATGTATGTGAGGTATATTGACAATTCTAAACTGGTCCTGTGTTTTAAGAGTGTGTACTGTATATGAGTGTGCCCTCCAACGGACTGGCACCCTGTCCAGGATTTGTTCCTACCTTATGTACAGGATAGGTTCTAACCCCACCTTGACCGTGAATTGTATAAAGCAGGTTTGAGAATGTTATGCCATTATATGTTATGCACACCCTGAGGAAACATTCACTGAAAGTGACATAATGTGCAATCCCCTTACATTGAGTATATGGGTGAAAACCTAAACCCAGGGCTTTGAAGCTGTCTTGCAGGAATGCCTAGGAAAAAGCCAAAAACTCAATGAGAAATGAATTAAATTAAAGGAATGGTCTCCGGTATTAGGTAGAGTCAAAGACATATTTCACTTTAGGGCTTACTTTAGAAGTGTGTTGACATTTGCAGGACATTTTTTGTTAAAATATCACTTGAGGTCAATCATTCAGTGGTGCTGCATCTGGCGGTGCCATCATCTTACATCATTAATATCGCTATTGCTTGTGTTCTCTTTGAAATACTGTTGCACATTGTTATGTAAAGCTTCTTCTTTTTAAAATTCTGTTGAATCAGAAAAGCAGTCAGCTTTCTATATGACAACAATGAGAGCTGCTTAAAATGTGAATGACATCAGTGTCTCTTTTGGTGTCAACTTAATTCTCTTTTTTACTAAAGTTTGGATTGCTGCACTCTTAATATTTCTCAATGTCACAATCACCAGCTCTTTCTTAGAAGGGTGTGGGATCGGGATGCTTTAAAAAGAAGTATTGTTTTGTTAAACATCTCAACCTTATTTTGCTCCCTTGCTCACAGTTTTGTCAGTTCACTTGCCTGAGAGCTGATTAATCTTTCATGTTAATCATGCCAAGTCTTGGAATGGACCTGGGCATTGGATTCAAATTCGTTCCTGGAGGGTTACAGAGATAACAGTTTGTGTTTCTTCCAAACTATTAATCAGAGGCTACTAGTCATAGCCATTTCCGGCGCCGCATCCGAGTGGCAGCCTTTTCCAGCGGCTCCGTATATGACTTTATCTTTTTACCTTTTTTTCTCTATTTTTCTCTATTTCACTGATCATTTCTACCACTTTCTTTTATGTGGAATTGCTCCCTGGACACTTTTTACTATTTTACTACTTGTGAATTTCCCCTTGGGATTAATAAAGTATCTATCTATCTATCTATCTATCTATCTATCTATCTATCTATCTATCTATCTATCTATCTATCTATCTATCTATCTATCTAGTCTGTGTTACCAACGTCTAGGTTTTAAGTTTGTGGGCTTACAAACTCAGTAGTTATGTCTATAAATGGCCAGTAATTGGTAAGTGGTAAATATTCTATCTCAGGTTGCCACAGTGGTTGTTCCAGTTCCAGAGTCCAGAGTCTCTGACTGTTGCACACTGGTGTCTTTAAGAAGGAGCCGAGAATACACTACTTCCAGATTGCTGAAATGGTCCCAATTTGCTTTTGAACACAACTTTTGATTGATCTGTCAGACTATGTTAAAACTAAACTTGATCAAAATAACAAAGTTTCATCCTTGTGATTGGCTGTTGCACCATATGATTCATCCTTTTCTGTTTCTGTGGATGATGTAAGGAGGATTTGTAAATGAGTCTATAATGTAATTTCAAGACAGTTTTTGAGGATCAGCATGGAGGAAATGGTACTGTCAGTCTCAAAGCATTTCATCACAATGGGAGTGAGTGTCACAGGTCTGTATTCCTTGAAACTATTTACTTTTTTGGCATAGATGTATACATTTGTGTCCTTTTGAAGCAGGTGGAACTGTATATTCTGTCATGAAGATGTAATTGAAGACAACAGCTTATTGGTCGCTACAGGTTTTTAACACGTGCTAAAACTGAAATCCAAACTGGACACTTTATGAACATTAATTTAAAAATCCTCTTCACGCCACCCACAGAAACAGAGAAGAATAAATCATGCAGTGCTACAGGTACTCGCATGGGAAAAACTTTGTCCTCGTAATCAGAATGGTTGTAGAAAGCATTACGTTCAACTGGAAGAGGAAATGTGGATGTGATTGGATCAAATGTTCACAGTTTAGATGAGTCACAAGTGCTTCTGCCATACTGAGTTGTCCAGGTATTGATTTTCAGTAACTTTAATTGCTTTCTTGACCTTGTAACTGTATTGCTTATAAGTTTTCAGTAAATTTTGACTGCTGCTGCTGATTGATGATTTCTTATTAGGCACACGGTTGTCTACACATTGTTGGATAACCTCAATCAGATCTAATAAGGAATCTCTTAACATGTCCCAATTTACAGAATCGAAACAATCAGATGAACCACTGATCACTTTTCTTATTGGCCCTTCACACTTCAGTCTCTTTTAGAAGTAGGAAGAATGAGATGTGGTCTGACTGTTCAGATTATAATAATAGCCATGTTCATTGCATGTTTTCTTCTTTGGGCATTCTGGTTTTCTCCACACATTCCAAAGATGAACAAATGATGTTATCTGTTGACTCTAAACCAGTCGTGTGTAACTGTGAGTGAGTCTGTCTGTCTGTCTGTCTGTATGTATGTATGTATGTATGTATGTATGTATGTATGTATGTATGTATGTATGTATAGGCAGATTGGTGTGTCTTGCAGCTGTCTGGCACCCCATCCAGTGTTAGCTTTTTCCTTTTATCCGATGCTGCTTAGCTAGACTCTGGCTCCCTTTGCCTGTGCTATATTGGATAGTTTCAGTAATAAATCGAGAGATATGCTATCCTTTCTGTTTAAGCTCTGTGTTTCTTACATCCGTCTGTTTTCCTTACCCAATTGTTTATTTCAGCAGCGTTTCGCAGAAAATGAATTACAACAAACTCTGAATGAGGTGCCAGTTAATTGTAGTATATTGTCTCACTGGTCCAGTTTAGAGTAAACACTCAGTCAGGCCCTCGTGTATCTGTAATGTGGGAGGAACACTTACATTCTTTTTTGTTTGTCTTAATGCTTATGAGAAATATTAGATAATTTAAATTATTATTCAATATTAAATACCTGTTTTGGTTTCATTGGGTTGCTCTGTCTCTCAGAGACTGTCATTTTGTTACTTTTTTTAAAGAGTGGGTCATCTGCATACTGTGCAGTGAAGCAAAACCCTCTGAAACCATCTGAGGTCATACATTACTATTTCCTGATATTAAGCAGTGCTTCATGAAGGAACACAATTGACTCTGTCTCTTGGTAATTCTGTAGCGGAAGATCTGGAAAACAAAACACAATAAATGAGCTGCTTCTAATTATAGCAACAATATTAAAGCCCAAAGTGGGCAGATCTCTGGATCGGTCATCCTGTTAGCCTTCATAAACAGGACCTTTGCTCTCCACCTGCTAGGCGAGTCAGTCAACTAAGTAATTACCATCACTGACCATCAACTGGCAATCAACAAAGCAAAACAACCTAGAAAGAAAACTCAGACAAGTGAGTGTGAAAATTACATAGAAAATAATAATTGAAAGAAAAAAAGACTTAATACTGCAATGTTGTATCTTGTCTCATGTTCCATCTCATGTGTACCATATGGGGTCTTCAGTACCTTACACACTCCCATGTAAAGAGTTGGAATCTTGTAGTTTTCACTTTATGCAGGGATTACAGGTAAGGTAAGAGATTTAGTTAAACTCCATATATGTTATAACTTTCTTACATTTTTATGTTGTTGCTGGAATGCAATATTTTAAGATGACCTTTACAGTGTTGTTGGTTCCTGCCCTGTACCTGATGATGCAGAGGTCTGTTTCTGGCACACCATAATAGTATTAAACAGGCTTATGTTTTTATGGTAATTAATATTACAGAATACTAAACTTTATATTATGTAGTGTTTGTGTATGCTGAACACCATACAAATATAGTTTGTAACTTTATTATATAATTTTACAGTTTAAAGTAGGGTTCATGGAGGATATGAAGGTTTCCATTCCAGCTACAGTAGTAACTAGCAGTCAGTTATTGCCATTAACAGAACAAGCTTTGTTGTCTTAATTTTAATTGACTCACTTTTTAAGATTCAAAACCTTAAACTTCTTATTTTTTTTTCTTAACCAGCAGCCAGTTAATAATAAGTACTGAGCTGCATCAGGTCAAAAACATTTGCATTATGTTCTTGGATAAAAAATAACCAGTACTCGAATTGTCTGGTGTGTCAAGGTGAATGCATTGACGAGCTCTGTTGCATGGGTCTCATACTCAGCTCCTGTAGGGCCACAATGCTTTTAGGTTTTCAATAAAAAATAATTTTATAATTAGGAGCCAATTCTTGCTGTTAATGATAGATGTTACTTTATTTTATTATATAGATCTTCATGGTACAAAGTTCAAGTTCTGATGGTTAAAAATAATCCAGCAGACTGTTTCTGCAGAACAATGATGTGTGCTGCTCCCCTCTCTCTCAAGCAATTTGGCTAATTTCCAGTTTACAGTTTGGATATTCCGGGAAGTGTCTTGGGGAAAACAGGTTGTGTGTGTGCGTCTTTACTAAGTGCTTATAAGCCCCAGTGAATAACATGGATAAAAGGTTTCCGCAGATGAGTAATGGCCCCTTAATATCCACACACAAATGATCTAAGCAACTAGAATAATTAACAACATTAAATGGAAAATATAATGCAGTAGGCATTGAAAAGAAGCATTTGAAACTCCCTTAATGCAGTGGCAGTAAAAACATACTTCAATTAAGCCATACTCATAGTGATGCTTGGGTGTGTCAATAAACAAAACAGCACACTAATGTGTGTTGTTTTTTACATATCAGGTGTTTTGAAAGATTTTGATTGCTTCCTATTTGTGCTCTTTTGAAGGCTGCAATTCCAGCAAACCACCAAAACAAAACCTGCTGAATTGTTGTTAGCAGTAGTTGATTCAGCAGTGTAGCCAGCCCAGCTCCATTGTGATTGAATGCCTGAATCAGCTTATTAGGATCTGAATCAATAGGCACCTCAGTCTTTACGCTAGATCAGTCTTGTGACATGCTGCTATTCTGTAATGAAAAGAAAGAAGCTGCGCATGCTTTGAGAAGGCCTTGACCAGAGTGTGCCAAAATGATAATGTACAGCATTGAAGGATCTGATGGAAGTGTGAGAAGGAGTCCTCCTTACACGAGTTACAAAGACCATACCGACTGACTTGTTAAGAGAGAGATCTGGACAGAAACTTATGAAGCTGCTTGTCCATCTTGACAACAGTAACAGTGTTGACAACAAATGAGGGTGCACTATGGTATAGTGATGATGATGATTATGATAATGCAATTAGAGAAAAAAGTAATGTGTAGAAAAGAAAAGAAAGAGAAATATAAGGAGAAATGTGATTCCAAATGGGAAAGGTCCTGTTTTTGTCTGTTCACCAATATACACTGGCAAAGGGCTTAGACTAAATGAGAATGAAACCAGAGGTATGGGTTGGGATTCCTTGGCAGAAGAATAGATAGATACTTTATTAATCCCAAGGGGAAATTCACATACTCCAGCAGCAGCAAACTGATTAAAAACAATATTAAATTAAAGAGTGATAACAATGCAGGTATAACAGACAACAAGTTTATATAATGTTAACGTTTACACAAAGGGTGGAATTGAAGAGTCACATAGTGTGGGGTCTCCTCAGTCTGTCAGTGGAGCAGGACGGTGACAGCAGTCTGTCACTAAAACTGCTCCTCTAAATGGAGATGATCCTGTTCAGTGGATGCAGTGGATTCTCCATGATTGACAGGAGCCTGCTCAGCGCCCGTCACTCTGCCACGGATGTCAAACTGTCCAGCTTTATTCCTACAATAGAGCCTGCCTTCCTCACCAGTTTGTCCAGGCGTGAGGCGTCCTTCTTCTTTATGCTGCTTCCCCAGCACACCACCTCGTAGAAGAGGGCACTCACCACAACCGTCTGATAGAACATCTGCAGCATCTTATTGCAGATGTTGAAGGACGCCAGCCTTCTAAGGAAGTATAGTCAGCTCTGTCCTCTCTTGCACAGAGCATCAGTATTGGCAGTCCAGTCCAATTTATTATCCAGCTGCACTCCCAGGTATTTATAGGTCTGTACCCTCTGCACAGTCACCTCTGATAATCACAGGGTCCAGGAGGGACCTGGGTCTCCTAAAATCCACCACCAGCTCCTTGGTTTTGCTGGTGTTCAGGTGTAAGTGGTTTGAGTCGCACCATTTAACAAAGTCCCTGATTAGGTTCCTATACTCCTCCTCCTGCCCACTCCTGATGCAGCCCACCATAGCAGTGTCGTCAGCGAAATTTTGCATGTGGCGGGACTCCGAGTTGTATTGGAAGTCTGATGTATATAGGCTAAATGTTGAGAACGTGTTAATATTTTTATTACAGTACTAGCCAAAGTACCCAGCATTGCCAGGGTATAAATAAATGTCATTTAGAAATCAACAAGAAGACATACTCTTAGACAAAAGCTGTAATCCTGTGACACAAATTGTTTTCCAAATTAATTGAGATGAAAACAGTGTAAATACCTGTAGTCTTAGATATGATTTGCTTTGTAAGTACAAAACATTGTGTGTGCCAATGATGAAACCTTCTCCTCAGTCCCACTGCACTCCTGTTGCATGTCGGGAATCATAGCCCGTGCATCAGTGCTTGTTTTAGAGGGTCCCCCTGCTAATTTAACCCCTCTTTTTGACACAACATATAGCCTATATTTTAAGTTGGACCAAAAACAATTGTGTTTTTGCCTGATTAGCAAACAAACAAACAGATATTTAAATGGCTTACAGTTTTATTTAGATTTTCTTTCTTTCTGCATTGTTTCAAAATGTTTTTGTTATTTTTGTGATATCATGTCAATTGCTGCAGAAACACCATATTAAAATCCCCACTAATGGCTTCTGTAGAAGCATTTCCTTCTGGGACAGTGAGCTCTCTAGCAGCCAGTGGACGTTGCCAACTTAAGCATTCTTTCTTTCTTGGCATCACACTACCTTCTAAATGTGGGCCAGGCAACTCAAGCAAATGCCCGGTTGCTTCTCTTTCTTTGCCACGTATATGGGTACCCTGCCTGTTGGTCTTCTGGGGCAAACAGTGCCTACACAGAATTTAACAGCCCTTTAGCTTCCCCTGTATTCCCATTCTGGCATACATGCTATGTACCCTGCTGCCAGTGTGACTCCCAATTTTCACTGACGTCTGCTTTGTCCTGTGGCAATCTAGTTTGGCTTGATGGTTGTTCAAAACTATGTCTATGCCATACCATTTTTCAGAGGTATTTTGAATGTGAACTGGTTTTATTAAAATAAGGGTAGTGATATTAGATGTAGAATTTGCATTTTGTCACACTTTATTTTATCTTAAAGGCAAGGCTGAGGCACAATTCCCAGCTTACCAGTTATTTCTTTGGATCTGTTTTTTACAGTGACCAGATAGATCTGCTAAGATCTACACTCACTGGCATCTCAACAAGTTGTTTTTTCTATTAGGATATCAGAGCTACTGCAGATTTCCAGATTTCCAGTGGGGATAACCAATGTCGGGAGGACTGCTTAAAGGAATATACCACCCAAAAATTATATTGTTTATATGTTACTTACCCTATGTTGTTTGTAGTGATGGCAGAGAAAAATGTTTTTATGCAAAGTGGAGAGAAAAAGGTTTATGATATAATACAAGTCAGTCGTGGCCAATGCTGTGCAATGGCAAACAATGTGAAAAATGTCAATGAAAAAATCTCGTGTTACTCATGCTGCATAATCCACATGTCAGTTATGCAGTTGTATTCTCAGAATGTGAAAACACATTTGTTTTGCTAAAATATTGTTAAATAGATGTGTCTGTAAAAAAAAAATCAGCACAAATCAGAAACAGGGAAAACAAACATGGGATTCAGTTTTTTTATTTTAAGATTGGTCTCTTGATCAATAGACATTGTTTCCCATTGTACAGTATTTGTTACTGTTGGCTTCCATTACATCAGAAACATTTTTCTCTCCAATCTGCATGAAAACACAAGATTTGAAGCTTCTCTCAACCATCACTACAAAGTAACAGCAAAAAATATAATTTTTGGGTGGAGTATTCCTTTAAGTGGGGAGAGCATGGTTTCACTTTTAAAGTGCTGCATAGTTAATGACTCAACTCAAAAATGTCCTTTTTTGTAACTATTTAAGTTTAATTGAAGTTTATTATATAGCCTTGTGGTGTATTTTTAAGCTTGCTCTGAACTTAACCTCATTAATGACGTTGTGTTAAAAATACTTTGCTTTTCTTTTTATCTTTTCTAATAAAGAATGAACTCTGTGAAGCCGACTTCAAGGTAGAAGTGAATCAAATTCATGAAGTAAGTTGAGTAGATTTCTTGCATTAAAATGCTCAGGCAATAATAACTGAGCAAATATGAATTTCCATTGAAAATCTCTATTACAGCAAGATAAATTGCAAAAGTTTACTGTTATGTACTATTAGTCACCGTTCGAAGTGTTTTATTTATTTTTAATAAAAATTCAAAGGTATTAAATGAGTCGCACTTGCTCCCCATATCAGTGATGCTATGCTTAAAAATTCATCTGTATGGAGGCATTCGACTTTTTGTCACAAGAAGCTCCCCGTCCGAGAAGATAGAGGCAGAAGGAATACACACTTGGTAACTGGCCATCAGTGCGGGTGTACTCTCAGCCAGGGGTCCTCAATTACAGTCCTGGAGGTCCACGGTGGCTGCAGGTTTTCACTTCAACCAATTTCTTAATTAGAACCCGTTTATTTACTACTAAAGCGATATGTTTTTTGGGCTTAATTTTAGTAATCATGCCTGTTACAATTCATGACCTTTAATTGGATATTTTAGTTTTTAGCAGCTGCTTGTAAGTTTTAAATTTGAAATTTTGCTTGTTTTCTTAACTGGACATTAGTTATTAATGAAATTCAAATAACCAATAAACCAGCAGCTCTCCAGCTAACACTTCCGTTTAAACCTATGCATATGCACCATGAAGTACTCATGCTAAAAACGTGTTTGGAATGAATGTTACGTTTAAATCTGTTCTGGTCCACAAAACACATGAATAATGTTTTCAAAAAAAGGAAACTCTACAGTGCAATTGATATTTCTTTTGGATGAATGAAAGCACTAATAAGCCAAATAGTTAAATACCAAGTTCCATTATCAGCAATGACTGTCTTCTAATTAGGAAACTAGTTGGAAGGAAAACCTGCGGCCCTCCAGGACCATGATTGAGGGCCCTTGCTCTAAGCTATGGGGCTTTAGGGCAAAGATGAACTTTAGTAGATGAGTTTATTTTTTTGGCCATTGTCAGATTTCAGGGAAGCACTGCAAAATGGGGATACACATGTCTGTCTCACAGAGTCCTTCGTAGTCCACTATCTGGTAGTAGATGACCTCAGAATGAAACTAGTGAACATTTTGTCTTGGAGCAGCTCTCAGTACCTGGGCTTTTAAATGAGTATGAGAACTTGGGGTGATGGGAAGCTGAGAGCTGCCAGACAGTGGTGGTCGTCCCAGTACTTTAAATTGTCCTCCATGACTCCAGGAAGTGATTCCACAGTTTACCAAGAATAGAACCCTGTCCTGGCCTGCAAGCTGTCACATCTTTCACTTCCAACTATATTTAAAGTCAATGCTTGAACCTGAAGTATGTTTTACCATTTCTTTGTAAGTCTCAAATATTTTGCAAGACATTGTGGTTTATTTTCTTCAACTAATTCTTGGCTAACTATTAAGAATCAAATGCTTATTAGTACAAGCCACTATCAGCAATTTACAGTGAAAGTGGATAAGGTTATTATAATCATAGCATCATTTCAGCTGAAGCTATTTTTTGAGATAATCATTGGCCAGATTTGCCTGTTAGAATGTACGCCTGGGTTATGTATCTTAGTGTTTCTCTTTCCTGTGAGATACAGTAAATCATTAAGAAAAAGCATTCAGTTTTAAGTCCACACTTTTTGATGCTATCAATTATGTATACTATCTGTTTGTAAACTGTGGATAGATTATTTACAGGTAGATTAACTATTTCAGTAGATGGCAGTCTTGCACTTCATTGCACTTAAGCTGCCTGCTAAAGTCTGCTTTTGGCCATGATGTTTGCATCATCTACACCGAGATTTCAGATGGAACTTATTTGCAATTCAGAATAACTTAAAGCCCTCTTTCATTTGCACAATGATCAAGATAAAGAATGTGATGGATATGTGTCAAGTTTGAGGTTTGGTTTTTATTGGAATTGGATCTGGCTCCTCCTGTTCTATTTGGCACACTGGTTTCAGAAAATGCTTTGAGATATGACAATGAACATACACAGATGCAAATTACCCCAAATAGCGAACTAACACTAAAACTATGACTTGCAAGACAATGTTTTCATTTTTTTTTCATTATTGATATTTTGTGAAATAAAACATTTTGGTATAAAAGGAGCGATCTGTTTAAACCAGAGTTACATTAGTTTAGTTTAGACCAGATTAGATTAACTTTATTAGTTCCAATGGAAATACAGCATTCAGTTAATCATCAGCAAGGCTCCCATTGTTTCAGTCAAAGCAAGGAGGTAAATCGTATGCTAAATATGTAATGCATTTTTTTAATATTCTTTGTTGTGTCTGATTATTTTACCTTGTTAGAGTTTCAAGATGCGGACATATGCAGGCCCTGTCTTTGCTCATTTTCGGCAGACACTAGGAATGACAGAAAAAGAATACCAGCTATCACTGAGTTCAGAAGGTTTTTATTTACAGTTCATCAGCAATTCAAAAAGCAAAGCAGATTTTTTTCTCACGTAAGTCTACCAAAGTTATTTTACCTTTTTCTTTTTTTCTGTTTGGTGGTGCATTGGTATGCCCATAAAATGAGGTCAAGTATGGTTGGCTGGGGCAGTGGCCAAAAGAAAATAATCCAGGATAAATTATATAATATGTCATAAAAAAA
>JANRMT010062802.1:12549148-12608885 GCA_026402145.1 Polypterus bichir lapradei | reverse complement strand
TATATATATATATATATATATATTATTAGTGAGTATTTTTCAGTTTGTGTATGTGCTCCAAGTATCGTTTTAGAGAAATGTGCTATATAAGGATAAATTTAACTATACCAACTGAATTTATAGCTTACTTACTGTATGTGCTGAGGAACTTTAGAAATTACACATATCCCCTAATCAAATTGGTACTGAAACAAAAGGTCAAAAAATAGAAATCCACATGAAGAGTACCCAGATCACAACATATACCTCTTCCTGTTCTGACAAGATATCTTTAAGAGAAAACTAAGTTGAAAATTTTGAAAACATTCTAAAATGTACCCATCTAAATACATCAGAATTGTGATGTCATCTGTATAGCATTTGTGGTCACATGTCACCTCCCTCACGGCGAAGCGAAAAATAAATAATTAAAGATGTTAGCTAATAAAACTATGTTAATTTACATAAAAATAAAAATTATAATATGAAAAAGGCATCATTAGGGGAAAAAACATAAACAGCCCGTGGTACTCTTCCTCTGAACTTTCCAGGTGCTGGTTGACTAGTATGACAGTCCTTCTGCAACCATTGTGGGCAACACCAGCTATTACATTTCCAAAAAAGTTGGGATGTTCTGTAAAATGTAAATAAAAACAGAATGCAATGATTTTCAAATCTCATAAACCCATATTTTATTCACAATAGAACATTGAAAACATATCAAATGTCAAAGGTGAGACTATTTCATGAAAAATCTTAGCTCATATTTAAATTTGATGGAAGCAACACATCTCAAAAAGGTTGGGACGGGGCAACAAAAGGTTGGAAAAGTAAGTGGTACTAAAAAGAAAGAGCTGGAGGAACATTTTGCAACTATCTTGGTTAACTGGCAACAGGTCAGTAACATGATTCGCTATAAAAAGAGTATCTCAGAAGTAAAGGTTCACCAATCTGTAAAAAATTGTGTCTATAAATTGTGGAACAATTTCAGAATAATGTTCCTCAACATAAAATTGCCAAGACTTTGAATATCTCATCATCTACGGTACATAATTGCATCAAAAGATTCAGAGAATCTGGAGAAATCTCTGTGCATAAGGGACAGCCAAAGCTCATTTAAAATGGACTGAGGTAAAGTGGAAAACTATCCTGTGGTCAAACAAATTGAAATTTGAAATTCTTTTTGGAAAACATAGACACTGTGTCATATGGACTAAAGAAGAAAGGGGACCATCTGGCTTGATATCAGCACTCAGTTCAAATATCTGTATCTCTGATGGTCTGATAATATGAGTGTGTACTAGTGCCTATGGAATTGGCACCTTGCACATCTGGAAAGGCACCATTAATGCTGAAAGGTACTGCATATACAGGTTTTAGAGCAACATATGCTCCCAACCAGATGATGTCTTTTTCAGGGAAGGCTTTGCATATTCCAGCAAGACAGTGCTAAAGTGCATACTGCATCTATTACAACAGCATGGCTTCGTAGTAGAAGAGTCCGCGTGCTGAACTGACCTCCCTACAGTCCAGACCTTTCATCAATTGAAAACATTTGGCGCATCATGAGATGAAAAATATGACAAAGAAGACCCAGGACTGTTGATCAGCTGGAATCACATATCAGACAAAAATGGGACAACATTTCTCTCCCAAAAGTCCAGCAACTGGTCTCCTCACTTCCCAGACATTTACAGACTGTTGTTAAAAGAGGATGGGATGCTACATAGTGGTAAACATGGCCCTGACCCAAGTTTTTTGAGATGTGTTGCTGCCATCAAATTCAAATTGACCTTATTCTTTTCTTGAAATGGTACTTTTTCTCAGTTTAAACATTTGATATGTATTCTATGTTCTATTGTAAATACAATATGGGTTTATGGGATTTGCAAATCATTCTGTTCTGTTTTTATTTACAATTTACACTGCATCTCAACTTTTTAGAATTGGGGTTGTAGATCTGGCTGTAAAGCTTCGCTAACAAACATTCTGCTCGTATCAAAATTACTTGTTTATATGACTGATGATTTTGTTAAGCTTAATATGCCCCAACTCTGTTCAGCCTCTTGTCTTTTTAACTTTAAGACGATTCAGATACCTCTAGTAGTAATACCGGGCATAACAGACATGCATATGTGACTACATATCCGGCTCTGCTGATTTTGTTTTCAGTTTTTGTGTAAATGTCAGCACCACATCAGAGTGTAACTATTTTTTTTGTCAAAGATTACATGTGGTGTGAGTATATAATATACAGAGAATATTTGATAACTAATAGCAAACTTTGGTCCTTGTAGGAATGACAAAAGATTTTTCCTCAAAACCCAGAACAAAAGAGAAGTCAAATTTCTTCTATCCCACCTCAAGAGTTATATCCAACACATTGAGAAGTATCCTCACTCGCTGCTTGTCAAGTTTCTAGGTAATGAGATATCACGCTGTGGGATTTAGTTTGTACTTCTGTTAATGCAGTTCTACCTTAAAAGCGCTGTGTATTATTCTTGGTTGTAGGAGTACACAGAATCAAAATCCCAAGTCAAGGAAAGGTGAGAATTGTGTTGTGAGTTACATTTTTTCTTTTTTTCAAACTTTGATCATTATTTTAAGAAAATGTTTTATTTTGCAGAAATATTTCATAGTGATGCAGAGTGTATTTTATCCTGATGAAAGAATCATTGCCCGGTAAGCAGAAACACATAACAACCCAAATAACACTCAATGTTTCAGGTGATTGTTGTAGTTTTCTTTCCAAATAAAGGATCTGAAGTTACTCTGCATGTGTGTATATATATATATTTACTTTAATTCAATAGATGCTTGCACTTCTGAGTACTGCACAGTCACTAGCCTTTTACAGAAGCTCAGTGTTTTCTATGAGTTTTTTATTGTTTTTGAAGTTATTTTACTAGTTATTAATTCCAATTAATTTTAGGATAAAATTTGATCTGACCTGTGGCTTGTCACTGATAGTAGCCACCAGAAATCATATAAATTAATTTTAAATTTACCAATGATCTGCCAATGTCATCGCAAACCAGAGTGGCAGCTCATTTCAACTGCCTTTTGGACAAACTGCAAACTTGGGAGACGTCACAGGGAGAGCAAAGAGGATCTAAAGACTACCTTACAATTGCAACATCTGGGAATATAAGAGACACTGAGAAACTAAAAGTGAGGAATATTACATTTTCCTGTAAAGAGCAGCTAGTACTGTGATCTTGAGTGCTTAAGCAGCTCTGTGCCACTCTCCCATGGGAGTTGTTCATCGACTTAGTGGGTGAAGAGCTGGAGCAAGGAATAAAGAGTTTAGAACTGGTCTGCCATCTATTGTAATGGCCAGTGTTCAATAGCTCTCAAATAAGATGGATTAACTGCCTGCTCTCATAGCAGATACTGGTGCATAAAGGTAATGTGGCATCTTGTGTTTTATGGAGAGTTGGAGGGGATCTGGTCATCTGTGCAAATGAGGAATGCTGTAAAAGGAAGCACATTACTGTTAAAACTAAAATTTATACTACAGACACTAAAATTCTGGATGTCAGAATGTATCCAAGTTTTTTTCCAAGGGAGATAAGTTACATCATCCTTATTAACGTTTCTGTTCTTCGCACTGCAAATGAGGACTCAGCAACATAAAAAAATTTCTCCTCTTACTACCATTCTAATACTGAATCATTCTAATCCTGTAGTTATACTATGTGATGACTTCAACCATGTGACTTTGGAAGTGACAATGACAAACTCCCAGCAGTATGTATCATGTTCCAAGAGAGAAAAAAACTAACTGGACCTAATCTATTCAAATGTTAACAATGCCTTTAAGTGTAAACTTGTGCCCTTTAGGGCAGATCTGACCTCAGTCAGATCCATCTTAATTCCACCTACAAGCCTGTTATCAGACATCAACCTGTTGCTACCAGGAAAGTGAGGAAATGGATCCTGGAGGCTGAAATGGCCCTGAATGACTGCTTCCAAAGGACAGACAGGGAAATGATGTGTGAGTCACATGGGTACAATACTGGGGAATCAATTGCTGCATTACATACTATATTAACATCTGTCTTAACTCTATTGTGCCATCAAAATATAGTGCATAGCTTACAAGTAGCAAGCATTGGATTACTAAGGAGATAAACAAGATTCCTGAATGAGAAGAAAACAAGATTCAAATCTAATGACAAAGAAGGTCTAAAATATATACAGAGGATGCTGAAGAATAAGCTGAGTGAAAGGAAGGAGGCTTACAGAGCTAACATAAAATACAAACTCAATTGGAATAACATGAAGGATGTTTGTAATGGACAGAACATCATTACTGGACTCAAACAATACAGGCCTCAGGTGCTAGAAGGGAATGTGGACAAGGCTAACACCCTGATCCAATTTTAAATAGTTTTTCCTTCCTTTTACCACCACCTTTTTCTAATGATGAGACTCCCACACTGTCCCAACTACAGCAGCTACTATCACTTCAACTGATGAGTCGACCTTTAACCATCAATATGTGCTGCCCATAATTGATGAAAAAGTGAGAAGGCAGCTGAGGAGGCTGCATAAAAGAAAGACCATGGGATTATATTGAGCCCTTGAGTTCAAAAGGCCTGTACTGACCATCTTTGTAGCAGCTCTGTTATATGTTCAGTCTGTAACTAAGGCTCCAGGAAGGGCTGCTGCTGTGAAAAACATCCTGCATCGCTCCTGTTACAGAGAAGATAGGCATCTGTTCATCTAATGACTGCAGACCAGTGTAACCTTCATCTCACATCATGAAGACCATGAAGAGGCTGGACATGGACTTTATGAGTTTTCTTGTGAAAGACCACTTTGACCTACTGCAGTTTGCTTATTGGACAAAGATTGGAGTAGAAGATGCAATTATCTATCTGTTCTACAACGCCTATTCCCATCTGTACAAAGCTGCCAGCAATGTAAGGATTGTTTTTGACTTCTCCAGTGCATGTTAAGGGGTAAGTTTAGGCATATGAGTCTATGATGTCCTGGATAAAGTTCTATCTAGTGGGGAGGCCACAGTTTGTGACATTCAAGGACTGTGTCTCTGATATGTGTGTGACTACCACTGAAGCACCAAAAGAAACAATCCTGTCACATTTTCTCTTCACCCTGTACACCTCAGACTATAAATATAACTTCTATTTAAGTCACTTGCAGAAATTCTCAGATAATTCTGCACTAATGGGATGTATTGAAAAGGGGATGAAATAGAGGATAATAGTCAGATGGAGGACTTTGTTTCTTAGTGCAAAGAGAATTGCCTGAAACTTAACATCAGCAAAACCAACAAATTGGTTATTGACTTTCACTGTACCAAAGAGCCTATATGCCCAGTCATTTTTCAGGAAATGAGTGCACTGCTACAAGTCCTTGTGGTTCCACATCAATAACTGGTCTAGTAACACAGAGAAACCACTGTATATAAGAAAGGGTAGAGCAGACTCTTTCTTGGGAGACTGCATTCCTTTAATGTGGGTTGTGACATCCTTTACATCATTTATTACTCTGTGATGGCAAGTGCAATTTTCTACATTGTGGTGTACTAACTACATCACTCCAAGAGAGGGCCACTGGATCAATGTCAGGGAAAGTTATGGGATGCACTCTCAACCTCCTGAAGTTAATAGTGGAGGCATGAATAAAAGTAAAACTGAATGCCACTGTAAACAATGCTAAACATCCTTTCTATGACACACTGATGTTAAGTACAGTACTTTTAGCCATTAGATTAAGCAGAAGTGTGGCAGAAAACACTACTGGAACTCCTTTATACAAATGGCTTACGCTTTATAGTGGCTAACTGTGACTGCTTGTTTTATCTTTAGCCAAGACAGACATCTTTATTTCTTTTTAGCAATTCGGCTATACAATTTATGTTTTTGTTTATTTATTTACTAAGCTTCTGTAAAAAGCTAAATGTCCTTCTTGAAACAAAATAAAGTTGTGTTTGTCTATCTAACTATCTATTGGAAAGTGGCAAGTAAACTCACATTCTGTTTGAGTCACTCTAAGTAGACAAAGAAATTCCTAGGTTCACATAGACATGGATAAGGAATACAGCTAATAAACAGTAAATCATCCTATAGACTGTGAAAAGTTACTAGCTAAGTTATAAACTTAAAGTGCACAACTTATCACATGATCCAAGCTAAACCATTTTTTGGATGAAACGGTGTAAGAGTATATGTATATGTATATGTATATGTATATGTATAAAACTGGTTATACATAGTACAATATGGTTTAAATAAAGATACAGACACATATATTACTGTATACATAAAATATAATTCCCTTAAGAATGATACATTACATTTAATGGTTTATCAGAAAATCTTTGTTTAGCACATATGTCTAATTTCCTAGTATTCTTAAGATTATTGTACAATCAGCATAGCCACCCATCCGCACATTTTTAATGAAATGGGGCTCTAATGTCATGCTCAGAAAAGGTACAATCTTAAGGGTGAATAAAATCTTTAACTGGCCTACTGACTAGTATCTGGGACAGAAATTAGTACATTTTCAAGAAAAACTTCAAGACACCTAAATCCTGGCCAGCTAAACAGTAAACTACTACTTCTTCATGTTGAAAATTTAAGAAGGATTATGTTATTGACTGAAAATTTCCTGAGATTAGAAGAAAGAGAGTCTTGGGGTTTCTAGTAAGAAGCCAGAACCTACTTGGCTACAATGGAAGAGGAGCAGAGAAAGCTAGGAGAGGAAATATTTGAGGTCAATAAGCAGGTTTGAGGAAACAGAGTCAGATACATAGTATCTGAAGGAAGAGTAGAGGACAGTACAAAAAGATATACAGGTAGATGAAAGTATACGGGGCATTCGTAAAACAAAGGCTGAAGTATAAGTGGGCAGCTAGATCCATAATGTAGTGTTTGCAAACTGAAAGAGATAAGTGATGCATAAATTTAAATTGAGTTTGTTAGTGACTTTCATGTTTGGAGGTGATTAAGATAGTTACAAATATAATGTTCTAAGACAAAGGAGGAGAAGATGAAAGGTCACACTACCAGATTAAGTGTACAGGTGAAGGCCTGTAGGTTAATTTGCACAATGTGGCAAACAAAGCAATGTCTGTTTTCGAATGGGGAGACAAGGAACAGGAGATATTGGAAAGAGGGTGACAAAAGAAAGGACAGAGTAAAACAATTCCACTTGCCTTAAGATGTAACCTCAACTGGAAGTAAGTGGAACAAAAAGGGAGGATGAGATATCCTGGATAGCAGTGACAAGAACTTTCCAAGACCTGACTCAAATATATACAAGTGAGTATTGATGTGAGTATAGATAGGAGTGACATGAAACAGTACGAGCCCTTCTGGAAGTTTTGTTCCCAATCGTGAGTGTAAGTCTTTAGTGGCTCTGCAGCAAGATGTACGTTCTTGCAAGAACACCAGGCAGCCATCCAACTGTATGCACAAGTCTTCACCATTAAGCCTCAGATGATTATAGTTTTTCTATTTTAGATTATAGATATGAAGCGTGTCCATTAGGTGGCAGCAAAATATAAAGAAATGTAAATTTATTCTAAAACTCAACACATTTCATTCATTTTCTAAATCTGCTGTTTTAACTCTTTCAGGGCTAATTATTTTTTTCATTTTCTCCTAGGTCGGAATGTTTTTCCCAAAAACTCAGTTTTCTAAAAAGCATACAAAGCAAAGACTATATGCATTTAACATTAAACAGTAGCTTTCTAAGATCGGCTATCACACTGCTTACATACTTACTACATACCTGTTTGTCTAGCCATTTATATTCTGAAAGGCACTTTCTGGAAAAAAAAAGACACAGTTACCTGCCTTACGTCTTTGATTTCCTGAACACTTGAGTTTGATAAGTCAGAGTCTGATTCAGAAACAATATGCAAAAAGCAAGAAAATACATAATGAACACAGAGTATTTTACTTTGCTCTTTTGCTCGACGTCAGTGCCATTCTAGACATTTTTTACTCTACAACAACAACAACATTTATTTCTATAGCACATTTACATACAAATGATGGAGCTCAAAGTTCTTTACACAATGAAGAAAGAGAAAAAAGACAAAAATAAGAAAATAGAATTTGGGTATAAGTATATAAGTAAAATATAAAATATAAGTAAGGTCCGATGGCCAGGGAGGACAGAAAAAACAAAACAAAAAAAAAAACTCCAGATGGCTGGAGAAAAAAATAAAATCTGCAGGGGTTCCGAGGCCACGAGACCACCCAGCCCCCTCTAGGCATTCTACTTAACATAAATGACCTCAATCAGTCCTCATTGTATTCAGGGTTCACATGGAAGAACTTGATGATGACGGTCATGTGGACCTCTGGTCTTTAATCCATCAATGCAGGGATTGTGATCAGGTAGTGGTGGCGCTGATTGCCTCCACAGAAATCCGGAAAAAGAACAGAAGAGAAAGTAGGGGTTAGTACAGATTATGGAGCCACCAGGAATGATATTGATGATTAAATACATATACAGAGTATCAGGGTTAAACTAAAATGAAGCTATGAGAAAGCCATGTTAAAATAATGCGTTTTTAGCAGTTTTTTAAAGTGCTCCACTGTATTAGCCTGGCAAATTTTTATCGGTAAACATAACAGGTGCATAACAGCAAAAGGCTGCCTCATCACTTCTTTTAAGTTTAACGTTTAACTCTCGGAATAATAAGCAGACACTCATTTGAAAATCTAAGGTTACGATTCGGAGTGTGAGGTGAAAGATATTCCATTTATAGGATAGAGCAGATTATTGAAGGCTTTGTAAACAATAAGCTGGATTTTAAAGTCAATGCTCTATGCTCCTCACACACACACACACAGGGATGTGATGTCAAGTCAATGAGTCTAACAGTCCACCTAGCAAAGAGGGTCTACCTGTAACGTGATGTCTACAGCTGATTATTACCCTCTGCCCCTGGATGTCAAATAAAGTCAACATCCAACCTCAACCCCTGCTGTCAACAAAAGTTGACATCCGCCCTAAAAGAGTTAATGCAAATTCACGGAGAGTGCAGTTGTGAGACATTCAGGGATAAAACCAAGAAATGATGCTCTAGCTATAAAAGAATGTAGGAAAACACTGGAAAATATTTAATGTGAACATAGATTCCACACAAAAAGTAAGGTCAGTGAAAGTTACTAGAGATCCATTAACTGTGACACAGAAACATTAAGCATTACACTACTTTATGTTTATGTATTTCTAGATAGTCATTGTCAATGAGTTACTCCATTCTATGTCTCATCCTTTTGGTTATATAGGCTCATATCATCTTCAAAGTGAGCATGATGCCTGCTAGGCTAAAATATCAGTGATAGCTAGGCAGCAAAGGGCACAAGGTAGAAACCAGTTTAGAGTTGCCAGTCAAACTATTTTGTGATGAGAGAAGAAAAGGACAGTACTTGGTGATAAATTTGTGCAGGCATGGGCAGAAAACACATTATATTATATTATATTATATTATATTATATTATATTATATTATATTATATTATATTATACCAGTAACGGCGCACTGCACGATAACATGCAGTAAATACATTTGACTTGAGCATTCCTTGTTTTCATTCTCTTTCTCTGTACGTTTAGCATTCGTTTGCTCAGAGGTTGATGCGATTACTGTTTCTTGAGCAGCTCTTCTTTTCTCCACCCTAGCGGCCCGCTTCTTCTCTTCTTTCGTCTGCATCTTTGCACGTTCAAACTGATTAAGTCAGTGTTTGTGCTGCAATGATTTAGTATGTTTTCTTTCATTTTTCACTTAAGCTAGCACTTTAGTCTTCAATCTGCCTCAAGAATGATTTAAAATATGAAGAGGTAGGGGAAGTGACAGTGAAGGTGGTAGGGAATGAGAACGGTGCCCGTATGCATGTACCACATGGCTGCCCGCTGCCGAGAGTTGATTCTACAATAAAATAAAATAAAAAGAGGAATAACCTTGGAGGTCAATCATCACCCCGAAAGCGGATAGTAGATGTCATGTAGTAAATGTGTACCAAATTTCAGGTCAATAGGTCAAACGGTTTGCAAGCTAAAGGTGATTTAACATCCTGGACAGAAACGGGCAGCTACGATAGCGTATTATATATAAAAATTATGGTGATGCAGCTATTAGTGCTGCTGCTTCATGGATTTGAAATTCACGCCTGGTTGTTGCTGCATGGAGTTTGCACATTTTTACTGTCTCTGCTTGGGTTATCCTCTGGGTACTCCAGGTTTTCGTCCCACATCTGCAAAGAGATGCTGATTAGGTTATTGGTAACTCTAAACTGGCCCCTATGTCAGTGTGTTTGTGTGTGGGTTTTGTGATGGACTGTCATGGTGTCCCTGGCTGATTCCTGTAATTGGTTGCTTCTGGCCTTGTGCTTAGTGTTCCCAGGATAAACTTTAGTCCCCTGTGACCCTGGCATGGATTAAACAGGTTTGAAAAATGTAGGATATGTTACTGTATATTTAGCCACACATCTATTTACTAAACTCTCTAACTGTATTAATCTGATTTTAGGATGACAGGGAACTGGAGTCTATTTTAGTATTGTCAGTCAAAAGGCAGAACGCAGCCCATTACAGGTAGCGCTTCTAATGTTAGCAGCAGTCACACTCACACTTACTCACTCTTTCTGGGCCAATTTAGAGTCATCAATCAACTTAAAATATCTTTGGAAGACATGTAAGGAAACCCATGTGGACAACAGAGTGATAATCAAACTCCATCTGGTAGGCAATCTGACCAAGAATCAAACTAAGGGTCTCAGGTAGTAATTCTGCCCACTTTTTCATCCAATAATGATAATGTTTTATGATAAACATTTATTCTGATACTTAGCATAAGGTACAGTACAAACCCAGACAATCGATTTCTAATTTGATTTCTGTTTTCTTTTCATGAGGTATGATATAAAGGGCTGCCAAGTTAGCCGATGGACAGAGCCCAATCCTGAAGGAAACCAAGTTATTGTGGTACTAAAGGACATGAACTTTGAGGGAAAATATGTTTCTTTGGGTAAGAGAATCTTAAACCTATTTTAATACCACGAAAATAGGAAAAATGTCTCACACAGCTGGGATAGGCACAGAGACAATGTGCAAGTCTGATTTCTACCCTGAAAGCGTTACTTGTGAAACCTTTGATGGAGGTAGGGGGTCACTACTCTGATTTAAATAACCAACACTCAATATCTTAATTTGTATAAAGTTAAATTTAAAAATAAAAAATAAAATAAACTGCCCATTTTCATTGTTGGACACATCTCAGCTGTGTGTGTACTTGCTATTGTATTGATGTACAATGGAATACATTGGAAGCCCTTTCACAAACTGGCATGCACCGTTGTAAGATTTTCAGGTGAAAAACACACAGCCATTTAACTCAGTGTTGGTTGAGTGTTTTTTTAGTCCAGAGGTATAATGCAAAACCACTGGTGACATTCAGTGCTATTTTCTTTATGTCTTTTTCACAATGACAATATGAAAAAGAACACACAGAGTATTTCTTGTAACCTGTAGCTCTCCAGACCATATTGAGGTGCTGAAGACTGGCAGCTGAGCCACTTGCTGACTACATTAATCACTTAGAGGAATGGGCTAGCAAGCCATGACGGGGGAAAGAACGTAAGGCGCATAATTCATTATTGTTCATTAAAAATGATGTACATGTAACTGAGGAGTAGATTAATGCCAAATTAAATAGCTGTGACAAAAAAGCCTCCAAAAACAAATCTATAATAACCTCAGTATATCTCAAAAGAAGGAAACTGAGACTGCAGAGATAAAGTAAAAGAGCTTCATCTAACCAGGGAACTTTAAATTAAAACTAATTTACTATAAGAAATGGCAATTTCTTTTAGATCCTCCCTCACAGCATACATTTTTATGATCCCACCCTTACAGCATACATTATTTATGATTCCTCCCTTATCTTGCTCTTACTCCCACACCATTTTCAGAGTAGTCTGGGATGAGCTCCTCTGTATGCCAAGACATAATATGCACCTGTTTAAAGAAGTTAATAGTTGTTGGTGATGGCTCAAAGAAAAGGTACGCATATGCAATATAGTAAGAGAAATATATCATAATAGTAACCCACAAAGAGCTCGTAAGTTGGTTAAATGAGTAATATTGACTGTAATGGGATGTGGGCAGAAACGGGAGCACCTGGAGAATTCCCATAAATTATCTCCCCCATGTAAATAAATAGCTCTGAGCTGTGGCTGTTCTTTTCAAATGTTTATACAATATGTTTAACATTTTGAACTACTTTAACAAGGTGGCAATAGATTGATAGTTTCCTCTTTATTTTTCCCAAGAGGAAGCTCAATAAATAAATAAAATAAGAAACAACAAGAATAACTCCCCTCAAATACAAACCAAAATTACTACAAAGAAAGGAAAATGTGTGACTTAGCCTAAGATAAAAAGAGCAGTCACATGATAATCATGAGTAAGTAAGTAAATGTACACAGCATTCCAAGTCTGCTCCATATTATGCTTGTGTGTGCAGGTAATTCAATATATTTTTTAGTCACAACTGTAAACTTGCATCTGATAAATTACTGACAGATCCTATGTGTATAGAAATCAGGTTTTTTTCAGGTTTTGAGGAATGAAGGTTGAGAATTGTATCCATATCAAGAAGCTAAACATCAGCAAAACCTATTTCTTAACCAGCATAGGAACACTTAAATCCAAAAACAGTGCAAACAAAAACAATAGCATTAGCGACTTAAAAAATCACTGAATAATAATAATCGTCCATGCATACTTGGTATTTTAAGTCATAATAATAAAAGTGACTAAAGTGATAAAAATAAGACTGTTTCTGAAGTGCTTTAAATTGAATTATATCATCTCTGTATCAGTTATATTAGATATACTTCTTACTTTCTTTTTGACATTTTTAACATTTATAGACCAGCAGCGGTCTTGGCTTATCCGGCAGATGGAGATTGATACACACTTCCTTCAACAACTGAATGTTCTAGATTACAGTCTACTGCTTGCGTTCCAGCCTCTTCATGCTGACGAGCGACGGCAGAGCTGGTCATTTGCTAATGTCATCATGCGCACGAAGAAGTAAGTCCTTCTCTTCCTGTCTTCCACAGCCAAGTCAATCATCATACTCAGGTATATTCTAATATACTGTACATGAGAGTATATTTTAGCTCCATCTCCTTAACTCATTTTGTCTTTTAAGTTGTTTTTTTTTCAGAAGAAATATCAATGTACACGGTAAGTCAAAAGTAGTGCATTATCAATATCATTAGAGCTGCTATCCCACAGGTGAAAGGAACGATGTTAAAATTGTACCCCAGCCATGTCTTTGTGGAGTTTGCATATCGTGTCTGAGTGTTTTTGTCCAGTTATTTCAGTTCTTTCAACATCCCAAAGACATGCATGTTATGTTAAATGTGTATTCTAAATTGGCCCAATGTGTTTGTATGAGTGAACATGTCCTAATATATGCAATTCATCCAGAGTTAGTTCTTGTCCTTGTGCCTGAAGCTTCCACAGTTTCAAGAAAGCAATGGATTGAAGGTCTTCACTCACTCAGTATAATTTTCTACCTATGTCAGTAGGTAATATAAATAAATCTTCATCACAATATAAACCTTGAGTTTTTACATACTGGTTTCAGTTTCCTTGCTGAAGATACTTAAAAACACTAAACTGTAAGTATTTGCTCAAATAAGTTCCAACCAGTGAGTCAATCATGAAGAGTTAATAAAAGTATTTGAGTCAGGAAGTTTCAGACCTCAACTCCCAGTTTAATCAGATGCCACAAAATCCTGGTTAAATCACTCCACTTACGGTAGTTATAGTCTGTCTGTTGTTTCTTAGGTAAGAGATTTGAAAGGTTTAAACCTGGCATAACTCTTCTGAAATACAAACCAAAATTACTACAAAGAAAGGAAAATGTGTGACTTAGCCTACGATAAAAAGAGCAGTCACATGATAATCATGAGTAAGTAAGTAAATGTACACAGCATTCCAAGTCTGTTCCATATTATGCTTGTGTTTGCAGGTAATTCAATATATTTTTCAGTCACAACTGGAAACTTGCATCTGATAAATTACTGGCAGATCCTACGTGTATAGAAATCATGTTTTTTTCAGGTTTTGAGGAATGAAGGTTGAGAATTGTATCCATATCAAGAAGCTAAACATCAGCAAAACCGATTTCTTAACCAGCATATGAACACTTAAATCCAAAAACAGTCCAAACAAAAACAATAGCATTAGCGACTTAAAAATCACTGAATAATAATAATCGTCCATGTATACTTGGTATGTTGTCTGTTGTTTCTTAGGTAAGAGATTTGAAAGGTTTAAACCTGGAGGTTCATCTGTCAGCTCCCTGCCTAATTAGATTCTCCTCACATATGAGTTAGCTCATTCAGAGGAATTCATTTTGCTAAGAGCTTTAAAACATATAAAAAACAAATTTAATGTTTATTTTATACAGCACTATACAAAAATGTATTTGAAAAATTAAAACTATAACACAATGAGTGCCCTTTCAGTAACTCGGTTCTCCTCACAGAGTTAAACTAATCATCCGTCCATTTATTTACTGAACCTGCTTAATCCCATTTAACGTCTGCAGGGAGCCATTAGCCACACAAGTCCATTATAGGGCACATTCACATATACAGTACATCACAGGCACTCTTGTCAGGCCATTTCATTGTCATTGATCATCTTAAACTACATGCTACTGGAATTTGAGAAGGAAACTTACATGCACTCAGATAGGATGGGCAAACTCCAGTTTTGGATATTAAACTCTGGTCCATGTATTCAAAGAAAAATTGCAGGGAGTGAGGGAATATTTTAATCTTAGACTGAAATGATGATTTGTTTAAACAGCCATAGATGTAAATAATGAGGACAGATAAATACAGTATTTTTAAAAGTGAAAAGCATCTGAGTGTTTAGTAAACTGGTTTAGGTCATAAGACATAAATCAAAAGGACTAAAAAAACAAAACAAAATTAGCAACTAAATTTGCAGTCAAAAGTTCTTTTCAAGATTTATACTAAATTAAATCCTAATAATTCTTTGTTTTTTTTTGAGGAGCACTCATACTACACAAATGTGAGTTTTTTCCTGTGTTTTAAAACAACCTTTTAAAATAATAATAAAGTATTGTCACAGATCACAATGTCATCAGCAAACATCATAGTCCATTGGGCTCCTGTCTATTCTCATCTGTCAACCTGTCCATCACCATTCTTATCTGCAATGGTGATGGACAGGTTGACAGACGAGATTAGACAGCAGTCCCTGTGGACAATGATGTTTGCTGATGACATTGTGATCTGTAGCAATAGTAGGGAGCAGGTTGAGGAGACCCTGGAGAGGTGGAGATATGCTCTAGAGACAAGAGGAATGAAGGTCAGTAGGACCACCAAGACAGAATACATGTGTGTGAATGAGAGGGTGGTCAGTGGAATGGTGAGGATGCAGGGAGTAGAGTTGGCAAAGGTGGATGAGTTTAAATACTTGGGATCAACAGTACAGAGTAATGGGGATTGTGGAAGAGAGTTGAAGAAGAGAGTGCTGGCAGGGTGGAATGAGTGGAGAAGAGTGTCAGGAGTGACTTGTGACAGATGGGTATCAGCAAAAGTGAAAGGGAAGGTCTACAGGATGGTAGTGAAACCAGCTATGTTATATGGGTTGGAGACAGTGGCACTGACCAGAAAGCAGGAGACAGAGCTGGAGGTAGCAGAGTTAAAGATCCTAAGATTTGCATTATGTGTAACGAGGTTGGACAGGATTAGAAATGAGGACATTAGAGGGTCAGCTCAAGTTGGATGGTTAGGAGACAAAGTCAGAGAGGCGAGATTTGGACATGTGCAGAGGAGAGATGCTGGGTATATTGGGAGAAGGATGCTAAGGATAGAGCTGCCAGGGAAGAGGAAAAGAGGAAGGCCTAAGCGAAGGTTTATGGATGTGGTGAGAGAGGACATGCAGGTGATGGGTGTAGCAGAACAAAATGTAGAGTACAGAAAGATATGGAAGAAGATGATCCACTGTGGCAACCCCTAACGGGAGCAGCCGAAAGAAGAAGAAGATTGTCACATTTTGCATCACTGTCAGCTCGTGTCGCTAACAAAGAATATTGTGGTGCCCATAAAATACAAAGCAGGGAAAGGCAGAGCTTAAAGAAAAGCCTTAAGGAAAATGATGACTAATTTTGCAAAAATGAATGATAAACAACAGTAATAAAAATAAAAAAAATAAAAATACACAAAGGACAGTATTTAAATAGATCCTGACAAATATAATGTGAAGGTGTTAATTGTTGTGATTCTGCTAAGATTAATTCTGTGTTATGGTTTTAGATTGATCAAAAATTTTTTAAACACAGTCAATTTCAAGTATATTTTGATAGGCATGTATAGCTTTTTGTAAGTTTTATTTTATCATTGTGACAGAGACATCATTGTGTCACCATTTTCATTTTGATTTTCATCATTTCATGTTAGATTCTCATGGCAGCAGTCATGCGGTTACTGAGCTGGATGCTCCATTGACGTTCTGATACATGACTTCATCATGTAGGCTGTATTTAAAATGGTGGCACAGTATATGTGATATTCAAGTTTATGGATAAATTGAAAATAAACAATTATTTTTTGTTTGCAAGTAAATCAGAGAAAAGTCACTTAGCTAGCCAGGACTGTTTGCCAATATTTTTGAAATTTGTTTCCTCTGGTTTTTGAGTTTTGATGCCAGATATTTGCTTCTCCCATCTTTCACTTTTTGCTGACTTAAATCCCACTAATGACTATAATTTCTTGGGCCATTTCTGATTTCCTTCTTGGGCTCTCTAGCTCATAACATAAGTAAAGAGGGGTTAGACATAAATAAAATAGGGTTAGACAAGCAATTTCATAGATTAAACTGAGAAAATCTTAATACCTGCACCATTTTAGGCAGGGTAAGAATTGTCGCAGAGCTTTGCAGTGGAGAGTTGGGTTCTTAAAGAATATTCACAAACAGATGTGGACCCAATGCAGTAAAGCTGTGCATGCAGTAAAATTAGGGATTAAAACATATGATAGACATCAGAAGTGCTATCAACCAATAGCAGTCTGCTAAAAACCATTTATAAAAGGTGAAAACAATGGTATTGTAGATTCTTCATTTACAGTATGTTGCAACTGAGAGACACAAAAAAATGTTAGGCCACCAGGTGGCATTTAAACAGCATGTATCGATTGGAGCATATATTTCATTAAACATATAAATACATTGACCAATTCCAATCATGTGCACTCTGCAGATAAGTTCTAAATGGCTCCTGTCAAGCATCATGGAGAATCCACTGCATCCACTAATCAGTATCATCTCCAGACAGAGGAGCAGCTTCAGCGACAGATTGCTGTCACTGTCCTGCTCCACTGACAGACTGAGGAGATCGTTCCTCCCCCACACTATACGACTCTTCATTTCCACCTCCAGGGTAAATGTTAACATTATACAAACTTACTGTCTGTTATACCTGCATTTTTATCACTCTTTAATTTAATATTGTTTTTTATCAGTATGCTGCTGCTGGAGTATGTGAATTTCCCCTTGGGATTAACAAAGTATCTATCTATCTATCTATCTATCTATCTATCTATCTATCTATCTAAATGATTAGGTTAGGGACAATCAATACAATATAGAATGATAAGTAGGACAGGATATCCTGTGTAGTGTGAGGGTGTCCCATTTTCCATAGTCAAAGATTTTACACATTTTACCTTAAGTATCACTTGCTTCTCATCTTTTTTCTGTATCGTTAATAGAAATCTTTGTGGTTGAGTGACATTTTTTATTCAAATACCACCAGTTTTCCTAAATGCAAAAGAAAAAAAATTAAATCCAGAAATTAGAAGATTATTATCAGATGAATTAGCATATTTTAATCAGATCCTTTCCTTTTGTTCTAGGTCAGTACATGGCGGGAACAGCCCCACTTTTTCAACTCACACTACAGTGCCAGGGGTTATTGAGGAAGACTCAACAGTTCTAGTATCTGAGATGGTTGGCAGCGCACAAAAGTTTCAAGTAAGAGAGGTTCACCCAAGTAGATCCATCCCCCTTCAGAATCTATCTGCTCTGAACAGTGCTGAGTCTGAACTGCTTGAATTTCGGGTCCAGAACCGTAGGTTACTACCCAACTACAAAAATCCCCTTCATGTTATTGATGGCCCAGAAAATCGATACTTTATAGGAATCATTGATATATTTACAGTATATGGCTTCAGAAAAAAACTGGAATACTTCTGGAAGTGCATCCGTCATAGAGGGAAGACATTTTCCACAGTCAGTCCGGACATATATGCCAGTCGTCTTTGTCACTGGGTGGAAGCACACTCAATTTAAGGTCAATAATGGAGGACCATATTTTGTACATCAGCCTGTAAGCTACTGAGTAGACAACACTGCCATCTTTTGTTACTCAGCAAGGTGATGGAATTACTCAAACCTTGGCAACGCCTGAAAAATCAATGCACGTTAGAGGATATATTTGAAAATATTATAATAAACGTTTATTGTGCAAAGAATGCTATTATTAGAAAGGGACTATATTAACTTATACCTTTAAGGTTTACCCTATCTTACATTGGCCTTTTCTTTCTTTTCATCAATTGAAGCATTTTCTTTCTGTAGTGACCTACATACCTGACTATGGCACCTAATGGTTTACTAGCTATATCTTCAACACCATCTAAATCATTGAAAATAAACTTTGAATTTTACTCCAGACTGGAGAAAACATTTGTCATTTTCTCTGCATTATCTGAACAACCCACTTACCTCCCTGTATGAAGGCATAAATTCATAATGACTTTACTGGGATGCTGACTGGCACTTTATTTGACCAGTGTAAGTATTAAAGACTCATTTGATTACATGTTATAGTTATTGTTATTGATTTCCATTTAACAATTAATAAATAAAATTTGTATTTTGTTTTAATATAAAAGTATCTTACATATCATAACTGAAGTGTGCATTAGTTTTCATATGTTCACAACTAGAAATTCAATAGAGTAAGCGAGTCTCTACTACAGGAACTATTCAGAAACAGGGCAATTATCTCTATTAGGTTTCTTCTGGAATCAGCCATGAAATGATGTGGCTTGGGAGGTTTCTGCTTTACATGTAGAACTTGTGTCATCTAGAAAGAATCTCAGCAAGACTTTGGTTACATCATGGTCACTGGCTGCTTATCTTTGGGTATTTTTGGTTTGTTCCATATTCAATGTTAAAGCTAGATGGGTGTACTGGAATGAAGAATTTGTTAAGTTTTCAATGTGAATTGAAAATTTTTATTCATAATAAAGTGCATCATATAGACAAATATCAAAGAAGATGATAGGAATGGATTTCCAAGAAAAACCTCAGTGACCTCTGTGTAGTTAACTAGGCAAGCATTGATCTTTTATGTTTGATTAAAATAATGTACAAGTAACACTTCCCTTACTGACTTTTAAAGGTAAGGTAAAAAAATCTGAAATTCATAAGCTTCGTTATGGTTCTGAGTAGTTCCTATCATTAATGAACAGGTGGCATTAGCGTCATGTTGTGACTCAATAGTTGGAACCCAAAAGGAATAATTATGGTTTAGTCATTCACTCCACACTGCCCGCTGAAGTGCCTTTCAAGTCATTAATGTTCTTGTGTCTCTGTATGTGTACATTAGAGCAGAGGCAAATGAAGCGACTCTCTAAGAGTCAAACAGTAAGGTAGGAATAGGAATAGAACCTATAAATGTGTGCTTTCCGGTTTAAATACTGTATTTTAGCCCAAGGGGGATTGCCTACTTACACTGTCTCCCATATTTTATATACAGAAACAAATTTTTTAAACATGTTTCGTTACAGAAAGTGGAGAGCAGGAGCATGTCCTCTCAGTTTATGTACAATGCAAGAACTAAGCCTGGACAGAATCCCAGTTCATCACATGGTACCTTCAGACATTCACTGACATTTATCCACCCAGTAATTTTATAAATCTATCCATCCATTATCCATCCATCCATTTTCCAACCCGCTGAATCCGAGCACAGGGTCACGGGGGTCTGCTGGAGCCAATCCCAGCCAACACAGGGCACAAGGCAGGAAACAAACCCCGGGCAGGGTGCCAGCCCACCGCAGGGCGCGAACACACACACACACCCACACACCAAGCACACACTAATGACAATTTAGAATCGCCAATGCACCTCATCTGCATGTCTTTGGACTGTGGGAGGAAACTGGAGCACCCGGAGGAAACCCACGCAGACACGGGGAGAACATGCAAACTCCACACAGGGAGGACCCGGGAAGTGAACCTGGGTCTCCTAACTGTGAGGCAGCAGCGCTTTATAAATCTGTTTTATTTTATATTTTATTGTTGAGTTGCAGGAAGCCAGTCCTGGTGGAGAAAGGTGGAATCAAAGATAGACAGAATGCCAGTCTATTGCATGTTACACACTAGTATACCTATACTCACTCAAGTTGGGTCAATTTTTCACCATCCATTCCTCCATACATTTTTTGAACCTGCTTATTCCACTGCAGGACTGAAGCAAGCCATGGTGAATTCCTGCTACAGTGGATACATGACATGATCCAGCCCTGGATGAGGCATCATTCAGTTACTGGGCATGCTCACTCACTCACACATACACATTAACCGTCACTGGACTATTTTAAAGTTGCCAATTAACCCAGTATACATCTTTGGTATGTATGAGGAAAAGCATCAGGAACACCTGGTGAAAACCCACATGCATACGAGAGGAGTGTACAAATACAAAACTGAGAGAGAGTGTCCTAGGAATTAAATCCTGGGTCCATAGAGACAAGTTGTGTCACTGCTAACCACTGTGTCGTTCACTGTAACATTTAATGGTAATAAATAATAATAATAATAATAATTAATAATAAACCTGCTTTTGTGCAATTATACTCAATTATACTATTGGTCATACAGAAAATGGTGATTCTGAATATATCGGCTAAGTAAGAAGACAGGGTATGATCTCATTTGAGAGGTGAAAAGTTGAGAGAGTACTGACCTCTCGTACATTGGTGCCAGAAAAGCATTAGACTTGGGATGGATGGCATTCAAATTGATGAGATGACACACTTTTCATTATGAACCTGCAGTACTTTCTCCATTCATGCTACTGCTGTTGTTATAGAATTCTTTACCTTAATTGGTTAAATTGTTCCAATGTCTTTTAAGTAGCCAGGCTCAAAGTACAAGGACCATATGTGAAGGACGCTGTATGTACATGTGATGTTCTTACTTCTTTCTTTAATTTCGTTTTTATATTTCACAAGCGTACTTTCTTTGTTACAGGATTGTTGACAGCTTATGCCTAATCTTGCAGCATAAGGTACAAAGTGGGAACAAACCCTAGAAGAAACTTCAGTTTTTCACAATAATAATTTGACACTTTAGTGTTGCCAATTAATTTAACCAGCACTTCTCAGGAGTGTGAAAGGACACCAGAGTAACCGGAGAAAATCCAAACAGACACAAGGAGAAGTGCATCCTCCAGACAGACAGTGACCTGCTTGGAATTGAACTCTGGTTTCTGAAACTGGGAGGCATCATGGCTACCTGTGTGCCTCTATGCTGAATAAAAGTTCTTCTAAACAAAACTTATGTGTTAAAATTTAAAGAAAGATGTATTTATTCCATAGTTTCAATTTTACATTTTTTTTTTTAAATACTGGCTTGAAAAAAAAGATGCCATGTTTACTTTCGCACTATGTAGAAGCTTCTTTTTTTTAAAGGAGAGGTTTTTAAACTTTAGTTATCAAGTATTCTAGTTGTTCATTTTTCCTTTAACAATTTTACTAATGGGAGGTAACTGAACCACTAATTTAATTATATAAATTATGTTTTCTCTCAGTCTGTAAGTTGAAGAAGGCACAATATGGTTTGATATGGATCAGGTTGGGATTGCATATGTGTTATCTTAATTTACTAGATTTGTTTGGGTTATGCTCCTTTATTTTAAATGAACATCGAGAGAAGAAAGGTGAAACTGACATAGACACTTTGTAACAATGTAAAATATTGATGAATGTATACAGAAAAGGTACTCCTGTACTTTGTTAAAAGCTAACAGCTCTTAAAAAGCCCCACACTACATAGGATAACAGCAAAAACAGACTGAGTATTTAAAAAAAAAGATCACCTAAATTCAAGAATACAGTATGCCAAATCTGAAAAAATGGTTTGAGCAAACGCCAGCATCATCTGCTGCATTATGGAAATGGTTGTACTCCTTGAATAATATATAAAATAAATTTAATTGAACTGATTATTGCATTCGATCATCAAAGTCAAAATTAGCAGTAAGCAATCAAAAAATACAAACACAGTAGACAACGTAACTAGATTTAAATTTTCTGCCAAACTTCACACATCATATTTTTTCCATTTTGATTGTTTTACGTTTTAAAAACAGCAAAGAAAACATGAAAATGCTGAACAATACTGAAGTGAAAGGGAACTCATATCCTTTTCGTTTATGTTCTGAATCTTTTCCTGTGTCCCTTAGTAGTTACTTCTGTGGCACAGACATTTGAATTAAATGCCAGAAAGTCAAATTTTAGTGTCCCATGAACTGCAGAAAAGGTTTCTTACATCCTGGGATAGTGGATTTAGAGTTTGCCTGTGCTGTTGGTCTTGACCGTTAGGCTTACATTTACATCCCATCTTTTTAGTTAATAGTGTTTGATCCAGTACTATTTTAGGCTATTTTGCATACATCATACTAAGTTTCTACTTGCTCCTTAATTTACATTTTGTTTTTCAAACTGTAAACTGACCTTAGTTTGCCAGACTGATCTGCTATCTTCTCCATATCATTATTACCAGTATGCATTCAAACTAGGCCGCAGTCATCCTGTACTGGCTTTCTTGTTTTCATAAAGTCCAATCTGTCTGCTGTGTCACCAAAGTGGATAGTAGAAGAGGTGAAAGAGGGAAACAGCTAAATATTTAAACTTTAAACTAAAAGTGCATAGCATAGCCCATGACATATAAAGTGATGTTATACTGTAGAGTATATAATACAATATGTGGTGCCTTACTAAGGATTTCTGATTTAGTTGTCATCTTATGAATGATAGCTTCATTGATAATTACTGTGTGTTTTTCAAGTAATTAATTACAATATTTTATTTTTCAAAGCATGAACAGGTGATGCTAGCCATACTACTTGTTATTTGTATTGTTTGTTAAAAGAAATTCTAATATGTATTTGTTTTGGTAGGTGCGGAAATGTTGTGGAACCAAAGATTAAAAATGGATGCAGACCTCAAAAATAAACACAAAATGCCAGACCTGCCCTCAAAACAGGTCTTGACCCACTGGGTAGGCATCACCTCAGGCAGCATAGCCTCAGACTCTAATGGCAGGCTTCAGGCCTGCAAAGGTCCAAAGATGGGGCTAAAGCCTCATAAAGTTCAAAGTCTCAAAACTTCCAGGATGGATGAGAAGGAAACCATAAACCTCTGGTCTGATAGACAAACTAAAACAAATATTTGATTATTTATTAAAAGATTCATGAGGATTGCAATAAACAAGGCAGGAGCAATAGTAACAGCAAAAATAGGCTTACCAAAATATAAACCTAAAAGCAAACAAAACCAAGATTCACAAAACCAGTATCAGCACCTTTAATGATAGCAAGGGTCAAAACCAGGAATGCAAAATCAGACATGCAAAGTCACAAAAAGAGGATGTAAAGGTCAAACATACAATAGCAAAACTGGAGTGAGAACTATAGTTTCTCTTTTTATACAGCTGGGACAGTACACTAACTGCATCATCAGGAGGACTCTCATAAAAGGGAGAGAAAATAGCCAACACTAATATATAATAATATATTATAAAGTAATTAATATACATCATAACATCAGCAAAAATTACAAAAACAAAAATAAGACTTGAAAAACAACATAAATTCTAATTGAGATTGTAAGATTTCCCACTATTGGAGGGTAGAGGCAAAAAGTGGTAAGCAGTGTGTTATCTTCAGGACCATAGCAAAGATAATATCAGACAACCATTAAAGTGGGACCACAGGGATATTTATGAAATACAGTGGTTTAGAGGTGCACATAGTCAGGCCTTATGGTTGCTCAATAAGCTTCAGCACCAGGGTTTGAATCTAAAGGTGACCTAGTGTAAGGAGATCAAGACAGTGATACACTGTGGCTTAATAATTTGGTTCATATTTTTACACATAAAGCACAAAGAGGTAGAGAGATTTAATCAGCACTGAAGATTCTCTCAAGGACATTAAATAAGTGCTTAATGTGATTATAGTATATTTTCATACTGAACACAACCCAATATGTGGCATTGGTGCATATTTCTAAAATGTATTCCCTGATAGGTCAATGACTCAATCACAGTGAAGAATTGACTGCCACCTTTGAATTTCGCTGTGAAACATTTTATGCAGTAGGCAACGCTGCTTGTTCTGGGAAAAAGACATCTCGATAGATTCTACGTCTCATTCTAAAATTTTTCTCTGGAGGTCATAGTAATATCTGAAGCTGGAGCTCTATACAGAGAAGACTTATTATTTTATTGAAAAGCAGCCAAGATATAACTGTTCCCCCTGCAACTGAGAGCAATGAAACATTAGCAGCACCAAGATGGCAAGTAGCGTATTTAATTGGATCAGTGGACCAAGGAGATTTAATATATTCTGTGAAATTCAGTGCTGCCAAAGTGGCAGCCCTCCATATTTTGGCACTGTACCCTCAAGCTTATAGCAGAGATAATGAACATTTGCCAGACATCTTAGTTTCACAAAAGCCTATAATTGCTCAGCATTGCTTCTGATTTACAAACTTTTTGTAATCCTCTGTAGTTGAGAACTAAATGTAATTCTTATGAAGAACACTGTCTTAAATAATTTACGACTCAAAGCTCCCTGCTTTCTGTCAGTATAAAATCACTTAAATCCTAGAAATCTTTAAATCAATCAGCAAGCTTCTTTATGTGCTATATGTAAACTACAAGTCTGAATTTTGGTGCAGAGTCGCATAGTATGACTTATAATTAGCAAACGCCTACCTTAACCAAATTCTATTTGACGCAGTAATTGTAAAAGGCTCAACTTTGATATACTGTATTCCATTAGCAGCAAGCAGCAGTAGAAATGCTCTCTGCTGAGTACTTATTGTGAAATGCTAAACTTGTAACATGTATATAGTCTAAGTGCCATTTAAAAAGCTTCATAACCTTGATTAAGTTTTTTTTATATAAAGGAGTCAATTCTTCATATAATTGAAAGTATTTATCTACTTTCTGTAGTGGAACCAGTTAGGGGAACCATTTAATGGTTTCTGACCTTCCCAGATGATTTCTTTTGAACAGATGCAAATGAAAATTTCCTAAACTCCCCACCCAAATGTAATTTTCTTGCTCCCAAACACATGGTCACTTTTTGTAATGTAAAACATTTTTTTTTCTTCAAAAAAGTGCTGATACAATTGCGTAAGGTTACCATAACATGGTCAGTTACAATTCGACTATGTAATACTGTATACCCATTCACTCAAACTATAAACATACATAAGCTGTTTAGTCTGATTGTCAGTGTGAAACTAAAACCTGTTTAAAATGATGAATCCTGTAGGCAACTTCAACAAGATATAGTTAAACCAGGTAACCAAATCTTTTAGATAGATTCATTTTGCATGGCAATCCAAGAATTATGGAGCAGCATGAAAACAATACGAAGAATCACTCTGAAGAAACTTGAATAAATGTGCCACATTTTCTTTTAAAAACATTAATGGGTGAATTTCTAAGCCCTGTATATGAAATGCGATTCATCCAATTGTCAGTTTTTTGACTTAAGTATTTCATACCTTTCTCTGCCAGCATCATCTTGTGTTCAAGTCAGAGTACTGTATATAATAATTAAAGGGCTATATACTATACATGTTTGTAGCTTTTAATTTTCCTGAAATGACTAATAAATCACACATGGTGTATTGCAGAGTGAACAGGCAAACTTGAGGTCCACTGCATACTGCATTGGCCACACCATCTACTAGACTAGGCTAAAGCATTTAAACCTCTCATCAGGTAAAATGAGCTAATAGATAAGAAGACGGAAGAAAAACCATAAGGTTGCTGGAAAAATCACTTCAGTTTCTGTCATCACTTCAAGAACAATTAAATGTTACAAATATATTTTAAACAACTACATAAAATATAATGCAAATGTCAGTAACATTGCAGTGCTCTTTGCTAGGACGATTAGTACGAATGTCCAAGTAATTAAATAGTTTAAAAGATTGCAATATGATTAATTTAACAGAAAAGTCTAATGACTTTAGAGTTTAATAACTTAGCTTAAAAGAGTTATAGGTAGCAGAGTTAAACGTGCTAAGATTTGCACTGGGTGTGACGAGGATGGACAGGATTGGAAACAAGTACATTAGAGGGTCAGCTGAGGTGGGACGATTGGGAGACAAAGTCAGAGAGGCCAGGTAGCTTTGGTTTGGACATGTGCAGAGCAGAGATGCTGGGTATATTGGGAGAAGGATAATAAGGACAGAGCTGCCAGGCAAGAGGAGAAGAGGAAGGCCTAAGAGGAGGTTTATGGATATGGTGAGAGAGGACATGCAGGTGCTGGGTGTCACAGAGCAAGATGTAGGGGGCAGGAAGATATGGAACAAGATGAACCACTGTGGCGATCCCTAACGGGAGCAGCCAAAAAAAGAAGAAGAACAGCAACAACTTATCTTAAAAAAGTAAGTGCACCCCATGAGAAGGTGTATGTTCTTCAACATATTTTGCAGAGAGGCAGTATGGTGTAGTGGTTAAGACTTTGGAATTCAAGCCCTGAGACTACAAGTTCAAATCTGGCAACTGTCACTGTGTGACCAAGAGCAAGTCACTTCACTTGTGTTCCAGCTTGGGGAACAATGAAATGTAACCAATTGTATCTCAAATCTTGTAAGTTGCCTTGGATAAAGTTGTCAGCCAAATAACAATGTTTGCATGTATGGATTATTGATTTTCAACAATACTGATACAAAATAATGTTATAATTTAATAAACAAGAATGAAAAATATCCTTTGAAAGCATTTTTTCAAGAAAACAATTACAAATGATTTTTTGTTGTGAAAAAACAAGTACACCCCAGCTTCATGAAATAAATGAATAAATAATACATAAAGAAATGTACTATAAAAACATGACACATTTAGCTATGTATGCTCACAGATCTTTATGTTTTCACTTATTTATTGCCACACTTCGTAATACACTTATTTAGTCAGTCAGTCATCGTCTAACCCGCTATATCCTAACACAGGGTCACAGGGGTCTGCTGGAGCCAATCCCAGGCAACACATGGAGCAAGGCAGGAACAAATCCTGGGCAGGGTGCCAGCCCATCGCAGGGCACACACACCAAGCACACACTAGGGACAATTTAGGATCACCAGTGCACCTAACCTGCATGTTTTTGGACTGTGGGAGGAAACCAATTCACCCGGAGGAAACCCACGCAGACACAGGAAGAACATCCAAACTCAATGCAGGGAGGACCTGGGAAGTGAACCACTTTGCCACCGTGCCACCCAATACACTTTTTTATTTCCATATTCATTTGTTTACTTCATTTTTACCCAAATATTCCTTCAAATCTGATATTCATTTTATTTACATTTCTTACTTATTTTGGTTTATTCACATATATTTATATGGTGGTGCAGTGGTAGTGCTGCTGCCTCACAGTAAGGAGACCTAGGTTCACATCCTGGGTTCTCCCTACATGGAGTTTGCATGTTCTCCCCATGTCTGCGTGGGTTTCCTCCAGGTGCTCTGGTTTCCTTAAAAATCCAAAGACATGCAGGTTAGGTTAATTTGGCATCACCAAATTGTCCCAAGTGTGAGGTGTGTGTGTGTGTGTATGTGTCTGTTTGCCCTGCGATGGACTGATGCCCTGTCCAGGGTTTATTCCTTCCTTGTGTCCTGTACAAGCTGGGATAGGCTTCAGCACACCCCTGTGACCCTGTTCAAGCAGGTTGGAAAAGGACATAACATTTATTTTATTTAAGGCTGCATGCAATATTTAAACTATTGCATTTTCCAATTTTAATGTATTTGCGTTATTTACACTTTCTACTTATGACCACCCAATACACTTTAAATTATTTCCAAGGTTATATATTTAACTGACAGCTTTATTTTAGGCAACTTGCAAGTTGAGTATTTTTAACAATTACAGCAAGTTCAATTCTGTTCCCATGGTCCTTAACTTGAACTTGGACTTTATTACCAGATAACGCAGTATCTAGGAATTTCTCTTGGGAATGCCTCAATGAATACATCAGAATAAATGCAATTAAATAATATGCAATCAAAGCCGGTCAATCCATTAGGCAACGTGGGAGGCATCTAAGGGGCGCCATATATTAAAGTTTAAGGGTTATACACTCTGGACACCTGAGTGTGTGCTGTTCATAGACATAGAATTACTAGACGCCTTACGACCAGCAGCATCGTACATCAACTTCGCCGCCATATTGCGAGTGGCACTGTTGTGGAGTGAAGTAATGGATAGAGGTGCATCACACATGTGTTGCTTGGGCTTGTGCAAACCACTCGCTGTACGCTCTAAACCAGATCCCGGGGGATTACATTTCATAGGTAAGGCTGAACAATTGTTTTGGTTATATTTGTCCATTAAAAAAATTCCGTTTTATAATCTTAGTGCTCAAGATCACATAAAATTATAAAACATTAGTAAAATTAAAACAAGAGAATGATAAATCAAAAAGCAATAATTAGCAAACAAACAAAGATAACTGGCAGTGCAAAATTCACAATTGGTATGCCAGTTTGAAAAGAAAAGAAAGAAAAGGTTTTGGGGGCAGTTTTAAAATGTATTATTGAATCGAGCTGATGTATATGAGAGGGAAGAGAATTCCCGAGTTGAGGAGCACTATGAGAGACGCTCGAGTTCCCATAGCACTGAGTTTGATGTGTGGTACAGAAAGTAGAGCTGCAGATGAGGATCTGAGTGAGTGAGAGGAGTGTCAGTCTGGAGGAGATCAGTGAGGTTGTGGAGAGCTTTAAATGTTCAGAGCAATATTTTGTATTGTATTCAGTAGTTAACAGGGAGCCAGTGAAGTTCAGTGAGAATCGGTGTGATATGTTCAGTGGATTTAGAACAGCAGGTTATTATGCTGACAGCAGAATTTTGAAGATGTTGTAAGCGATGGATACGTTTTTGTGGGAAGCCAGAGAGAATAGCATTACAGTAATCTATAAGTGAGGTGACTCGGGCATTAACCAATACTTCAGTACTGTGTTGCGTAAGAACAGGACGAAGTCTAGAAATGTTTCGGAGATGGAAGAAGGCAGTCCAAGAAATGTTACTTATATGGGAGGAATTATTTAATAATAATAAAAATAATTATTTAATAATTGCTATTATTAGTGTATAAATTGATATAAATAATTGCATGTAAACGATTCGCCAAAATCTATTGTATGTAAACGATACTGTTTTAAACGTTATTGTTTTTTTATCAGAAAATCCGGTTTCCACGTCTACATGTATTATTTAAATGGCACTTTTGCCACTCGCAATAGGGCGGACGCGCTGACGTATAGTGTCGACTGGACAACACAGTGAATGCGGCGTCTACCTATACTGTATATGTCTATGTGTGCTGTTTACGTGCTGGGCGTCGTTGATCAAAATACAAGTGCGCATGCTCCTTACCTCAAGGGGCACGCGCTCAGTTAAAGTACGCGGTATATAAAGTACTAGCGCTGTTTGTGCTAGTGAAGGAGCGCACGCTCCGTACACACATAAAAACCTTGTCAAATTTTAATAAAGTCGACTACCTCTATGGCCAACCCGGGGCGATGTCCGTCCATATCGCCTAGGGCTCCAAATGACCTTAGACGCCTGCACTGTATACATGACACCATTATACGTGCTGGGAGGGTTACTGGGGCGCGACACGCTGTAAAACAAGAAAAGGCCTTTTTCACAGAGATGATCTGCTTATTCAAAGCGGTGCGGTGTGTCTAATATTTATTTATACGGTAAACATTTTAAATTTCCGTTCCTTTACACTAACTTCGTAACCATGATTATTATTGTCTCTGAATTTTACAACTATTATTACGGTTTTTTACTTACATGTTAGTTGAAGTGTATTGTGCACGCGATACAAACAGGAAACACGTCACTTTATCCTGTCGGTGTTCTTCGTCTTGATGTCGTAATTTAACTTTGAATACTGAGAAATAAACGTTTTTCGAAGGATGCCCCCCTGGAGTGTTTGAGGGACGCTTTAGCGCCAGTAAAAAGGCGGGATTTTTCCCGCCCGGATGTGTCGTTGGAGTCTGACATCAAGGTGGCGGGTCTTCTTCGCGGTGATGTCGACATTACTGAGACGAGTTTTAAAAATGGATGTCAGTGACTTTGCATGTGGACATTTGGCAAATTCCTTACTTTACACCTTGCCACCGGTGAGCTTGTATGTGTGGGTGACCACAGGCTCTTTCATGTCTAGCAGCCAGTACTGCAGCAATAGGCCTTAGCTGCGTTGAAAGCTTGCATTTGTAATCTATTTAGTTAGCCAATAAAAGGTGTCATTTCACCGTACTTTCTCCTGTATCAATCTATGGCTAACACGGTACAACACTAGCGCTATGCAGCAATAGGCTCATAGTTGCCTCTACTGTCACCATCTTCGACTGGATTAAGTTTGTGAATGTTGTGTTAAGTGAAACACCAAATCATGGCCTGGAAAATAGCGATTCTGGCAATAAAGCTAAGAAGGAATGAACAGAAATATGTAAAAGTGAAAACTAAATATAAAAGTTGCAGCTTCCCTGAGGGATACAGATGAACCATTGCAAGTGTCAATCGGAACAGGTACGTGCATTGGGTTAAATGTTAATTGTGTCCTAATGTTAACTGCGTTTGTTAATTCAGACAACACTTTACCTGCCAATACTTATGGAGTAAAAATAACCAATTGATCTGGCTTATTTTAAACGTGTATGTTGTTATTATAATAACTGTAGTTAATTTGCTCATGGCCAGTACCCTGTACAAAGTGCCACTTAATCAATTTATTTATAGTTGGTCAGCTCAGGCCTTAAGACCTTGAGGACTGACTCCATCTGATCCCACAGCGGTTCCAGCGTGCTGCTTCCTCAGTTGTCTTAACTTGGTCTCTAGCCCATACTGATGGTTAGAAGTGGACACGTCACTGGTCGTTCCAGTGGACCTAATAGATAAAGGTGAATATAAATAAATCGGGGTGGCGCCTTGGTACAGTAGTGTGTGGTTTATCTCTTTGTCTGCTTGTGCCTACTCTGAATTCTTGATTTGCATCTTATTTGCATCCTGGTGTAGAGAGTGTGATGCTGCTGTATAGGCACTTCACTCCTGCAATTTAATATCTTGAAAAAAGGATTTATTTATAATGTATGTATGTATTAATTAATTAGTGCTATAAATGAGTTAATTAATAAATAATATAAAAATCTTCGTGTAATATTTACTTCGACATTCCTAAAGAAAACTTACAAATTCATTTTTTTTTTAATTTTTGTTTTACTGTTTTGAGATGGTGCAGCATTTTAATTTTAGTACCCACTCTCATCATCAAATATTGGACATGATCTGTAGATCAAGCGCACGGGTGTCAGACTGCAGTCCTGGAGGGCCGCAGTGGCTGCAGATTTTCATTTTTTTTTTTTTTTCTTTCTTTATTAATTTTATTGCAGTCCATACAAATCAATCAAGTTTTTACAAAAAGAAAAATTGAGTTAAGGACAGATCGATCCCCACCCCGAGAGAGAGAACAAGCCAAACGGCGTGAAATTTAAGGCTTGTAAACATACCTAAATTAATAAATTCTCTTTGCTTTATGAGCTTATTTTAAAATATTACTGATTAGATCCTGCCATGTTTTGAAAAAAGTCTGTACGGATCCTCTAACTGAGTATTTGATTTTTTCCAATTTCAAATAGTATAACACATCGGTTTCCACTGACTTAAAAGAGGAGAGTTTGGGTTCTTCCAGTTTATCAGAATAAGTCTGCGTGCCAAAAGTGCAGTGAATGCAGTCACAATTTGTTTGTCTTTCTCCACTTTAAACCCCTCTGGAAGAACCCCAAATACAGCTGTTAATGGGTTAGGAGGGATTGTGAGTCCAAGGCTGTCTGAAAGGTAACTAAAAATTTTTGTCCAGAATAATGTTAATTTGGCGCAGGCCCAGAACATGTGACCCAGTGAGGCTGGGACTTGATTGCAGCGTTCGCAGGTTGGATCATGCCCTGGAAACATTTTGGAGAGTTTTAGACGAGACAGATGTGCTGATATATAATTTTGAGTTGTATAATTGTATGCTTTGCACAAATGGAGCTCGAGTGAGTTCTCTGCATTGCTGCTTTCCACGCAAATTTTCATTCTAACCATTTTCATTAGTGACCAGTTTTTGCTGCTAATTAACTTCTATTGCTTTAATTTTAATTGACTTGACTCAGGCCCCTTGTTTGTCTCTTTTTCCTTAATTAGCAGCCAAACAATAATGAGACACAAAACGAGCTGCCACGTGACCAGCTCACCTGTGCCCATCACACAATATCTAAAAATAAAGAAAGATGATGGTCTTGGTAAGTGTGATTTCTCAGGTCACCAAAACATCTTGACGGTGTTTTTAGAAAAAACAGAAAAATTAACAGTTTGGGAAATGTCTGCAGTGGCAGAATGAGAGCAGCAACAAGTCATGAAATTAAATAATGAGTTTAATTAACAGCAAGGATCACCTTCTCATTAAAGAGATTGGTTGGAGTGAAATTGGTTGGAGTTTGAAATTCCAGTTTAGCTGGTCATCTGTTGGCTCGTTTCACATCTCATTTCTGTTTGGCTGATATTTAATGAAGAAAGGAATAAATTCAGGGGGCTTAATCCTTAAAAACAAGGCTATTAAAATGAATGGAAAAGAAGTTAATTAGTAGTGAAAACTGGTCACTGATTAGGAAATGGGTTAGAATGAAAACCTGCAGCCACTTCAGCCCTCCAGGCCCAGAGTTTGACACCCCTGATCTAGCGTGTCTATTGACATTAATCACAAAACTGGTTAAGGGCCTATCTGAGCATAAAGCTGTGTATGTTCCAGCCCTCACTCCCTTTCTGTTTTTAATTGTGTAAGTCAGATTTCCTTTAGCTTCTTTAAAAAGTACTAGGGTGTTGTACCGTGTTAGCCATTACGAATGTAGAGAAGAGCCAAGCAAAATGACACCTTTTATTGGCTAACTAAAAAGATTACAATATGCAAGCTTTCGAGGCAACTCAGGCCCCTTCTTCAGGCCTGAGTTGCCTCGAAAGCTTGCATATTGTAATCTTTTTAGTTAGCCAATAAAAGGTGTCATTTTGCTTGGCTCTTCTCTTCTTTAAAAAGGAAAGTGTTTCTGCCTCTATTGCTGATCATCCTGTGTCACAGTAGAAAATCTTGTTGTTTGATTTAGCCTTGGCCCTCTGCTTAGCTTTAGATAAAGTAGTTCTTTTAAAACACAGAGAAATCCACTTTCAGGATCCTTCCTCCAATGTTGGAAAGCAGCTGGCTGACACTTTGAAGACTTTGGCATAAAGAGGTGCCTCACCATTCAAGCCCATGCTTTCTGTGACAATCTAAGGGGGTTTACAGAGATGCATTAATCACAGCCAAGAACATATATTATTGCAAAGTGGTAGAGAGCACGGATTTTGTTCTCTATTCTCTATTACTAATTCTGCTACTGTTGAATGTGAAAACTTCCTTCAGTTTTTCAATGAATCGTTGATTTCATCTTCACACATCAGTGTCTTGCTCTGTAAAATGAAATCTTATCCCTACTATACTCATCAAATCCTGCCTGCATGTAATAGTTTTAGCTGTCGTAATAACAATGCATGCATCTTTAGATGTTAATTCTGTACTAGCTGATTTGACATTCTGTAATCTTAACGTTACAAAATCGAGTTGCTGACAATTTAAGCAATATTTACCCTCTCTTTTACATAAGTTTCCTGTTTAGAGTTCTGACACATGTGGTGGCATCCCAATTTACTAATTACTTAATTTTTAAAAACCAAGTGGAATCATTCCAGATAACTTCTGGGTGCAACACTGCAGCAAGACTGTTCAGGTCCTAGTAAATACTAATGGCAGCAGTCTCTGGGAAAATTAGAATATCTCTTATTTATCGTATATATCTAAACATCACAAGCATGTTTTGTCATCACAGCTCACTAATTACTTAACTTTTACTAAACTGATAGAACCATTTCACTCCATCTTCAGGATGCAACACTGTAATCAGACTGTTTATCTATTAAGTAACTAGTATTATAACAGCAGATTCTGAGAAAATGAATACATGAATATTAGTTAGTTCTTAGGGCATCATTTGATATATGCAATTACAATATTCTACTATCCAGGATGCAGAGAGGTTATCTCTGACACTTCTCTTCAGTGATTGGAGTCCTCCTTTACTGACAGGCTATAGAGGCCAACTCCAGTCCTGGGGCCTCATGCATAACTCTGTGCATAGAATTCACACTACAACATGGCGTACGGACAAAAGTGGAAATGTGCATATGCACAAAAAAATCCAGATGCATAAATCTGTGCGTATGCCAACTTCCACGCCCCTCCTAGACTCCTCCCAGAATTACGCCTCTTTGAATATGCAAATCAATATAAATAGCCCCTTATGTTCTGCGTTCTGTGAAAAGACAAAGGCAAAAGCATGGGGGAAAAGGAAGAATTTCAGCGAATACCAAGAAGAGGCAAGGAAAAACGTACTATTTGTTGGTTTAAGCAGGGATATAAACAACAAAAGGAAGTTGATTGAGTAACAGAGTGGCGGAGAAACTCAAAAGTTCAAATTCAGAAAGTCGCAAAGTGCCCGAAATAAATAAGTTGTCAGATATCAAAGTTGCCATGAAAAGATGAGTCGTAGCTCACCGTCTGAGTCTCATATGGAAGCTTATTAAGGTACAGAGAAAAGAAAAACAAAATAGGGACACAGTTGAAAAAAATGTCCAAATGTCAACTTTAATCTTGAAATTTCCACTTTAATCATGTAGTTTATTTTGTCATTAAAATAAAACGTCATAAACATCATCTTAAAATCATTTAATTTACTAGTTTCTCAAATCCCATCGTAACTAAAGTAGCACATTAAATGTTTTGTATTGTATATGTTCTATGTAGTCTATGTGTGTGAATCACTATGTGCTTCTTAAACGGGCTTTCTCTTCCGCAAACAGAACACAGACTCCATTACATTCAGGATATTATAGCTGTCTGAACAATTTAAATATTAAGATGTATACTTGATATAATTTTCATAAAGATAGGAATTAAAGCATGCATTAAAGATGGGGACACCATGGCACAGTATTAGCAATGAGCTGGTGCCCTGTCAAGAGATTGTTCCTGCCTCCTGCAAGATGCTTGCTGCGCTATGCGCGACCGTCAATGAAATAATTTATTGCAGCAGTAGTGTCCACCTCAAACATTCTAACCCCCAATTCCTGTCCTTTCTTTTCTTTCTCCAAGTAAACAATCGCCACGCAATCAGTGGGTTAAATACTCTTGAGTAGTGCACTGACAGTGGCAACGCTAAAGCAACTATAGTATTTGGAATAGTTTGGCCATTCTGTGCACCATTATATGGTTACGGGTTAATTACAATCAGATGCCTTAAACTAATAAACAATATGTTGTTCATTTCAGTGTATTTGATAAAGCCCCGTCAGGGATGTGAATCTAAAAAATAAAGAGAAACCACACTGGAACAGTAGCACTGCTTTGACGCTGGGTGCTGCCAGTTTGCAGAACTGAGCGGAGAACTTGCGTACGCAAGGGATTGACCTGGTATGAAAATGTGCGTGGCTTTATGCCAAGTTTGGTTTTTATACATCGTGATGTGTGTGTGGAAACGGGCATATGCAACATTTTTGTGTGTACGGACCATTTATACATGAGGCCCCAGGTGAGCCACGGTGACTACATGCTTTTATCCTAACTATTTTCTTAATTAGTGACTAGTTTATTGATAATAATTAACTTCATTTAATTTATTTACTATTTAAGACTCAGACCCTTTAATTCACGGCTGAGCAACGTCAGTCCTGGAGGGCCACAGCGGCTTCAGGTTTTTGTTCCACCCAAATTGCTTCATGAGAAATCATTAATTGCTGGTGAAGCACTTATTGCTCAAGTGACATTTTTCTGGTTCATTTTTGTTGTCTCAATTGTTAAGATTTTGTACACTTAATTGCTTATTTTAGTCTTAAACAGCTGTATTCATTATTTTAAGAAGATGCAACAGACAAAGGAAACAGCAGTTCTACATGTAGCTTGTCTCCATTTCCACCCATGTGTATTCATCATTCACTATTTGGTTTAATTAAGTACTCAGAAGGAAACTGAAGAGAAAGTGAAGAACTGAAAATTACTCATCCATTTTAGGCTTCAAATCACTTAGATGATACATGTCTCATTAGAAAGGAAAAGAAAAACAAATGATTTAAAAATTAACAGTCATGGTAGAGTTAAAACACTAACAAGCCATGAAATTAAATAAGATTTGTTATTGGTGAGGATTGGTTTCTAATTAGGCAACTGGTTTGGAACAAAAACCTGCAGCCACTATGGCTATCTAGAATCAGAATTGCCACTCCTGCTATAGAGTTTGTCAGCCTTGGTATGATCAGGTCCAGCTTAGCATTACTCTTGAAAGATGTTCCTCAAAGCTTTGTCTTTGGCCCTGTGTTTTTCTAAATTTATATGCTTCCTCTTGGTCATACTATTTGCACTTTATTATTTTTTACCATGTGATATTCAGATCCTTTTCAGGGTTAAAGGTGAATGTTCACTGGGGATTTACTGGCCCATGACTTGCCTTTAAGAAGTCAAATACAGGATAGAGAACAACTTTTTAACATTTAACTGTAACAAAACAAGTGGCATTAAAGCCCAGTTTAAGAAAAACAACTCCTTTCCATTGACTCTCAATGATTATACTATCATATCTTTGTTTTCTGTAAAACTAAGGGGCTTTGTCCCCTGCTCGCTTTGCTCGCCAACCCCCCCTGGCCTGCACTATGCGCCAGCCACTTCGCGTCTCTGCCGCTCGCATATGTAAATTTGACTTTCACCTAACAACAAAACTTTTAATTCTCACAGATAGGCCTCTTCATTGGGACAAAACGCTACTTTTCCCTGATGGCAACACGAATTAGATGATCTACAAGTCTCTGACTTAAAGTTTAAATCTGTCATATCACCTTTGTCCATATATTCAATCTCTTTTCTTTGTTCGGTTATTTCAACGAGTCATAATTTCCATTTGTTTGCGCTAATGTTATCTTTACTAACATTTTTTTGAGACTTTCGAAATTTAGTACTTTCATTATCTCTAACCTGCTCTGCATGTGTATCGTGCCAATGTTTTTAAATTTTTTACAACGTTCTACTTTGTCATTTACTCTTTGTTTTTTATTTCCGGCCCCAGGTGTGGTTAAATTTCTTGACACATAGTCTCATGTCACGGGACATGAAAGTAACTCTCTGAAAAAGTCACGTCTCGTCCCAGGCTAAAAAATCTCGTCTCGTCCCAGGTTTTTTTTATTATAATAGAGAGATATATTGTCAGCTTATGCTGCCAGTCTTGTCATTTCCCAAATGCTCTACAGATGACAGAACCCTGAACTCTACTGCTTTCCAGAATTTGGAATAACCTCCCTAAAGTAATTCATTTTCCTAACTCAATTTATTCTTGAGATGAAATTAAACATGTTCAGAAAGGTATTTAATTTACAAAGACATTTTGTACACCACTCTCAAATTACCCCTTCATCCAGATCCTTAATGAGGTACTCTGTATAACAAGCCATGTTATTTGTTTGTTGTATTCTAGCACTTTTGATTTTACTCCTGCTTATTGTTTTCTTGTGCTAATCCAGAGTTCTGTGCTTAATGTATTTATTTTCTGATTTGTGTGCAATGCATTAATACTACAGGAGGTGGACAACATAATACAAGCACCTAAGAATATATTACTATCAAAAAAACTAATAAGAAATAGGTTCCACCCATTGCTGTCAAAACTGCTTCATTCCTTTTTGGAATGCTGTCATACAAGTCCTTAAGTATGCATAGTGAGATATTACACCATTCTTAAGAAGAAAAGCCTTCAATCCTTTGAATAATGAAGAAGGTGGAAATCAACTATGTAGTCTGTGTTGCATAACTTCCTATAAATGAGCTATAATATTTAGATGTAGTGAATGGGGAGGCCACAAAATGTGTTTATGTTCACCTTGGTGTTCATAAAAACACTCTTGAATTAATTTAGCAGTGTTTATAGGGGCATAATAAATTTTTAGTTTGGGAGTATCACTGGAAAATAGTGTTGGCACCACAGGGTGCTCCTGGTCATGTAAAATAGCCTTGGCCTTGGATACAAGTAGTGTTCAAATAGCAGCACTACCATAAACTCTAGCTTTGTGAAGATCAAGGTGTATAGTTTTTTTATGAGACTGGGTCACAAAGGGCCTGATTCTGTTCAATTGTAATTTGTTGAGGCTGTATATTTGTGGAATTTAGCTACTATCCTATAACATTTTTGCCTATCCCTACCATTAACCTTCAATTACTGTTTCTATTCTCTGACGTTTGTCCATATTTTGGATATGGTATAATTATTTTTGAAACTATTCTCATTGACCATTTAAATAATTTTACATTTTTTATGGCCAATACATTGACACTATTTAACCTCTTTGGAACCCTGTTAATTGCTTTTTGTTGTTCTGTAAACGGATACACAGTATACATTCATTCATTTTCAAACCTGCTTATCTGGAGCGGAGTTTGGGAGAAGCTGGAGCCTATCTCAGTTGTTAAATCTCCTGACACATGTAATTGGCAATCAAACTCATTAGATTCAAATTTGTATATGCAGATGTACTTGTGATTTAGTTACTTCAAGGAATAAACTTTTGTTAAGTAAACGTTAATGTTATTGTATCCACCAACGTGCGTTTTTTTTTTTTAATTAATTTGGCCTTTTCTGAGCTTCAATTCCTATAGTGTCTTTTTTTTTAAATTAATTTTATTGTAATCATTCCATACAAATCAATCACTTTTTACAAAAAGTAGGATTGAGAACAAGTCGACCCCCACCCCTGAGACCTATAGTGTCTTTTTGAATATTTGAGAAGTACAATGACCATGAGAAAGGTACTATATAAATAAAATTTGTTATTATTATATTTCATTGACATAGCATGTATTTTCACAGACCCATACTTACAAATATCTGTACATTTTTGTTTCCATCACTCACTTCTGTTAGCATAAAGTGTGTTTCATCATCTTACCACTAATTAGTTGTACAATGTATGTCCTACCTCACTACTTTATACTAAAGTATTAATAATTGTTTTATCACAGTGCGCTACATCACATTGCGTTTTGTAAAGCAACAAAATAAAAAATAAAGAATCATTCCAGTAGCCTATATAGAGTAACACATCAGAAAATAAATTCGACAATAGGCACAGCCTAACAATACACATAAACAAAAAGAAAGTGTGAAGTGCATATCAGTTTAGTAGTCCAGCAGTTGTTCAAGTCAGTTGAACTTTAAGATTAAAACATTTTAAGTAGCGGGTGTTTGCCATGGCTAGCAAAAGCTCACACGCCTACCGTTATTATTGTCAACTATTGCGAGATTTGGGCGTTTGCGTAGCCCGCATAATACGGGCTCTCGTCATTCTAGCTGATCATATTGCGGGATAGCTGTGCTTGCTCATAGACGTCTCCGGACCTTGGCTGGACACCCGAAGCGCTGCACTTACAGGTTTGAGGCTAGTGTTGCTTACTTAATGATTGCGCACATTATCTTTTTTGTGTGTTTCTATTGGAGGAGCAGGTGCGCTACCTTATTTATCCCTGCGAAATGTTGTGGTTTATCTTTAAGCTCAGGATGTGCAGTCGATAGCCGAGACTGCCGATTGTGCGGAGATTTGCTGTTCCACTCTGCTGATTGCATGTTTTATTTTTTTCCTTCTCCTCTCTCTCCTTTGACGCGAGTGGTGTTACAGGGAGTTTTGATGTGTTGTCTGTGTTACAAGTACACGCGTTGACATCATGGATTTCAATGTCAAGAAATTAGCATCGGATGCCGGAGTCTTCTTCACAAGGGCTGTACAGGTAAGAAAGGTTTACATTTCATTTTTTTCGTACGCGTCTTCTTTAAGTGGCTGTGCCTTTCACGAGACAAAAATACTCGCACAAAGGACCTTAGATGAAACCTCGTAGAACTCTTCATTCAAATGCCGCTTTAATGCCTTGTATTCCTAAAATCACCTTATGCCTCATTACCAGTCACAGCGCGGCTTGTATTTTTTTAAATATTTATTTTGATGTACACAACGAGCTCTTCCCTAAAGATGTCGTAATTGCGATCCGGAATACTCGCTATGTAGATCAATAATTCATTGCTTTGCCTTGGCTTAGAATGGTTTTACGTATAACAACACTTAGCGTTAAATAATCCCCAGTTCTCTAATATATCTGATGAGACAGGCTGCTCGAATATTGCGGATGTCAGTTTACCTGTTGTAGTTGAAATATAGTTTATGTAGTTAACTTTTCATATTTATTACTGCAAATATTTTTTGTATTTCATAACGGCTGCCGTCGTTTATTAAAGGCAGACATATTAATATATTTATTTCTTTTTATTCAGTAATTAACGGAAGCAGTGTAATACAAAATTTTACAAAGTTTCAGTGTCTTTGGTCCGTTTCACTGTTTAAAATCCATAAAGGACACCCAAACATCCATGCATTTGTTTTTCCAGTACGAGTCACAGACAGATGCAATGTGTCTTGATAGGGGTCAGGCCTAGGCAGTACACCAACCCAGGAAGTTGTACCATAAGATTTGAATGCATATGTACACACACCATATCATGTAATGCACATGCATACACACTCACACTAATGCATGCTGGGACCTACAAGCATTAGCTTGGAATGTTGAAACAAAATGGTAAGCAAAGATTGATTGTGCAATTTCCACACAGAAAATGGGCGTTTCAGAACTTTAATGCAGGAGCCATATTTTTCCTTTATATTTTATTCTATTTTACGTATTATATTTTGTGTTGTCCTAGTACACCTCAGTGTACTTGACCAATGAAGTGGATTCTGATTATGATATGGCATTGTGCTACCCTTAGCTTAATCATCTAAAGTAACCATTCTATGCAGTAATGTACTGGTCATAATGATCTGTTCAGTAGTGATGGAGTTGCACACGGCTGTGTGGTTTTTACTGTTGACTGCTGGATCCCTCTTTCCAAAGAGTCCAATGGCAAAATATAATCAATCAAATCATTATTGTCTATGTTCTTGAATGCAATATATAATCTACAGGTGTAGACATTTAGTACATTTGTAATACGCATCCTGTATTATTTACATGTGACAGTACCATTACTATAAATTAATATTAGTTCCTGCAGTAGACATTAATCCTATTCAGGGTTTTTTCCTTCCTTGAATCCGGTCATGCCAGAATTCGGCTCCTGGCTCTGTGACCCACCATAAAAGATCTGACCCACTAAGGCATGGTCTTTTCAAGACCCCTGAATGTGTCCTGTGGTATCTGTAGCCCACACACTTGCAGCATATTGTCTGACTCTGCAAGATATGAGGTGGAGCTGCCATGGATCAGACTTCTTGTTTCAATACATCACACAGATACTCATTTGGATTGAAGTGGTGTACCTGGTCTGCAACAATATCTAGGTAGGTTGTACACATCAAATTAACGACCTCTTGAATGCCTGAATGCAGGGTTTTCCAGCATAAAGCATCACACTTCCTTCACTGGCTTGTCTTCTTCCCATGTTGTATCCTGGTCCCATCTCCTCCCCAGGTAATTGATGCACACCTACTTGGCTGTCCAAATGATGCAACAGAAAATGGGATTCATTAAACCTGGAGATCTTCTTGTATTGCTCTGTTGCAGGCGCTATTGACAGTGGTCAGGGTTAGCGACCATGTAGTCCCATATGCTGCAGGGTTTGATGCACTGTGTGTTATAATGGCACATTACTCCAGTAACCATCATTAAAATTATCTGAGATTTGTGCCACAGTAACCCTCTGTTGGTATTTAACAGACAAACTAGCTTTCATTGACCTCCTTGCATTAGTCTTGACCTCCATGCATGAGTCTTGGCTGTATAATAACCTGCCAAGAGTTTGTGCTTCATCTCTCCTTGGGCAACTGTTGGTAGGTATTCACTCTATGCCTCACCCTGAGCATTCCACAGTTGTTGGTGGTTTAAGAATGCTGTGGTCCCATGTCAAAGTTACTTGCGTCTTTACACGCATCCATATGTTCTGCATTCAGCATGTTTTGACAATGTACCTAATTTCTGTTACAGTCTAATATATCTTGACTTTGGCATCTGCTGCTGTTACAAGATAATCAATGTCACTCACTTCATATTGCAGTGGTCATAATGTTTTGGTATCTCAGTGTATGTAATATGTATGTGCTAACGTTTGTTATATATACAGAAAACAGTTTTTATGTTACAGTCTTTGATATTATGATTGGCTAGTCAGTAACCCTACAGTTTATAGGGTCATTATTTTCATTTGTATAGAGTACACTGAAATTCAACATGCAACACATCACTTCTCATCTGCACCATGATTAATAAGTATAACAACTTTGTGTCAAACATTTGGCTTCTTTAAAAAGCTCAATGTATTTTATTAACGGATTAACATTATTATTAAAGCCCATGTGGAATATCTATAGTATGGTCACGTCATCTACAAACTCACCAGATGCTTTGTAAAGAAGCATTTGGAAGCAATCTGATAAATAATATACTAATAAACTGGGAGAAATATAATCAAAACAGCTGAGCATATTCCTGAAAATTTGTTTTAATTAATTTATTTTTTTTCCCTTACATGTCCTTTTTTACACATTGTGGTCTGTGGTCAAGCCATTCATCACCTCTTCCATTTTCTGAACACATGTCCAGGGTTTCATAATTTTATCCTTTAACCAGTAGGTGCAAGAAAAGAAACGGCAGTGGATGGGGATATTGTATGTCCAGTCATTTTAGTGTGAAAATGCTAGTGTTTTTAAATGAAAATTTAGTAGTGTGGACATAGCCTTAGACTTACTGATCAACCTAAGAGATTGTTTACAGGAATCACTAGAGGAAACTCCAAAAAGTGTAGTGCGGAAATGTGAACTACATGAAGAGACAATCCCAGGTTGAAATAAAACAGAGTCGAGGACTATAAGTTGGCAGCGCTGCCCTAAATTCAATTATGCTGCCCTTCAGTTTATCATTATTTTTATACTTTGTCTTTAAAACTGTACCGCATCGAATAGTTGACCTGTAGAGCCATGATATGATATATGGAGCAATTTATACTTCAACAATTTATTTTTTTAAATACATATAAGACTAGGGGGCTTCGCTCGCCAACCCCCTGGATTTCACTTTCACCAAACAACATATCTTTTAATTCTCGCGGATAGGCCTTTTCATTGTGACGTAACACTACTTTTCCCTGATATCAACACGAATTAGATGTTCTACAAGTCTCCAACTTAAAGTTTAAATCTGAAAATATCTACATACTTCTGTCATATCACCTATGTCCATATATTCGATCTCTTTTCGTTGTTCCTTTATTTCACCGAGTAATAATTTCCATTTGTTTGTGCTAATGCAGTCTTTACTATCATTTTTAGTGACTTTTGAATTTTAGTACTTTTGTTATCTCTAACCTGCTCTGCATGTGTATTGCACCACTGTTTTTGAACCTCTTTATGACATTCTACTTTGTCATCTACTCTTTGTCTTTTATTTCTGGCCTTGGGCATGGTTAAATCTCTTGGCACAAAGTCTCGTCTTGCGGGAAATTAAATTATCTCTCTGAAAAAGTCTTGTCTTGTCCCAGGAATTTTTTATATAATTGAGAGATATCAATATTTTATAGTTATCAGTACTTTTTATGTTGTGTACTCAATGAAAGTTCCATTAATGTAAGAATTGATTAAATGTGTTTTTATTTGTTTCAATTAATTACATTTTCCTCCTATAAAATACAAAGCTAAATATTCTTTTTATTTGATGAACAGGATGAGCTTATCTTTTCCTATTAAAACATATGCACTGTCATAATCTTAAACATTGAAAGGTGAAGATTTGGTTTGCTGAAAATAATTTTAAGATTTCTGGAGTTGCTGTGTCACAAATATATCCTTTCCTCAAAACATTTTTTGCTGTGTACATTTAGAAGCTTGTAATCTGAGAAAGCATTGGGAACCTGACCTTTCAGTAAGGTTTTAAGATAATGAATAAAAGTCATATCTAGATAAATGACACCCTTCCTCAATTTTTGTGATCTAACTCCACTCAAAGTCTACTGCAGAATTTATCAGTGCCTTACTTGCGGGAGATGCTCTAATACACCTAACTCACTGGGCCATATGTTTTGAAATGTACCCTGTTTAAAGCTTATCAGAAAGAAATCTTCTGGGTATTTTTCAAAAATCCTTGATTTCCCAATAATTCCTTATGCTTTACTGGCTCATCTTACAGAGCTGTTGGAGTATTCCTGCATAATGAACAATTCATTTTCTTAATATACTCTGCACTGCTATCTCATGATTTTTTCCTCAGGTGGACATGTCTTATTATACTAAACCTTGGAAAGTTTAAGTTCACTTTATGAGGCAGGCATTTATCTCTGTTAGCATGGTAAAGAGTGCTAGTTATTTAGATATTTCACTATCTTTGAGGGAGTAATTTATCTAAATTTAATTTTTTTCATCTGGATGCTGTAGAGAGGGGGTATCTGATTTGATCAGAGTTAGATGTAATACTGTCGGTGCTTTTTTTTTGTAGTTAGAACAGTGAGGCTATTTGTAATTTTCATTGTAAGAACGTTACATGCAGCATGGTCTCATGATCGATGTCTTGGATTTTGTACAGTGAAACAGAAGGTTGTTAGTTCAATTCCCATTCTAAGAGAGGCCCTTTATCTATCAGTGTTCACCCTGTTGACCAAACTGAGACAATTGTACTATTGTAACTTTAACACTATGTGCCCCACCAATGTTTAACTATCAGTTTGTATGTTGACCCTACTTCTGTTTGCTCTGTTTCAACAGAAGAAATTACTCCAGCAGCACTAAAGATACAGTGAGCATAGTGGCTCTCTGCGTTTCACATTCTTGACTTGTAATATTAAAAGATAAATTGTGTTAAAGTTATTCATTTCTACTTGATTTGTGCCCCAATATTTGGATCATTAAAGAGGCCTCAGCCTTGTTACATCTTATGGTGGTGTTTGTTCCTTTATCTACTGAAATGTTAAACTTGGCACCCTCCTAAATTACTTAACCCACTACTGGTTATGCTGTAAAAACATGGAGAAGACTTTACAGCACCATATTGACACACAGATTTAAATTTAGTAGCCAGGTAAATAATGGTTTGTTTTTTTGCAGTAATTATTAAAAGTTGTGTCACTTTACTCTTTGATGTATTTTACATATTGTTATCTTTTGTGTTTTAATTTTATAGTTTATGAAATCTTGTTAATTCACCTTCAGTTCAGAAACTTCTACAAATTTAAAACTCTCTTTTCTTTGTGAAAAACATGGAAAAAATAGCCTTATCTCGTTGATCTCCATTGTTTGTTTTAAATGCAACATTACCTTATATTCAAATCTAGATGAGGTTGGTAAAAGCATCTACTCTCTGTTTTCATTTTTTCTGAGCTATTCAAATAAGATTAACAGCCTACTGACACACGCCTAAATATGAAAATATAATAGCAACTACGACAAAATCAGTTGTAGCAGAAAAAATAAGTTGTTTAAAGTATTACAGGGGCTTTACGATAGAAATAACTATCTATGATTACCTTTGTTTTAGGACAGTACATTAAGTGGCTTTTGTAAAGTTATAATTTTTTTTTGCTTTCATTTTTATTAATTTCTGTGTCAAACATATTCTCTAAAATATTGTACTCTTTAGTATTGCTGTAAATACTGATATTCTTCTTTTTGCAAAAACCTCTTCCTAGCCACTCAAGACTGTTATAAATATTTCATTCAAATTCCATTGAGAACATTTACCTGTCATTTTAAGTTAAAAAAAAAAGTAATATTTTATTACAGTTATCAAGATTTTGATATGCTTTACTTCTTTTTATAATATTTCTTGCAATGTGCATGAGTGATTTAATGTGTGCGAGGTCTGAATGAGTTCTGTAATTATTATGAAATGAAACAGTGCACAGCAGGGGTGACACAACAGTGTTGTCAGTACTACATAGATCGGTTTGAATCCTGTGTGGGTTTATATATTCTCCCCATCTCTCCGTGGGTTTTCCTTATGCTGCACTGGTTTTATCCCACAGATGAGCAGCTAACTTATCCTGTTTTGGATTTATGGTTTATCAGTTTCAATGTATTTGGGGGGGGGGGGGGGAGTGAAAGTGGAAAAAAAATATTGATCTGTTCTAGTCTACAAAACATTTTGGAGGCGCTTTGAGAAAATAAAAAAAAAAAAACAGTTTTGGCCCTCTATAAACTAAGTTTGGTACCCCCAAGTTAGTCAGACGTCTTGTGGCTTATTTTGCATCTCATTAATTTTTGGCTGCAGTTTAAAGTATAAAAAAACCGTTAATTTTTCTAATTGTAAAAAAGCAAGTCAATAAAAATTAAGACAAAATGAGTTCCGTTAGGAGCAGTGAAGGGTTTAATAATAATTGTAATTTCTTTTACTCTTTAGCGAGGCTTCCAATTAGTCCATCCATCCATTATCCAACCCGCTATATCCTAACCACAGGGTCACAGGTGTCTGCTGGAGCCAATCCCAGCCAACACAGGGCGCAAGGCAGGAAACGAACCCTGGGCAGGGTGCCATCCCACACTAGGGACAATTTTGAATTGCCAATGCACCTAACCTGCATGTCTTTGGACTGTGGGAGGAAACTCACGCAGACACTGGGAGAATATGCAAACTCCATGCAGAGAGGACCCGGGAAGTGAACCTGGGTCTCCTAACTGTGAGGCAGCAGCGCTACCACCGTGCCGCCCTCCCAATTAGTTACTTTGCAAATTAATTATTGATTTATCAAGCCTACACTGTGGTGAAAGCATTCATATCTGTAGATTTTTTTTAAAGTTAAATTAGTATATATGACTAACTATATTTCCTCACCCTATATTTCGGTGATGTATGCTTGACATTCCATCGCAAATATATGCAAACTTGGTAGTTTGAATCTGCGTCTTTATACTAAATATGCATTTAAACTAATGCAGTTGTCATTTAATTTTCTAACAGTAACTTGTAGGATTGAGGCGAAGAAATTTAATTCTTGAATGAATGTTTTTAGTTTTCATCTAATTTTTATTTTTGAAAGGATTTTGTGGCCTCAAATTTGTCTGAATAAGATTTAATCAGACCATGTGCTATATTTGCAATTTTATCACATACAATTTGGTTGCAATTCAAATTTAGAGTTTTAATTTGGTTTCACCATAGGCAGTTTGTAAATTTCTTGCACATCGGAAGAGCTGGCTTTATTCATTTCAAGCACAAATAAATACTTCATTCACATTCTACAGGAAAACTGGAAATATCAACACTTTCCACAGGAGTTTCCTGTCAATGTTTTTGCAGAAATGCAAAGTCACTATAGATTTACTACTTAATTCACCCAAAAACAAAAAAAAAAGTAAGCTCATTCTTTTTCTCTGAAAATAAAAAGCAACTTTAAAATGTGTCCTCCAAATACAATGCAGCCACAAAATGCCATTTCCAACTTACTGTATATACTGTATAATTATTTTATTTAATATAATTGAATGAGGTGAGAGGTCAGTGTTATGTCACACCTTGGATATTTCGAATATTGTTGTTTTCCATGAATTGTTCTTCTAGGGACTACCGCTTTATAGGGCATTCACATGAAATTTCCCACTAGGAAACTCATATTTCCTTTCTGTCATGTAGCACATGAATGAAGCATCACTGTTAAAGTGCAATGCTCTTGAGCCTTCATAATACAAGAAGGCAAACTATATGTTGCCATGCCTGTAGTATCAGAAGAGGTGTAGATGTAATGTCTACAATCGTGTTCCTTGACAGCAAGTGAGATGATAGTCACTGTAACAAAATTATCACATTTATCCAAAATATACATAGGCATGCTATATACATAAAATTACATTTGATTGCAAACAATTTCATGTATAATATGACCGCTTACAGAAGCCTTCTTTCATTGTGACTGGTTTAGGGTAAGGCTATGCCCTTAATTCTTTAGTTTGCACAGAAACAGCACAAAACAGAACTTGAACACATTTATTTAGTATAATATTTTTAATAGATTTAGATTGAATGATTCCGTCTTATTGTATCAGAAACACAAAATAAATTTGGTTTTACGAAGAGATTAACATTTTTCTTCATATACTATACTGTATATAAAGGATTTTGCAAAAGTATTGAATCATTTTATCAGTTCTCTAATTTTAGTGCATAACATCCTACTCCTACCTAGTTTTGTTCTGTGTGATTATTTTTATTTCAAAGTCCTGAAACTCAAATATGTTGTTTTATACTATAACAATTTTTCAGCAGAAACAAGAAAAATATGTTGTTTAATGTGGTTTGCAGAAGTATTCAGTACAATAAGGGAATTGGAGAAGGGAATAAATACTTCTGCACCAAATATGCATAAATATAACATATATATATACATTTAGAAATTTGTATTAGAAACATTTTCAATCTACCTATTACATAAAAATATTTTAAAAAGTACTTTCATTGTCTAACCCGTTTACTTTTGTAACCTGGGGGTCTTTAGCTTATCCCAACTAGTAGATGGTGCCATGCAGGTGCAAACCCTGGACAGGGCGTCAGTCCATCTGATGTTAAACACACACACACACACACATACACCCCTACCCCACATAACAGAGAGACAGTAGGGCACTAGGGCAATTCATTTTCACCAGTTCACCTAAACTGCATCTCTTTGGATAGTGAGAGGAAACTGCAGCACCCAGTCCAGACACAGGGAGAACATGCAAACTCCATGCAGGCAGAACTTGGAAATCAAACCCTGGTCTCTTTATTGTGACGCAGAAGTGTCTCTTCAAATACCATATATACTTAGAAAGATGAAATTAAAATGAGCATAATAATCTATCAATTCAGGCCTCCATTTTTAACCATTTTACTTACAAGGCTGCAGGGAGTCATAGTCTATTCCACCAGTGTCAGGTGCACAGACATACACTTGCCCCACGCCTGTGTAATGTCCCTGTGTAACCTAATGTGCATGTCTTCCCTGTAAGAGAAATCCCATACAGGCCACGGGGATAATGTGTGAAATCGGTACAGAAAGTGACCAGACCGAAAAGTCTGGTATCTACAGCCATCAATGCAGAACACTACCCCACCATGTCACTTAATGATAATTAATATTTAAATAATGTACATCCAGTTTACAAACTCTGATATATAAGCTCAAGTAACTCATCTTAAAATAAATACATTTTATATTTTTTAAGAGTTAAAGATAATCTCCTCTTTAAAATGCATGGCTCTAACTAAATGTTGCTAAATGATTTTATTTTATATTGCAGTTGTTCACTTTAGGCTTACATCTTTAGTATAAATTACTTTATTTCCTTACCGGACAACATCAGTTTTTCATGAATGTTGATCTTGTTGTGAATCCTAGATGAATTCTAATTTTCTTGCATTAAAATCCTCTAGTTGCATAGTCAAGATCTGAGTGATCTCCTTTTTTCATCAACACACACACTTTTTAATAACCAATCATCTAAATCCTTTATATACTTGATGTTCACTAGTGAGTGGGTGCTCTAATTTTTATATGTAACTGGAAATTCTACATAAGGTAAAAAAAAGATATCTGATGGAATGTTGCTTTTACTTGGCATATTACGCTTCCATTAAAACAGTTAGATGACAGGCTGAATTGTGTAGCTATTAGAAAGCCAACCACATTTATACAACATGCTTTATTTCTGAAGCATTAATGAACACTGCACAGGTATGCTAGTTAGAAAGCATGTTCAATTACACTCCGTATTTGCTCACAGAGGGATCCATTTATATCCAGTCAACAGGATAGTATGTTTTTGGAGAGAGAAAGAAACCCGCAAGCAACCAAGGAGAGCATGCAAGTTCAATAGAAATGTACGCGCATGGTGGGGATTAATTAGCTTTGTAAAGGCTGTGATATGGAAATGCCACATTGACCACTTCCTAACCAAATGGAGATAAATATTCTGGTTTACTTTATACACTTTAATCCAGCTTTCTAGGATGTAATTTCAGTTATTAACATTCCATTTGTTAAATCAGATACTGTAGATATGTTTTAATTCCCTACTATTTTTGATGTTTTTCACAGGTCTTTTATAAAATAAAGTTCTGGCTATTTTGAGTTGACCCATTTGAAGCAAGATGGCAGTGTATCCTTGTTTAAATTAAGCTGCGGTAAAATGTGATACTTGTTCAAAGTTTTGAGTGGCAAAACTGTCCTTAGGACATCACGCATGTCACAAGATGATAAGGATGTTTCACTAATTTCTGCATCACAATTGACCTGTTTTCCTGGCAAGGATGAGGCATCATAAGTAATCAGTCTTGTGAGGTGAAAACAATATCATAAATACAAGTATTTAAAAATCTATCTATGGGTTATAATAACCACCTGACGGAAAACAAGCTGAGTGAAGTTATTTTTTTGCTCCCAATTAACATCTGTTGCAGAAAGAGAATATGGATTTGATGTGCTGCATCTTGGTTTACTAGGACCTAACTGGGCTGTTTTCTGTAATACTATATATATGGCAGTGTAAATTTGCAAGGTCACTGCAAAGCAGAATCCAAGCCTAAAACTTATAGGAGTTCAGGTTTACCTAAAGAATGGTAGTTTATTATCTAAATAAGTACTTTGTTTTCTCCCTGAATGCAACCACCATGCCCCACCCAAACCCAAAGTTGGGGGGAAAAAAGAAAATAATAAAATGCTGCCCCTGTACAAGTAATCACCCTTTCTATAAATGTTATCCATTTCCCGTGCTACACATGTTCTCCCCTTTTCACTACTCAGATCTTTCTTTTACCACATTTAGCCTACTAGATCAACCGTTGCCTCTCTTCCACACCTGCCTCCTAGTCCTATTACCAGGCAGAGTTTGAAGCTCCCTGCCTAAACTATAACTGAATTATAGTTGGTCAGTTATAGATGATAAAATTGTGCATATGTGTTACTAGGAGAGTAAAATGATCTTATCAAGTTAAAATCGGCTTATCCTACAAACCTGCAAGTAAGCTTGAATGAGAACCATACTTTTTTTAACAGTCGTTTGAAGAATTACTGGAACCTAAGCAATAAAACATCTATAAAGAAAATACAATTTAATGAGTTTGCATTTCAGGGCTTAATTTACTAATTTAGTGTTTGGCAGGTCCTTACATTAGATAACTTTAACCTCAGGTGACAAATAAAACGTAACAGATTTTAGTCTGCAGTTTCAACTTGGTTGAAAGACTTAATCATTCAAAGATGCTGGATTCAGCTTGGCCGATCTTTCTTTATTAAAAACAAAATTAAAATAAAAGTCACATTTAGTCATTTGTGCTAGGGTCAAAGGTTGACTTCTGAATAATACTTCCAGAATTTTTTAACCACAATCTTTTTTGTAATTTAATAAACAGATAAAAATATGATTTCAAACTGAAAGTGATTTTTAAATTAATACTTGATATCCACAATACAAAGTAACGGGGATTGTAGAAGAGAAGTGAAAAAGAGTACAGGCAGGGTGGAATGGGTGAAAGAGTGTCAGGAGTGATTTGTGACTGACGGTTATCAGCAAGAGTGAAAGAGAAGGTCTACAGGACGGTAGTGAGACCCACTATGTTATATGGGCTGGAGATGGTGGCACTGACCAGAAAGCAGGAGACAGAGCTGGAGGTGGCAGAGTTAAAGATGCTAAGATTTGCATTGGTTGTGATGAGGATGGACAGGATTAGTAATGAGGACATTAGAAGGTCCGTTCAGGTGGGCCAGTTGGGTAACAAAGTCAGAGAGGCGAGATTGCATTGGTATGGACCTGTGCAGAGGAGAGATGCTGGGTATATTGGGAGAAGGATGCCAAGGATAGAGCTGCCAGGGAAGAGGAAAAGGGGAAGGTCTAAGAGAAGGTTTATGGATGTAGTGAGAGAAGACATGCAGGTGATGGGTGTGACAGAACAAGATGCAGAGGACAAGAAGAGATGGAAGAAGATGATCCGCTGTGGCAACCCCTAATGGGAGCAGCTGCAAGAAGAAGATTGTTTCAATGTTTGTCAAGTTTTTGTTGGTCCAACTGTTAATAAACATTAACTTGAGAATAAAAAAATAAACATTTACTTGAGAAATCTTAGTAATTTTTTCATTATTTTAGAAATTATGTTTTAAGTTTGTTATCAATTTAGTGGCCTGCTGTGAATAGAAAGGCAAGGTTTATATGCTGAATATTTAAATTAAAATTGACCAACAGTGTAAAACTCCTGTAAGTGTTGTAGGTTAGTTAAAAATCATAAATATATATTGAATTAAAATTCATTTCACATGTGAGTTCTTTTATGTCTCTGTCAGCTTTCTCAGCTTGTATTGTGTTAGGAGCAGGATATGGGTTTTGCTGTGTTTTGTTTTTTAAAAATCTGTTTTCACACTTGTTAATTTTCATTTTGTTTCAGAATTTTAAATGTGAAGTTCTTGATTTTGGTAAAACCCTACTTTGAATCTCATTTGACACACTGAAACAAAAATGACCACTCATAAAAATAAATTACAGTACTTTGTTATGGCTTGCACAGCTTAAACCCAAAAACAGTTTCTATAAATTTCTTTTAACGTAAGTTGCTTTGGAGGACTTTTCTTGTGCTACCAATGACATCAATTACATATATTGATTACTGTGAATTAGATAAGCATACATTGTGTGTGTGGCTGTGCATGTGCGTGTCCTGCTGTGGATTAATGCTGTTTGCTTTTGATTTTCCATCTTTCAATAATATTGTCTTTGATTGTTTCCTGAATGTCCACAATACTTCTCATTTAGGAGACTAAGGAAAATATTTTACTAATACTATGTTTTTAACACATGTAACAGCAAAAGAGTTGTAAAGTATGTTACAACACTACAAACCAGGATATATTACTGAAGCTACTGTCTATGTATTGTGACACAATTGCTGGATGTATTTATTTAGTTAATGGGAGTAATTACTGGGGCTGCATTGTGTATCCAATCGGGCAGTAGCAAGTCAAATAACACATAAGCTGCATTTTATAGAAACAAGAAAACCATTGTAAAGTACAGTATAGTGTTTTATGCAGTCATTGACAGCTCACTGTTAATGGTAGAGCTGTGACAAACTACAAAATGGTAATTGGCTCAGGAAAGCAAGAGCTTACTATGATACGTTCAGCTTGTAGCCCAAGTCCCAGCCAGAGGTTCAATCTCTTTTCTCTGAAATTATATGCTATCATGAATGCATGGCTTATAGTTAAAACCTGAGTCTTCCTAATTCAAAATGGAAGCAGAAATAGTAATGGACAATATACCCTATTTGGCTCACAATAGTTAACATATGCAGTTAAAGATGTTAACACAATGTTTGCTTTTGGTATGCTATCTATACTTTTTAATGATAAAAAGTTCTCTGAGAGGTGGGTGGTGATTTTGTCATATTAATTAGAAGCACGGGTAGTCGCTGACACACTGTAAAGTGTAGACCATGTTACTGCCTAACTTGGTCATTTTAGTGTCCGTGTTTAACAAGTAGAAGATCAATATAATTTGTATAAATAAGTAATTTATGATCTTTTATCATGGTCTTCATTGTATATAATTTTCTTTGTGTTATGAATCAACATCACTAGTTTGCTCCTGATTTGTTTTATTGAGGAGAATGCAGTGGCAACATGCTGAAATGGATACAGATAAACACCCAGTCCTCAGCAACAGTTTTCATCTCTACTTGTGGGATTTCCAGGCCAGCCGAGAGATATAATCCCTTGTCATATCCTGGGTCTGGCTCTGCACTGCATATGGCAGTTATCCAGGGACATTATAATTTATATGACCTAACCACTTTAACTGACTCTTCTTGGTCTTAAATAGAAATGGTTCCCATATTGTGAGCTCCATGGTTTATTATGGAGAGCACCCCCAGGAATTTTATTTGGACTTGTAATACAGTGGGATGAAAAAGTTTGGGCAACCTTGTTAATAGTCATTTTCCTGTATAAATCGTTGGTTGTTACGATAAAAAATGTCAGTTAAATATATCATATAGGAGACACACACAGTGATATTTGAGAAGTGAAATGAAGTTTATTGGATTTACAGAAAGTGTGCAATAATTGTTCAAACAAAATCAGGCAGGTGCATAAATTTGGGCACCACAAAAAAGAAATGAAATCAATATTTAGTAGATCCGCCTTTTGTAGAAATTACAGCGTCTTAAACGCTTCCTGTAAGTTCCAATGAGAGTCTGGATTGTGGTTGAAAGTATTTTGGACCATTCCTCTTTACACAACATCTCTAGTTCATTCAGGTTTGATGGCTTCCGAGCATGGAAAGCTCTCTTTAACTCACACCACAGATTTTCAATTATATTCAGGTCTGGGGACTGAGATGGCCATTCCAGAACGTTGTACTTGTTCCTCTGCATGAATGCCTTAGTGGATTTTGAGCAGTGTTTCGGGTCGTTACCTTGTTGAAAGATCCAGCCCCGGCGCAGCTTCAGCTTTGTCACTGATTCCTGGACATTGGTCTCCAGAATCTACTGATACTGAGTGGAATCCATGCGTCCCTCAACTTTGACAAGATTCCCAGTCCCTGCACTGGCCACACAGCCCCACAGCATGATGGAACCACCACCATATTTTACTGTAGGTAGCAGGTGTTTTTCTTGGAATGCTGTGTTCTTTTTCCTCCATGCATAACGCCCCTTGTTATGCCCAAATAACTCAATTTTAGTTTCAACAGTCCACAGCACCTTATTCCAAAATGAAGCTGGCTTGTCCAAATGTGCTTGAGCATACCTCAAGCGGCTCTGTTTGTGCTGTGGGCGGAGAAAAGGCTTCCTCTGCATCACTCTCGCATACAGCATCTCCTTGTGTAAAGTGCGCCGAATGGTTGAACGATGCACAGTGACTCCATCTGCTGCAAGATGATGTTGTAGGTCTTTGGTGCTGGTCTGTGGGTTGACTCTGACTGTTCTCACCATTCGTCGCTTCTGTCTATCCGAAATCTTTCTTGGTCTGCCACTTCGAGCCTTAACTTGAACTGAGCCTGTGGTCTTCCATTTCCTCAATATGTTCCTAACTGTGGAAACAGACAGCTTAAATCTCTTTACATGGCAGAGATATTAGCTTGACAGGTTTGCTCCTAATTCATCTGGTGTGTATCAGTGTCTCCTGCAACAGATTGATGTCCCAACCAAGGCTGGTTTCTTCCTTGTGCCCAGTGTAGTCAGGATGGAATGCAGCACTGCCATGAAACTATCTTCAAACAGGTAGACTCCAGAAATTAATGAAACAGTAAGTAAGTATTGGTGATTTCAGAATTTCACATTGAAGAGGCCATTAAGGCCATTAAGTTCAGTATAGCTTGTAAGTTCCTAATTTTATTGACTCGAGATTGAGCCTCTGCATTTGAACTTACTTATTTGTTCCACAGATCTACAGTTCCTGTGTGGAGAATTATTTTCTGACATTTATATGAAATGTAACATATCTTTACACCTACATCCACTCCGTAATTTGTTTCTCCAGTCATATCTGTGGTTAAGACAGGAAAATTCTGTCTTTTTGCATCTGTCTTTAACTGTGGTTTATACTCTGCACTACTGGACTAAGACTAATAACACTTCTCATGACATGGAGGCCAATACTGCACATAACATTTAAGATATACCAAAGAAAGACTTGAAAAGTTATTTAGATTTTAAACTGGGGTTTGTTTAACTTCTTTACTTGCATGTAGCATGTGCCAAAGAAAAATAATCAATGTAAAGGTCTACCTTTCTGCAAAATTAGTACATCAGAGCTGAAATGAAATGGAATAAAACACCCTTTCTTGTGCCAACAGAAGACTTCCTACTGACAGTAAAATGTGTTGGTCCAGACTGATGGCAAATATTAAAAATCTAAAAAGTTGTTAGTTTAAAACCTCACTGTTGTTGTTTTTTTTTTAATTCTTAACTCTGAATCCTGTAGCAGCAAAGCATGTGGTATGGGAAAAAACACCTACACTTTGCTTGAATTTATTTAATTGTATTTAATGTTATAGCCTTCTACTACCATTAAATGGAACACTATTCAGAGTTGGTAACTAACTTGCAACTTTTAGATTTGGCTATAAATCTGAATTGAGCTTGTTGGATGTGAAAAATAAATGGAGAATTTATATCTAAGTCAGAGTATATTTCTAAATTGTGTTTTTTCCATCCTGTTATTGTATTCATCTAGTTGATTAAAGCCACATTCATAAACCATATACAGGTAGTGCCCAGGCTTCTGGAGATTGATTTAACATTTCAGCTTTGAGTGCTTCCTCTTCAAATACATTTACGAATGAATTGAAAACTAACCTGAAATATCTTTTATTGATCATTTTAATGCACAATGAACAAAGTCTTCCAAGTTTACAAATTAAAAAGCTAGCAGGAAATGATTTACAACTGTTTGGTTTTTAAATTATTTTGAGAAGTGAAGTGTCTGTCTTTACCATGAATTGTTCAATATCCAATGAGGACCTGAGGCAGTCATAGTTTTGAACTCCTTAATTATAATGTCAGTTCTTGCCTTTCTCTCAAATTAAAATGCACCAAATGATTATGTCCTACTACTCTGTATCAGTTTGGCTTAAAAGGAAATGTTTGTACATTGCAGTGACTGAAATGTTTGGAGACTGACTGTGGTACTTTTTACTGTATGATTAGCAGAATGTGCCTGATATTACGAATAAAAGCAGGCTATCTGGTGTTACATCCAAACTTGCATTTTAACTGTCAAGGAAAACAGCAAGATAGGTTTTTCTGTGTAAATTTAAATAAGCCAAAGTTGAAACCCACTTAGGATTGGCATAGAAAGACTCCCTTGGAGGCTAATATACACCACAGGCAATATAGTGAGTTCAATTTAATCCTTAGAAAGTTGTCCCTAAGGAAAGTATAGCTGGAACTTGAGTTGTGAGGCAACCATAGCAATTCTTTGTTTTACCAAAACAGGCTTGTCATATGTTCGTTTCATTTTAATTCTCATTTTCCTTTCTGTTTAATGGTTTGGTTTTTTCACCAAAGCTTTTCCTGGACCTTCTAAACAGTGTTCATACTTTTTAGTTTTTAGAATATATCTCATAGTCTGTTGTTTGTTTTTTTTTTTTTGTTTTGTTTTTTTTATATTATACTGGAAGTTTGTTTTAGTTACAGATTAGCCACAAAGGTGTAGCCTGTCTCTGTCTATCTATAGGGTGGTACAGATCTAATTATGCAGTTTTCATTACGCTATAACAACGTGCAACGCAGGATGTTGGAGGAATTTGGACCGTCTGCAGTGCATAGGATCACTATCTCCCAAATCAACGAAATGTTTGACCGGACTGGTAGCGCCAATCACCCTAAATTGTATTGTTTTCCTGCATTGCATTAAGAGTTGCATAATTAGATCTGGACCACCCTGTATATCTGTATGTCTACGAGATGTGGCAGAAAAGTAATGAGACTGGCAACACTGCAAGCGATCTGGCAACGCTGCGCTGTTGTCCTTGATAGAGCACGTGTATCAGTACCCTCCCATAGCTCAGTGCAAGTTTCAACTCCTTCCGTTAACTATGTGATTTTTGTGACTGCTATTAGCGAAGTTGTGTTTTTGGTTGTGCGTCACGCAAAATGGAACAGCGGAATTTGGAGCAACGTTGTGCTATTAAATTTTGTGTTAAGCTTGGAGAATTGGCAAGTGTGACGTTTGAAAAGTTAAAACAGGCCTATGGGGAACATTCTTTATCCCGAGCTCAAGTTTTTCAGGGAGGCCTTCAACTTCGAAAACCAATGAAAACATCGAACGTGTGAACACTCTTGTGAGATCAGACCGTCGTTTAACATTAAGAATGTTGAGTGAACTATTAAATTTGAACAGATTTACCGTTCATCAAATTTTGACTGAACATTTGCACATGCGAAAGGTCTGTGCCAAAATGGTGCCGAAAAACCTCACAATTGAGCAGAAGGACAATCGAAAAAACGCATTCCTGTGGTTCCCCAGCCCCCTTATTCACCTGACCTCAGTCCATGTGACTTTTTCCTTTTTCCTAAATTGAAAAATGTCCTCAAAGGACGTCATTTCGGGACATTAGAAAACATCCAAAGAGTGTAACGGACATGCTGAAGACCATATCGGTTGAAGACTTCCAGCGCTGCTACCAACAGTGGGAACAACGTCTCCATCGGTGTGTAGCTGCCCAAGGGAACTACTTTGAAGGGGATAACATTGATGTTTGAAAAAAATAAAAACTTTGGTAAATAAAAAATCAGTCTCATTACTTTTCTGCCACACCTCGTATATCTGTAAATACACCAGTGAACATACATCACCAATATAATAACTAACCTTGTTTCTTATCTTACTTTTAATTACAATCAATCAAAACTTCCACGCTTACTTTGTAAGTGCATTGAAAAATCTACCTCTGTATTGCCGATGACGCATCTCATTTCAAAAGGTCATTTAAGCCAGTGTTTCTCACTACTGGGTTGTGACTCACTATTTGGGTTTACTATTGCTTATAATGGCAGTGGATTGTTGGCTGTGACCGTCATGCTTGATTCCCAGTCTCTGAAGATCACACTCAAAGCACCAAGGGGTACGTTTTCTGTTCATGTCAGCTTTCTTACGTATTTTCTGGATTGTCTTACTGACCTCTGTCTAAAGGTCATGCATTAAACTTTGTTTTTCAGGCCTAGAATGTCATCAGGCCATTTCTAACCTGAATCGGTTTAAAGACTGAGTTATTGTTTGTGGGCCTGTGCCATCACCTGTCATCTGGCATGGAGCTGGTCTAATCTTCAGTTTTCCCATAGGGACCTTGAGCCAATCATCATAAACTGAGACATTTGGCTGCTTTGTGTTTCTTGATTTCTGACACCCCAAATCTGTTATAGCTAAAATACACTAAAGTAGTTGTTGAATAATGTATATTTTTTTCATTATTGTAGATGTTCTTATTGTTGTTCTATACTAATTTTCATACACTTCATTGCATATATTATGAGAGTAGGCACAAACAAGAAATCCAAAGTCATTGTAAAATACTGTCCTGTCAACTCTGCCAAAGCTATGTATGGCCTGGTTTCTGATTAGAAGTTTGAGTATCCAATGTAGTTTAAACTAATTTTGCCAAGTCTAAAGATAGTAAAATTGCAAACAACTCACATGCTTTGTTTCTGCTGTTTAATCAGTGTGTGACATAACAATACATTTTA
>JANRMT010062802.1:12502935-12544148 GCA_026402145.1 Polypterus bichir lapradei | reverse complement strand
TATGTTTATTAGGAACTGATGGGTGACAACTTGTAAAACAGCAACATGATTTTAATTATTTGAGACCACATGGAACACTGGATGAAAACCATTATTAAATTTGCTTATAACATTCAGATGTTTTATTTTAAACCTAATAGTTTATTGAAACCTCAGTGATTTTTTTGTTTATATTAAAAAAAAAAAAAAAAAAATCACAACATTTTCAATACTTTTTAACCAAAATATATCTTGTTAGAAATCAGTCTTTTTTTACATGAACCAAACCAGATCAGCACTGACCCATTCACTGCTTTTTTCCCTTTTTACATTTATTTATTTTACAGGGATTGATTATCCCTGCTAATGTGAGGTGGAGGGCAGACAGTCTATTCACATCTTGCTTGATTTTTTTTTTCCATGCTGATAGTAAAATTTTATTGAAAAAGATCTTTATATTTGCTTGTGATGTTTACAAGAAGATATTTAAACTGTTCTAATAAAAAAAATGGGTAGATGGCCAGTCTAGTATTGTGTGCTAGAGAGTTCACTGTAAAAAGTACACTTTTACTCAAACTGATTTTGAGTCCAGATATCTTTTGAAATTCTACTAGTGCATTAAGGACCACTAGTAAGGATGTTTGTGGGTCCGATATATACAGTACGATATCATCTGCATATAGTGATAGTTTCTGTTCAAGTCATTCTCTGATAATCCCCTTTATCTCTAATGCATTTCAAAAGTGAATGACCAATGGCAATTGCAAAAAGCAATTCTGATAGGGGACATCTTCGTCACCACATTCTAGTTTGAAGTAGTTTGAGATAATGTTGTTAATACAGACAGAGGCTTTTTGGACTGGTATAAAGTAGTTTTATCCATGCACATATATTTAGACCAAACCCAAATTTGTGTAATGTGGTGAATAAGTAGTCGCATTCAACCATGTCAAATGTGTTTTCTGTGTCCAAAGATAGTAGTATCTCTGGTGTGTTAAGATTTTATGAGGGAGTATATTACATTAAACAGATGCTGAAGGTCAGAAGCTAAGTGTGTGCCTTTAATAATTCCGAGTTGGTCTTGTGATATTACAGAAGGAAGCACTTTCCCAGTCATTCTACCTAGGACTTTGGAGAGTATCTTAACATCATTACTGAGAAGTGAAATTGGTCTGAATGATGCACATCGTAACAAGTCCTTATTTGCTTTTGGAAAGATGGTAATTAATGCTTGGCGAGAAGGCTGAGGTAGAATTTTGTTGTCTCCAGCTTCTATAAACGTTGCTAATTAACAGTGGAACTAACTTATTTGAAAATTCTTTGTAAAATTCCACCGGGTAGCCAACAGGGCCTGCTGCTTTTCCACTTTGGAGTGAGTCCAATTCCTCTGTACTAAGAGAATATCTAGCTCTAGTATTTATAGTGCATCACAAAACACATTAGATTTTGTCTTGTCTTCTTTAAACCGAGTAGAATAGAAGGACTTAAGTACTTTGAGTGTTTTTGAAGGTCTTTGATTTCAGACTTCCAAAATGATGCGGAAGTGTGGATATGAATACAAAATGACAAATGTCTGCATTTTTAAATTAAAATGTAGTAGTGTGGATGGGGCCAAAGACTGATATAGCACAATGGTGAAAACAAGCAAGAATGTGACATTAAAAGAGAGAGCAAGAAATCTAACAAGTATAAATACAATGTATATTGTATGTGACATATTTCATAAGCAGTCTCTTCATATGAGTTCAAAGCTTAAATGCACAGACCACAATGACACTTGTTATTCATTTTCACTGCTGCCTACAGGGCCCACAATGGGCTGATACACTATCAATGGTTGTTTCCTGCCACTGCAACTCTGAACTGGATAACAGGATTGGAAAATACTTGAAAGGGCTTAATGAATACAGTAGAAGTTATTGTTCATGCAGGAGTGCAGGGGTCCTTTTTTACATGTAGCTTTGCTTTATTTTTCGTCATTTGCTGTCCTTCAAACATACCCAAAATGATCTAAGACAACTTAGAAATTAGTAGTAGTTTTAAAACACCTTTTGATTAATTTAATCATCTTTATCACATTGTTGATCCTTCATTGATTGGTGCTACAGCATTCTTTCCTTCTTCTTACTGCAGTTATGAATATGAACTGAAGTGCACCTACAGTGCACAGTATGTTTTCTTATCTGCATAAACGGATCCATCTGAGGCATGAAATGGATGAAAGCTCTATGGTTTGGTAGAATAGTAGCAGTGTCCAAATATGAACATGCATTTTTGTTAAACCCCTTAAACACAAGCAGCATTTAATTTAGACACCTGGAATTTAATTTTAAAAAACTCTGTATATTCAAAAATAAATGCACTCAGAGGGGGAATGCTAACCATAACCCTCTGTAACCACAAGGATCAGACTTGGATGTCTCTATAGCTTTCTGCAACCTGCTGTGAGCTTAAAGCTGTTGGAGAACACTGAAGCTACAAATTACTGCTCTAGTCTGTCCTCCTGTTCAGAGTGCTTACTTTGACTGGTAGTATGCAGGTTGGTGGCTTGTCTGAATTCAAAGGCTAATTGTTGTTTTACCTTGCACCTTGGTGACATATTGATACCACACAATGCTTAGTACACTGAACCATTTTTTTTAGACCAGTGAAGTGGCATGTCTCAGACCACAGCAAGTACCTGGTCTTGGCAGATGGCTTGCCTTCTGTTCAATAATTCAAAACCCACATAGTGCCTGGTATTAGATTACTTTACTGCTGCCAAGAATTATTCATCTCTTTTTAAATTAAAATGTTGCTCAATCATTGCTTTTTTTTTTTTTTTTTGGCTGCGCAATGTAATGTCTTAGCAAATCCATACAGGTTTATCTTTTTTTAAAATGGTACACTTACCTTTGGCAGCTGTGTTCTTAACATGTTCTACATGCTTATTTTACTATTTTCTAAGCTTTTCACTAATTTATCATTTTGGAACAGTTCATTTTGATCCCTGCACATAGCTACAGTGGTGATAAAATGTATTAGCCACTTTCTCAATGTTCTCTATTTTTGTCTACTTTATACAATAAGTGGCCTTAGACCTTTAAATAAAAAGTCATATTAGAGAAAGGGAAACTGAGTGAGCACACAGTACAGTTTGAAAATCATTATTTTACAAAGTTATCCAACACCCTTATTACCCATGTGAAAAAGTAACTGCCCCATAGTTTAAATACTTGGTTTCAGCACCTAAACTATGCACTTCCTATAATTTCACATTCCAGTTCTTTGTAGAACTACTTTAATTCAGACACACTGGTAGGCTTGTGAGTGTCAGCTGCATGTGGCGGGTAATGTGCAGAATTCATAGTTCCTTCAAAAATAGCAATTGACAGAGTAGCCTTTGGATAGATTTAGCACTGTTCCCTAATGTTCTAAAATTTGGAGATTATAGCTGTCACTGTGGTGCGTTAGAGTCCCAGAGCCTTGATGATGGCTTGGTAACTCTTCCAGGTTGGTGAGTTTCAACAAGTTTTTTTTTCCTTGGTGAGTTTGCCCTCACAGTAAGGGTCAACTTGTAATTAGGTTTAGATTCAAAAGAACTGGTAGTGTTCAGCTAGTGGAGTCTTTATCAATTAATATTGATAACTTGTTTGAGAGAGTAACTAAAGGGGCCCATACTTTTTCACACCAATTAGAGGTGCTGGATAACTAAGTATATTGTAGTAGAATCTATTTTGAGTAACAATTGTAACCTTCAGATAATTTCTAAATTTAAAGTTTCTAAATAAATAATGCAAAAAATCGCATTTTGGATTTTGCGAAAAATTACATTTTGGAGTTTGTGTATCTATGCTATCTGTAACTTTTTTTGTTCTTTTAGTATACAGAGGAGAAATTGGGCCAGGCAGAGAAGACAGAATTAGATGCACATTTTGAAAACCTCCTAACCAGAGCCGATACAACCAAGAACTGGACTGAGAAGATTTTTCGACAAACAGAAGTACTTCTGCAACCAAATCCCAGTAAGACCAGCCTGGGACTATCCTAATGTTCACAGGGCTAAAGCTTTTCATTACGTGTGACTACAAAGATCAATTTTCCTTAATAAGGTTTTTTGTTGTTGTTGTGTTTTTTAAAGCAAATAAATTGATAAATTAAAGCAGATATGGAATGAAAATACAAAATATAATAGTTATCAAACAACTTATTATTTTTTTAATGGTTATTATTTCACAGTACATTGTGTGCTGCAATTCCTATAGTTCTTGGACCTAGCTTTGGTTCAGTTCCTGGCTTGGATGTTTTCTGTGTGGAGTGTTTCCCTAGTATCCATATGAATTTCCTCTAGTTAGTTTCCGGCCACCACATAAAGGCTTGACATCAAGTTAACTGGAGGCTGGGAGTGAGTGGCTCTGAATACAGTTCATAAAGGACTGGTGTTTCATTCAGTTTTGTCTCCTTTGTTGCTTGAAATCTAGCCTATGAAGGCTTTACCACCACATAGAAATATATTGGAGATAATAGATAGCTGGATATGAGAAGGCTAAAACTTTGTTAAAATAATGCATTTTATAGCAATTAATAAAGCAATTAGTATAATATGATGGATCTAACTTAAAAAAGTAAGGATGAGATTGATTCTCCGTGACCATTTCTTTGCTTGCCTAACTCTTTCTTTTTCCATCTCTCAGGGCACATTAAAACTGATAAAAAAAAACATTCATAAACAAACAGGTTCATTATTAGAAGGTACATATTTGGATGCCTGAAGCTGCTTTATGTAGAGTTCCTTATAAATCGAAGTTCACTGAATTTTATTTTTTAGAATTTATATTTATCTTGTTCAGAGTGCTAAAGTTGTGTAATGTCTTAAGCACAAACAAATTTACATACAGTAGCATTATTGCTTTTTATTTTGTATATATTTTTTTAAATAAGTAAATAAAGTTAAGGGATCAAGGTCTGTTGTTCTTATGTCAGCATAGATTTCACCTCACTTCCCAAAGACATTAGCTTAGGCATAATTTGTATTTTTTATTGACCCAGTATGATAGAATGTAAGGGTATCCTGTGATGAACTGGGGTCCTGTTTAGGATTGAGGCGTGCCTTGCAAATGGCATTATGATGATGTGCTGCTGCTCATCATTGAGGGGGAAAAAAGGTTAAGTCCTCAAGACAGAAATAGTTACGGTGAGATTTAACTATTAGATTTTTTATGGCTCACGCTTACTATACCCTAAAAGATGAAGAGACTTTGCAAAAATAAATATCACTTAAACCAAACATTATGGGATAAAGTGATTGATAAATCTCTGTTCTAGCCCATGGTTACAAGTCTTTGTGATATCCAGATAATAAACCCCACAACAGTTTAGTGATTGCCATTTTCTGTGAATGGATTTCCTTTATGTTGTTCTTATTTTGCACCAGTTTAAGGCCTTTGCATTCCAAAAAAGTAAATTTGGAAACCTTCAGATGCAAGCATATTTTGCTTTTCTGCAAATATTTAAAAATAGGTATACCTTTGCCAAGGTCCTTATGTTGCCACTCCTTAATTCTTTTGTTTACTAATGCTTTGAATTTTCAAGCTAGTTTTGACCAAACTGTTGGTATTGCATTTTATCTTAAAAATCTTGATATCTTAATTAAGATTTGCAAGTTTAAAAAAAAAATAGTTTTCTGTTATCCTTAACCCCCATTTTGGTAATGCCATAAAAAGGTAAGAAACGGAAAAAAAACTGAACATTATTATTCCTAGCAGCAAAATTCAAGCATTCTCTTGAGTTTAAGCATGCACATATACACAGTATTAGTCTACTACAAAGTGGAGGCCAAAGAATTGTCCTGAATAGATTTTAAGGTCCATGGAGAGATTCCACTGGTACGCTTAGAAGGAGAGAGAACCTTGTGTTCCATTGTCTGGGTTTTTCAGTTTTGTCATACCTTCTGGTGTCCACCTTGACAGCAAGTCACTGTTGGGTTTCACACAGTAATTCTCTCTTGCTACTAAAGGTGATAAAATATGTCCACAAAGATGTAGGGATCAATTGATCATTTGTTTCAGTAAGATGATACAGGGGTGCTTTTAACCCTGTGACCCAGAATTGGGATAAATGGAGAATATTTTATGTGAAGTATTTCTTTCTCCCTTTTTATCATTTAATGACTTCCTTTAACTATCCAAAGTTACAGTTTAGATAAATTAAGTATGATTTTTGAGTATCAGACGTCATACTTAAGATATCTAAAATTAATTCTGAACTACTGCAAAGTGAGAATTAGATACAGTATGTACAGTTGGTAGTGATTTAGCATAATGTGAATTAGGGATACACACTAACTTCCTGAAATATCTAACTTTTTTTGTGAATTCTATATCCTGCAACAGCAAGTATGATTTTATTTCCAAGCTAGAATTTTATGAAGTTTCATACAGTTTGATTTTTAAAATATATATATTTTTTTTTAGTGCGTATGTATATAAGGTGCAAAGCACCTATTGTTATAGCCTATGCTTGTCTGTACATCTATCTGTCATTCTGAAACAGCTCGGCTCCCCTATGGACCAAATTTGTTGAAATGTGGCATGCTTAAATTCCATGGAAATTTACCAAGAGAGTTAAATTTTTGTTGAGATATCATAAAAAGGTGATGCTGTGCAGTTTATAAATTTCATATTTCAAATTGAAAAGCATTGGCTAATTTGCAAACTTTTCTGTCTTAAAATGAAGAAACGTTCTGTGCGACTTCAGCTACAAAATAGTTTACTGCATCAATTCTAACTTGACAGCGGTTACACAAGCTTGTATATTGTGCTGTTTTTTCCCTGATAGTTGCTACTGACTGCAAACAGACCCCCAGTACAAATTAATGAAACACCAGCAGAGAACTGTATGTGTGGGTAGGAAGTTGTTGTCACTGGCTGATTTTTGTGTGCACAGGATGCACTAATTATATTTAAATGATACGGATTTAGTGCCCTGTGGGATGTAATCTGATAAAATAAATATTTACTTAGTATTAACTTTACATTAAACCAATCTCACCTCCATCATCTGCAGATTATGATTAACTATTTCACAGTCTTGATTTCATGCTATGCATCCTGATAAATAACAAGAATATCAAAATGTCGTGGTTTTAGCAGGCAACCTATATAATAAAATTTTTCAGTGCTGCAAATGTCAGCGAAATACATTTACAACAGATAGAATACTGCCATTTACTTGTCTTCACTTCAAGCACTGTGTGCAATCTTATGTGTGTTTACCTGTGAAAATGTTTTGTGCCCTTATCTCTCTCCTTTCTTTCTTTCTTTCTTTCTTTCTCTCTCTCTCTCTCTCTCTCTCTCTCTCTCTCTCTCTCTCTCTCTCTCTCTCTCTCTCTCTCTCTCTCTCTGATGTTGAGAGGCACAAAGCAAACAAGGCTTTATATGTAGGCATACATGCTACACAAGAGTTCAAGTCTGGGACTTTGAAAATCTGGTCACCCAATAATTTACCATCATAGTGCCACATTCTCCTGGTATCCATTAAGGTTGCTGTAATAAAATCTGCCTATCACTTCTGTTATTCCCCAAAAGATAGATAGATACTTTATTAATCCCAAGGGTACTATGGTGTTGTACCATGATAACCATTATGAATGTAGAGAAAAGCCAAGCAAAATGACATCTTTTATTGGCTAACTAAAAAGATTACAATATGCAAGCTTTCGAGGCAACTCCGGCCCCTTCAGGCAAGATGTAATACAGAAACTGAAGTTCCCTGTGTTTATATCCACACACTAGGACAAGAAACAACATTGGTAAATCTTTAAATGAAAAATCTTAAATGTAAAAAATTTAATAGGTTCATTCAGGCTAAGATCAATTTAACAAGAGAGAGAAGAACAATGTATGGTCAAGATCTTTGGATAAGATAACTGTCCAACAAAGTTAATCCCAAGGGGAAATTCATATACTCCAGCAGCAGCATACTGATAAAAAACAATATTAAAGAGTGATAAAAATGCAAGTATAACAGACAATAACTTTGTATAATGTTAACGTTTACCCCCCCTCCCCAGGTGGAATTGAATAGTCTCAATATTTGCAATAACTGAAAGCTTTGCAAATTCTATTTTCTGAAAATATCCACAACTAGACATGCTCAGTCAAAGAAGGAAATTAATTACATTTTTTTTTTTAATTTAGGTTAATTGACAATTGTAAACTGACTGTGTGAAAATATGGTCTGTGTGATTTTTTTTTTTTTTTTTTTTTTTATGTGCATATGTGAATGAGAGTGGTCCCAGTGATGGACTAGAGACCTGTCCGAACTGTTTTAGCCTTTTGCCCATTCGTGGCGAGATAGACTTTGGACCCTGCAACCCTGAAATGGGTTGAGAAGTTTCTAGAACCAACCTGAACTTGGTCCATTGAGGGCTAAGTGCTTGCACAGGCCTCAAACGTGCCTAAATGTTACACAATGTGTACATATTCTAACTTGTTCTGTATGATATAACTTAGTAATTGGGTCATGTATTATGGGCCCTGAAGACGATGTCGGCTGTTTCAATCCCCAGTTCTGATTAACACAATTGATTAAAGTAGAGGTGTTATTCTCTTGATGACATTCATGGTACATCATACAAGTTAGCAATGTCACTTATCTTTTTCTTGTACTTTTAAAAGTTGGGACAGTTCAGTTGGTGCCTGTATGTGTTTACTTGCATTGCATTTTTTTCATATGGTTTTTGTGGGTAAAAGAGCCTAGATTATACATTGTCATTTGTATTATTAGTTCTTTAATTTTGGTGATTTGAAATTTTCTTTTGGAATCTACAAGCAGATGATGATGAGCTGAGTAAGTGATAATCTACAAGATCCTTGAGGCTATTCAAGCCTTTAGGATTTTTGTTTTTGTAAACCTATGGACGATGCTTATATAACACTGATGTTAATATGCATATTAGTGTAACTCACACTCTTCTAGTTGACTACATATGTGAACATATACGTACATCCATGTGATTTAATTTGATTAAGATCTGTCTAGCATTTCTGCTATACTTAGTATAGTAGTAAATATATCTAACCTTGTAAATTTAATTTATTTCCTGAAATATGTATCTGTGGTCAATAGTCAAACTTGATATAAAAAATAAATTTGCATTTTCTTATCATTAGATACATCTACTAAGAATATCTCCCATTTTGCATTCATTCAATCGTATTTTATCAAAGTCTTGTATATGATTTTGTTACAGTCTCACATTATCGTTGCAAAGAGTTCTACATTGAAGAATGTTACCCAAGTAGATGACAAATACTTTGTTAGCCATTACATAGAAATGTCTGACTTTTCTGTAGCATACCTTTAACTTAAAAAAACTGGAGAACCTACAGCATGTGACCCAAATGTAATTCTCTATTAACATTATGATGGCACAAGATTAATTATTAAAAATCTGTATAACTTGGTGAGGCACCATCAGTTCAAAATGTTTGTTTTTTTCCCCAGATACCTGTCAAGAGATACTATATGTGGATGCTTTTGATTCTGAAATTTAGAAATTTTTTCTGTGTTCAGATAGCTCCAGTGTTTAACATGGTTTACTAAAAATTGTGTTTTCTTTTGTTGTTCTTTATTACAAAGAATATTTTGTATCTTTTATATCTTTCCCGCTGGCCAGCAGAAATATTTTCAAATGCACCCTGTGCAAGTCCTGGTATTTATTTTAGACATTATATATTCTTAGTCAATCTGAATTTTAATAGGTCTAACTCCATAATAATTTAAAAACTCTTCATGCTTGCTTGAATTCACTGTTTTAAGAGAGACAGGTATACTTATTCTGCCAATGAGTGAACCCCTTTTATTTCGCATAATCAGATAGAACCCAATTAATTACATAATCAAAGTTGTTTTGTTGTTGTGTTTGCCAAAGTGTTGGATACAATGTAGTTTAAAGTAATGAAATTTTATTTCTCTATTCTTTCTCATACAGATGTTCTGTTAAAATTGCTTTGCTTTCATCTATAGTTCCTGAAAATACGGACCTCTTTGTTTTATGCTCATTGTAGTGAATTCTTTACATGATGATTTCCTATTCATTATGTAAAACTAGTATTCTTCCTTCTAGCCCCCTAAAATGAGAATTTTATGGTCAACATTTTATTGTATTTTAATTATGTTATGATAGCATACAGTGCATCCGGAAAGTATTTTGTTATGTTACAGCCTTATTCCAAAATGGATTAAATTCATTTTTTTTCCCTCAGAATTCTACACACAACACCCCATAATGACAACGTGAAAAAAGTTTACTTGAGGTTTTCGCAAATTTATTAAAAATAAAAAAAACTGAGAAATCACATGTACATAAGTATTTACAGCCTTTGCTCAATACTTTGTCGATGCACCTTTGGCAGCAATTACAGCCTCAAGTCTTTTTGAATATGATACCACAGGCTTGGCACACCTATCCTTGGCCAGTTTCGCTATTTCCTCTTTGCAGCACCTCTCAAGCTCCATCAGGTTGGATGGGAAGCGTCGGTGCACAGCCATTTTAAAATCTCTCCAGAGATGTTCAATCAGATTTAAGTCTGGGCTCTGGCAGGGCCACTCAAGGACATTCACAGAGTTGTTCTGAAGCCACTCCTTTGATATCTTGGCTGTGTACTTAGGGTTATTGTCCTGCTGAAAGATGAACCGTCGCCCCAGTCTGAGGTCGGGAGCGCTCTGGAGCAGGTTTTCATCCAGGATGTCTCTGTACATTGCTGCAGTCATCTTTCCCTTTATCCTGACTAATCTCCCAGTTCCTGCCACTGAAAAATATCCCCACATGCTGCCACCACCATGCTTCACTGTAGGGATGGTATTGGCCTGGTGATGAGCGGTGCTTGGTTTCCTCCAAACGTGATGCGCCTGGCATTCACACCAAAGAGTTCAATCTTTGTCTCATCAGACCAGAGAATTTTGTTTCTCATGGTCTGAGAGTCCTTCAGTTGCCTTTTGGCAAACTCCAGGCAGGCTGCCATGTGCCTTTTACTAAGGAGTGGCTTCCGTCTGGCCACTGTGCCATACAGGCCTGATTGGTGGATTGCTGCAGAGATGGCTGTCCTTCTGGAAGGTTCTCCTCTCTCCACAGAGGACCTCTGGAGCTCTGACAGAGTGACCATCGGGTTCTTGGTCACCTCCCTGACTAAGGCCCTTCTCCCCCGATCGCTCAGTTTAGATGGCCGGCCAGCTCTAGGAAGAGTCCTGGTGGTTTTGAACTTCTTCCACTTACGGATGATGGAGGCCACTGTGCTCATTGGGACCTTCAAAGCAGCAGAAATTTTTCTGTAACCTTCCCCAGATTTGTGCCTCGAGACAATCCTGTCTCGGAGGTCTACAGACAATTTATTTGACTTCATGCTTGGTTTGTGCTCTGACATGAACTGTCAACTGTGGGACCTTATATAGACAGGTGTGTGCCTTTCCAAATCATGTCCAATCAACTGAATTTACCACAGGTGGACTCCAGTTAAGCTGCAGAAACATCTCAAGGATGATTAGGGGAAACAGGATGCACCTGAGCTCAATTTTGAGCTTCATGGCGAAGGCTGTGAATACTTATGTACATGTGCTGTCTCAATTTTTTTATTTTTAATAAATTTGCAAAAACCTCAAACTTTTTTCACGTTGTCATTATGGGGCGTTGTGTGTAGAATTCTGAGGAAAAAAAATGAATTTAATCCATTTTGGAATAAGGCTGTAACATAACAAAATGTGGAAAAAGTGATGTGCTGTGAATACTTTCCGGATACACTGTATATTATCACTTTTGATTAATTTAGCCATGTAGTTTTTAAATATCTATACTTCGTGTTTTTTTTCTCATTTTACCCCATTAACAGATGTCATAATCAAGGTCCGTAATTTTCAAATGTATCATGAACTGTAAATACTAAGTTAAGAGAATTTTTTTTAAAATATAATAATAAATGGTATTTATTGTTAGCAGTGTACACAGTTTCTTTAATAGTGCAGTGAATTATTTGACAGTATATTTTGCATTCTAGTGTTTTTGAAGAATTGATATTTTAAATGCAATGTTATGGAAGAATGGTGTTCTGAATCTGGAAAAAATACTTTGGTGCTAAAATACAAGAAAACACATACATGACCATTCTGTAATGAACAGTGACTGGGGGTGGGGTACAGTTGTGAGTACAAGGAATATAAAGTCATTTAATAAACTTTCATAGTACTGTCTAAAGCCATTTTGTTAATCCATTTAAGCATACCTTCTGGCAGGAAATGAGCTCTTTAATCTAACTTTCTGTATTGATCTTACATGCTACAGTAGATCACACGGGTAAGTCTCTGTTTCTTAACAGTACCCTGTGTTTTAGATATTAGACATACTTAAACATGCTAGCTACTTGGTGTAAATTTTTACCCTGATATTTGACAAAATGTACTTATTTTAAGGTAGGTAGATAAGTACACATTTCTGTGACTGTAAAATAAAATCGAGTTTTCTCTTTTCCAAAGTTGGCACCTATTTCCAGGATTTCCTTTTTATTATTTAAAGAGTTTTAATTTGAAATGTTTCAAATTTTTGTCAATTATGTCTTATAAATTTATTACTAGTGGTATGAAATAGCCTTTACAAAGTCCTAGAACAAAGTATAACAGTCTCCACATGTGATTAGAATTGGGGTCCCAGTTAGATTATTGTGTGATGAGTACATCAAAGAAGATTGAATTTGTCTTACCTTTTCTTGTATTTTTTTTTTCCCATTTGCTTATATAACCATCAGTAGGAGCCATAATAATCTGAAAGTCTTGAGTAACTTAAACATAATTCATTATTCTGTTCTTACATATTTAGTGTTTTAAATATTGCATTCATGGTATTTTGTGTTTAAGTGTGTTATGTCCGTACATATACTGTAGTACTTTGGAGCCTGTAAAATAGAAAAATTTACTAAGTCATAACAAAAGTTAGTGCTAGTAAGACATGTACAGTATACCTTTTTTATTCTTCCATTATTATGTTTTCAGTTTTTTAAGTGTTTTTATAGCTAAGACGTGTGTTACAAAGCATAAATTGAGATAAAAAATTATACTAATGTACCTAGTGTAGCTTTCAAGTTTTTAGGCCACAACAAAGGAGGAATTGACAATGTAGCTTTCTGTAAATGGCTGGTGTTTTGCCCAGCTGACAAATTACGTGCAAATCATATGCAGAACTTAAACCAGAAATCAGATTTGACAAAATGTAATTAAGTTTGACTTCAAAACTATTTTCACATGTTTTACATTTACTTAAGAACCCTCCTCATTGTTGTCAGATATTTGGTAATGTTTTTCTTACTTTTGATCTAGTTAGTGTTTTGAACTTGTTGAAGGCTCTAAGAAGATCTTTTTATACATCCACTGGAGGGGAAATTGGTTTAACTCCCCTGATAAAATAGCCCTTCTTTCTTTGTAAATGTATTTCATGTGTAATTCCATGTCAAATAATCACACATTTGGACCTCATCGTCAGATTTTAATGAAACTTGGCATGCTGATTTGGTCATATGAGTAACCCACAGAACTGAAATTGCATGTGTCTTGGATCAATATTAAGGGAGATTTAAGCTAACAAATTTTGAACTTATTGAGGGGGTAATTATGACATTGACTGACTATATATCTGTCTAAATATAAGTTGCATAGAAATGGTTCTCATATCTTTTTAAAGCTCTTTTCCAGCTCAGTATTTTTCACTAATACTATGCTATTCCCAAAATGAGAAATTTCCATGTTATGAGTGATTATAATATTACAAATTGAATATCTAAAAAAAAAAAAAAACCTGTATTTTCAAATTGATTATTTATTCTTTTTATACTAAAACTAGCTTATGTCATGAACATCTCTGGAAAACGTGGTCTTTGGTTTTTGATTGTTGCTAAGCTGTCACTACTTATAGGTGGTGTCACATGGTTTGATATCACTAATAAGCCTTTTTCGTAGCAGCCAAATTGACATAAAGTAGTATTGCAAGTAATGACATTAATTAAGGTTCCAATTATGCTACACTGAAATTGAACCGAAGCTTCATTAATGTTATTAGTGACACCTGTGCTTGCCATACTATTTCATGTCAAAATGGCTGTTGTGAAAGGGCCCATTCCAGTGTGGCTAATAAATGTCAATGCTCTGCCCTGCATTAATCAGAGGGGAGTGAGATGTGCTTATCGGCCAGGTGTAATCAATCAGTAGCAGATGCTGTCAATTACCTGGTGGAGATAAAAGAATTGTCTTTGCTGTAGAAGCATACATTTTCACAATGCCTTCAGTGGAGAAGTTTAGATTCAATCAGAAATATAATTGTGACCCTTTTAAATGTCATCTGAAGAAGATAACCTGTGCTTTAAAAGATGTGCATGAGACCACAATACATACCACCCAAGTCTCATTTTAAGGTCAGGTCAGGTCATCTGCAGAAATTGCTGTGTGAGATTATCAAAACTCACGCCTGAGAACAAACAGATCTGTCAGTGTGACTCTTTCAGTAGTGACTTAGCTGACCCTCCTGATCTTGAACCTATTAGCTGGTCCCTCAATATCTGGAGATAAAGGCTCATTTTCCAATGTTGAATTTGGACTTTTAAACCAGTCTTTGTCATTGATTGGTGAATCTCCAGTAAAAAGAGAGTGGGGCAAGCTCATATGTGGAACTCAAAGCACAGAGGATTAACAGTAGCACGATGAAGAAATTTTAAGTTGCCACTGGATAAGCATCGAGTTCATATAAAGATCATGGAAAGGAGATAATAGACCAGCTAAAAGAAAAGTTCAAGTCTTTAACTTACAAAACTGAAAAGGTGCATGTCCTAATTACGCTACCAAAAAATTGGAGTGTGAGGACAATTGAGGAGGAGTTTGGTGCTTCCCACTACATTGCATGAAAATCCAAGATGTTAGTGAAAGAACATGGGATTTTGTCAATGCCTAATCAAGTCTAGTAAAACACTTTCCAGAAAAAAAGAGGAAGTGGTAAAGGATTTTTTTCTTGTCAAAAATCTTTTAGTTGAGAGATGCCTGGAATGAAAGATTGTGTGTCAGTGAAAGTTGATGATGAGAGGATGCTGATTCAAAATTCGTGAGGCTTTCAGACACTTCAAAAAGATGCATCTGAATCTCAAAATCGTATTCTCACAATATGCTGAACTGCAACCCAGAGAGTGTGTTCTTTCTGGATTCAGCGGCACACATTTTGTGTGTGTGTGTGTGTGTGTACAATACATCAGAACATGAAACTTATGAAACACTATATATACCTTCACCCTATTGGAGCGATTTTTAGGAAATTTAACATTTCTTTTTCAACTCCACAACTGTCTGTCTGAACTAAGATCCTGGATGGCCAATAATTTTCTTGATCTAAATCAAAATAAAACGGAGGTGCTTATAGTGGGTCCATCAGCTGAAGTCCAAATTGGTCTTGGACTTCTCGGCTCTTTCTCTGCCTTTTCCAAACCTCAAGTCCGCAATCTTGGTGTTACCTTTGACAGTAACCTCTCTTTTGAGAAACAAGTAAATTCTGTAGTCAAGAGTTGCTTTTTCCAACTTCGTCTATTAGGTAAGATAAAGCATTTTTTATCTTCTGAAGATCTTGAGAAAGCTACTCATGCCTTTATTTTTTCTCGCCTCGATTATTGCAATTCGCTGTATTCTGGGATTACCAAATCTCTGATACACAGGTTACAGCTGGTCCAAAATGCTGCCGCTCGCTTTCTGGTTGGGGCAAGGAAGTATGACTCTTGTTTCTCCTATTTTAGCTTCTTTACACTGGCTGCCTGTCAGTTTTCGAATTGATTTTAAAATCTTGTTGCTAGTTTTTAAATCTTTACATGGGCTTGCTCTTGCCTATTTATCTGAATTGTGTATTTTACACCAGCCATCCAGAGTGCTTAGATCTTCTGGTCAGTTGTCTCTTGTTGGCCCTCGTACCAAATGTAAAACCAAGGGGGACAGGGCCTTTGCAGCTGCTGCCCCTCGCCTGTGGAACTCTCTACCTCATCATATTAAGGAGTCATCTACAATTGAACAGTTCAAAACAAGATTAAAAACTCGCTTCTTTTCACTTGCATTCAGTGACCTTCAGTAATACTGATGGTTTTCCTCTTTGTGATCATATAACATTATTTCTATTTATTATCTATCTTATTTTATGTTCATATATTTTATTACTATTTATGTTTTATTGTTTTTGGTTTTTTATTTTTCTTTTATTCTATTATTGTAAAGCACTTTGGCCGCAGCATTACTATGTTGTAAATGTGCTATATAAATAAATTGACATTGACATGTTTGATACGTTTGGACATCATTTATTCATTTATTTTTACTTTTATTGATTTTAATTAGAAACAGATTTAACATTCCATATAGTCAAGTCAACTTTAACAAATCGAAGCAAATTCAACCCACACCCGAGAGAGAGAGAGAGACTTCAACCCTCACTCGAGAGAAAGAGAGAGGAGCCAACAACTGAAGCTGCTGTATAAAAGGAAAGAGAAAAGAAGGGTATCCTTTTCCTCGAAATGGAAGCTTATTGTAAAATGTTATTGATTAGATCCTGCCATATTTAAAAAAAAGTTTTGAACAGATCCTCTGAGTGCGAGTTTCATTTTTTCCAATTTCAAATAGTATTGAACATTGTTACCCACTGACTTAAGAGTGGTGGGGTAGGATTCTTCCAGTTGAGCAAGTTAGTCTCCGCAGTGGCATAGCTAGCTTGCTGAAGGCCCTTTTGCAGTGCCCTGAGGTGGGTCCGCCTGTCTAGCATAACTGTTAGTAATTTATTTGCAATTAGGTTCTAGGATCCGGCTGAGCAGTGGTGTCCATCACCATGTCACTATCAGATCACACCCCGGTGACAAACAAAGCAGCTCTCTAAATGGAATTTGTAATAACTTTTTTAATTGCTTTATTACAGCCGCGTCAGCATTCTCAGTTACTATCGCTGGCCCTTGCTCAATTTTGAGAAAGGTAGAAATCTTCGTAAGATTAGCATTTTTCAATTCTTGTTGCAAAAATGCCTTACATTTAGCACCACCTCTCTTATGTTTGCCAGATCTGCTGCAACTGGCCGACATAGCGTCGTATGGTGAGACTATAAAAACTGTCCAATTGTTCAAATATTCGGCATTTGCCAACTAATGGGGAACATAACAACAGAATCGCTATGATTTACTGTTTACAACTTGGAACTTTGAAAACTGTTGACATCAAATCAAAGTACAAAACTTAACAATTACGTAAAAGCAGTGGAGGAATTGTGTTGATGAGAATTTTATTTGAAGCGTAGTTGTTCGTAGGATGCAAAGACATTATCTATGTGCAAGTCTCGAAGTGTTTTAATCCCAGACATTTTCCAGACATTGAATAATGTGTATGTTTGAGAGGGTGGAAAAAGCTGGTTGAGGTGCAACAGATAAAACCTTTTCTGTCTTAAAGTGCTTCCTACATTGGTTCCATATTCTGCAAGAATGAAGGGTAAATTTGGTAGTTTGTGTTAACTGGGGCACAAAGCAGTAAATATAAAGAAGTACTGCAAGATTTTATTTCAATTGCAGACCAGTATTGTGGATATTCCTCAATTTGTGTCGATGTCCAGGTCTTTATATATGTATATTTGCCTTCCAGTTATAAAATTGACAGTTTGGTAGTGCCATGCTCCCTTCTGCTCTAGGTTGTTGTAGAGTCGCCCTTTGGACGTGTGGATGTTTAATATTCCAAATAAATGAAGTTGTAAATTGAGCGTAATTTCTTAAAAAGTTATTTGTTAATGTATACGGGGATGCTTTAAATAGGAAGAGCTGCTTGGGAAGGATGGTCATCTTAACAGTGTTAATTCTCCCTGCTATTGTAATGTGGAGGATAGACCACCTAGTCATGTCTTGTTTAATTTTTTCCATGCAGACAGCAATATTTTGTTGAAAAAGAGCTTATTCGAGTATATATAGATATTTGAACTGATCTGCCAAGATAAATGGGAAGATGTGCAGTCCGATTTATTACAAGCTAGAGAAATCACTGGATAAAGATGGATTTTAAGTCCAGATATCTTTTCTATCTATCTATCAAATATATATAAAATAATAATATTGAGTTGGAAAAGAGCTTTAAAACAATATGGGAACCATTTCTGTGCAACTTATTTAGGGAGATACAGCCAGTCAAAGTCATAACCCCCCAACCCCCCAATAAGTTAAAACTTTGTTACCTTAAATCTCCCTTAATATTGATCACATGTGCAATTTTAGTTCAATAGGTTACTTATATGACCAAATCAGCATCTCAAGTTTTGTTAAAATCTGTGGCAATGAGGTCCCAAAGTGTGATGATTTAACATGCAATTACCCTCATATTGTTTAATGCTAGTTTTAATTCAGCAGATCCAGAAGTTGCATGAGCATGGGTAAGATGCTATATAATTAAACACATTGTTATTACATGATGCTTTTATATTTTATTGTTTGGTCCTGGTGCAACTAGTTGCTGTACGACTCTTATTTAGGATAGTTGGCCAAACATTTATTCATAAACATACTACATTTCTACTTTTTTTTTTTTTTTCCCTTGATTTTTTTTAAACAGTAGACCAATGTATATGGAAAATTTTCTTGTATTGTGAGGTTACATAGTTTGAGCTCCTCCTATAACCCTGTCTCCATGTGGTATTTAAATTCCCATTTTTAGTTTGCAGCTTCAATGTAAACACCCCTAACCTGTGAGTTCTGCTCTAGTAATGTATGCACCTTTTCCCTTTCAAAAAAACTAGAAAAGATGGTCATTTTATCACTCTGTAACTGGGTGATGCATGAAACTGTTTTAAAACAAATATTGGCATTGTGTAAAGGCTATGTCACATCTGATGACTTTTCCAGTGATCTTCAGTTGTAATCGTCATTTACATAATCTTCCAAGGCAGTTGGTGGTGCTCTCCTGTGAGTCCAGTCACATAGCATGCCCGGCTAGTCAATCCAACTAGTCCACAACTTGCCACTATAAAATCAAACGGGTTTGATTGAGTGTTCAGTTGTTGGGGCAGGCTCTGTGTTTATGAAAACTGACAACCAATGGATCCAGAAGTACAATTCATTTAATGCAGGGACAAGGAATAAAGAATGTCTGTGTTTTGAACCTCATAGAGAACAGAAGCTCATCTGTCTCCTGTTTCTTGTTTTATGTACCACGATAGAAGGGGGGGGGGGGGGTTGAGAGAGCGAGCGAGAAATGGGACAGAGACTGCAGCTAAATTCGCCTTTCCACGATAAAGGATAAGTTTGGTATTTTTTTTCCAAGTCAAATTTAATTCTTCACAAACATGATATACATGCAATTGCCATGCAAAATTATGTTCTAAAGGTAAATGTATTCCATGGATTATTAAAAAAAATAAATAAAAGTATCTTGTTCTCACTGGAGCTTTACAATAGGGGCTAATGGAGCACAGGGCACCACTGGAAAATAAAAGCCTAAAAACTTCATTATGAAGTGGCTAATTTTTTCGGTATAAGAAATCCAGCATTCCTTGTTTTCAGTGCATGTTTGTGATAACCGAAGAGATCTGGAAATAATTATTTTATTGCATATCCCTTGTACTATTTTTCTCCTGGTAAGGGTATGTTTTCTGTTCTCTTGGGTGAGTTGTTACATAAATATGGAAGTAAATCAAAACAAAACTAATCACATGGCATAAAAAGTTGACACTGATTTGGTTTTCAAAAAAAAATCACACCGCAGTAGGGTGAAAGGTTATTGAAGAAGACAAATGCTGAGGTAGTGTGCACATGTCTGATTCTCATGTTATTTAGTGTTTCATTTCTTCAAAAATCAGCAGTATTAACTATTTTACAATGTGTATAATCACAATTCGTGGATCAATACTGGACAACTATCTTGGATGTCTTTGGTACGTTTTTAAGCTTTTACTTTTTGGTGACACCCCATGCCTAATTAGTCGCCATTGTAAAGAGCCAGTGAAGGTAAATTATTATTTTTTTTTTTTTTTTTTTTTAAATTTATAGAAAATGGTTAACTTTAGAACACAAGTTTGCATGTCAAATGCATTTATACCATATTTGTGAAAAAACAAATTGACTTCAAAAATACTGAACTTATTCTTTAACCTTTTCTACAGCTCCAACTTCGTCAAGCAACAAGCTATTGGCGATCACAAAAAGGGGCAAGCACAACTGTGCTGAAAGGGTAGCATACAGTTGCTAAATGTGACATACCCAGTTATATTCAGTCATGTAAATTTACGTGGGCCGGTAACAAGAATCAGCAACTGCAGGATCCAAGTTTGACATACCCAATGACTAGAAAATGTGTAATGTGACATTAGGTCAAATGTTATGCTATTAGTATGTGTTCAAATGGAGGTCTGGATGTTTTTCCATTTTGGGAATACATAAGATGTTTTGCAGATTTTTTTACTTGGTACTTCATAAGATTTAAGTCAAGAATGTGTGCATAAATATTAAGTCAAGAGTGTGTGTGTGTGTGTATTGGTCTCAACTGTTTTTTTTCCCAAATTGCATGCTTTCAATTTTTTTTGGTTTTTACTGTTATTAATGTCACATGTTTAAACCATTTTACTTTCAAGCTGGAGTTCTCTTAAAACTTTACAGTAAGGAAATTTAGATTTGTTAGGTTTTTGGAGAAGAGAAATTTGAATTCATATATGAGCATTTTCTTGCAAAAAATATTGCCTTCTTTTTATATTAGCCAAGATTTTTCAGCCTAAATCAGCTTCTCACCTACCTTTCTTAGGTGCACGGATTGAAGAGTTTTTGTATGAGAAGTTAGACAGAAAGATTCCTTCACGCATCACCAATGCAGAGCTTCTTGGACAGTATATGATAGATGCAGCAAATGACTTTGGACCTGGAGCACCATATGGTAAGCACGTCAAATGAAATTATTTTTACCTTTGCTGACAACTTCAAGTACAGTCATTTATAACCATTCATACATGTGTTTGACATGTGACCAATGTAAATTCCTATAAATGGGCATCTGTACAAGAGAGTAATAGGTTTGGAGTTTAAAAGGCATTTATTACATTTTTTTCTTTTCAGGAAGCACTCTTATAAAAGTTGGAGAAAGTGAGAAAAAACTTGGTGGAGTAGAACGTGATTTCTTGCACTCTGCATCTATCAACTTCCTTACCCCTCTGAGAAACTTTCTAGAAGGGGACTGGAAAACAATATCCGTGAGTGAAATGTATTTTGTGTTTCCTTTAATCTATAGCTGGGAGGTGTTAGACATAGAGATATCTTGAATTGAGTCATTTAGTTGCTTGCTTTGGTGCAATTTAAACAAGCAATCACATTTTTATTTACAGTAATGTATAACTTAATCATTTGCTAACATCTTCTTTGAACGATAATCACCAGAAAGTTTATATAGAGCTTAAAGTTTGGGAGATCTTCAGTTCAAGATTTTTAAGGGGGAATTTTTTTTTTTTTTTTAATACAGAAAGAAAGAAGATTGTTGGAAAACCGCAGACTTGATCTAGATGCTTGCAAAGCTCGGTTAAAGAAAGCAAAGATTGCAGAAGCCAAAGCGGCTGTAAGTCTTGCACTTTTTGCTCAACATTCTGTCAATGTATGGGACTGAAAAGAACCGTGTATGCTGCAGTAACTAAGCATTAAACTCTAGAAAGATTTGATGATTAGAAGATTCCATTTAATTTTTTCATTTATTCTTTTAAGACTCTGTCCCCTCTACTCTTCAGATACTTAAACTGATGTGGAACAACTGAGCTTCCCCATCCGATAACCTGCAGAATGTAAACCACACTTATGTTAAGACAGAATCATGACCTTTTTAATTAGATATGTAAATTCTTAGCCTGACTATGTCATACTTACATTACAAATGACTTGGATGAACACCGGAGAGAAGGCCAAATGATAACTTCATCCACAAACATCACAAATATAACTCTTTCATCCACAGACCAGACATATTTCAACACTCGTTGTTTTTCAAGCTCTTGTTTTGCCTGTTTATAATTTTAATGGACAAGGAACATCATTTGGCGTGGCTCTATAACGGCTGTGTAAGTACAGTGGATGAATTACACAAGACTATGTTCCTAGAGCCACAGATCGCCTGTCATAGTATACACCAGGTTACACCTTCTCCACCTCTTCACCTCCATAAGACAAAAGGCCTTCTCCAGCTCCATAAGACATATTGTCAGTACTGGCGAATTCCAACATTTTCTCTTAATATCTATATATGTAAATACCATTCATTCAATCCTCAGAAGAAACAATTTAAATCCTTATTCTGATATATGATGTGCTTTGAGTGGTCATTGAAGGAGAGCTCAAGTGGGCGTCTTAAGTTTTTCTGCAGGGTTGATTGTCTCATACTCTGTAAAATAAGTTTAGCACGTTGGAGCAGTGTTGTAGTTCTCTTGTCTGGGAGAAGGCGGTTATGCTGCATCGAACACCTAGTGAGAATATTCACTAGAATTAAGATAAATCTTTTTTTCATGTGTATGTAAACTTATTTTCAAACACTACAGAACAAAAAAAGTCAAGCCATTTCAGCTGATATAGTGAGTCAGTGTGACTTTCTAGTGATTTTATGATCATGGAACCTCCTGTTAATTCTACACATTTTTTTTCTACTTTCCAAACCATGTAATCTTCAAATGATGATACTGAAGAAAGTTGACACTTTATTTAAATTTGCAAATACTTTTGAAGAAATATTTTAGGTTGACACGCTTTAGTAATTTGCTATGGCCTATAAGGTCATAATGAAATCATTCAAACAAGTCTGACCATGACCAATGGAAAGCTGCCTAATCTAACTTGTAGCCCAAATGTTACATTAGAAGATAGGCTAAGCTTAAAGATAATCAGGAGTATTTAAGAGCACAGTTTATTCTTAGTAGTATATATTCTGTGTGCCCACATTTTTTAATTCAATTCATATAGCACTCAGCTGATTGTTGTCTGTATATGATCAATGCAACTTTCCCATTACAAAAAGTAGTGGCTGGTCAAACTCCTTAACTCAGAGGAGCATTTTTTTGTTCATCCATTGGTCATTTTCATGAAAAAAATACTACTTACTAACTAACATATTTTTCTGTTGTAATTTGCACAGTGTGAGGGAGATGTGAGTATTGTTGTGTGCATTGTGTTGCTGTGATCATATTTCACCTTTTTATGCTGACATCTAGTGTCCTTGTCTGTTTCTTCTTTAAACAGAAAAATGTAAAATTGTTAATTTGTACCCACAGTGTTTAAAAGACAAATTAATACTAAAAAGCAATGAGTGCCTAAAAAATTACTCATTCACATGTATTCATTTTTAAAAAGTTGTCAGCTTATTTTTTCATTTTCAGATTTCATTGACAAAGGTATAGTAGAGCCGCAGATGAAGTATAACGTTAGGCATTGTATTGTTAAAATGATGTTCTAAGAAAAAGGTCAATACTTTTCACGGAACTGCTTGTCCTTTTGTTAGTGTTTATGTATAATTTTGTAGATATTTAGTATGTTTTTATTTTTTTAGGTTAACTGCATTAATTTAGCTCCACTATACCTTTTAGAAATCATGTGGAAATGTGCTTTACAGAAAAAATTTAAATAAACATTTAATTTTTATACAATTTGCAACAAAAGTAATCAATGTCTTGCAGTTCTTTTATTTTAAAGGTCATGTTTACAAAGTATTTTGCACTTTAAAAGTCATAAATAGAACATAATTTCATTTATTTTTGGCCTTTATCATGAAAGTTAACTGATAGAATATACTTTAAGAATATACTTTATATAAAATAATCCTGAATTTATAAACCTGACCTTTAAAATATGCATGCATATTCATAGCATTAAGGACACTTAACTCTAGGCCTCTGAAACATTATTCCTAGAGTGCTGCTGTGTCTTAACTTGTTACAAGCTCTCAGTTAGTGTTCTTGAGTATATTTAATAGTGGAGGAGACCCCAAAATATTTTTACTAATGATTAGTAGAACTGTATTTTGATCACAAGTTTAGTCCTAAGCCCCTACTGTGGCTGTAGGTTTTTGTTCCAACCAGTTTTCCAGTTTATGAGGCAGACATTTTTCTCTCTAATTGATCTCATCGTTTAATGAGCTGACCTTTTTTATTTTTTTACCTTCTTTTTCTTATCTTCAAAAAAGCGCAGTAGAGTTGTATTTACATTTATACATGTACATGGAAATGTTTGTATATTTTCCATGTCTCCCAAGTGATTAACACTAAAAATACAAACAAGAAATTAAAGGAAATCATATTAACTGTCATCAGGAATCTGTGTGCTTTTCTTTAACTAAGCTGCAGACACCTTTCAGTGCCCTTGCTCATCTCTCAGTAGTATGACTTTTTAAGAAAAAGTAACTAGCAGTATATAACCAACATTAAATTTACTGCAATGTACAATTGAATGTTCTCTTTGCAAACACACACACTGAACTGGGCTATTTTAAAATGATTCTGTCATATTTAGCTAGACATACTGTTTTACTAATTTTATTATTAAAGCTAATGCAGAGCACCCTAGGGAATGATGTTTAAAGACTATGCAGTCCCCAGAGAAGGGAGCTTGAGATCTCTGATAGCAGCTTGTGAGTCAAACCTCCTTAAATGCTTAGTCGCTCAGCATAGTTGTTAAGAAGTTGCACCTTTTTTTGCCAACCTGGGATGATGAAACTTTACATCACTTTCCCATTCCTGTAAGACAGATAAGAGAATTGTGATATGATCCTTTATTCTTAGTGTGGTGTGGCCCTGTATCCTGTTTTTATTGGTTTGCACTTCCTCTCTTTATGCTTTCCTTGTCTTTTCTACAAAATCTCCTTTTGACTGTCCAGGACAAAACTCTTTTTCTTTTCCTGTGATATAAGAAAATGCCTTGCTCATAGTGTGGTACAAGGCTGCATTGAACTTAGTCTATAAATTTATACCCTATGCCAATAACACTAACTCTGACAGAGAGGGGTCATTGATCAAGAGACTATGGGGGAGGAGAACAGAGGAAGTGGATTCACATTAAATTAAGTCGTACAGTACTAGCATGTGTTCCTACTTCTGGTGGCTGTCTGAAAGAGATGAAGTGTGTAATATTGTTACAATGTAGTGAAGTTGTAAGAAGATTCACAATCAATATAGGTGAGTAGACTTGCCTTTTGCTTTGATGTAGCCTTTTTGAAAGAAGAGTCAGTTTTGAAAATTCTTTCAAAACTACTTTGATGCAGCTTTGGTTAAAAAGGCTTAACTTCATTTCTTACCAAAGATGGCTGTGTGTTTATCTTTTTGTGACCTTTAAGTGCGGGTGACTTGTTCCCTAGAGAAATGCAAGAAATGCTGTTTCAGTAGTGGCACAGTATGTTTCTTTTCCCCCACCCCCATTTGTAATCTTATCCGAACATATTTTTATTGTGTGCTTCTTGGATGGGCCAATGTAACTTGTTGAAAAAGAATATCTAATATGGTTCCAGTTGTCTCAAGCAGACGACCATAAAGAATAAAGAAAATAAACTGCAGGCTCAAAAGCTAAATGTGACTCGTTTTTTCCACCGATTCTAGTTACCTAGTTGCTCAGATTATTCAGTTTGGGGGAAAAATATTATTTAATGTTTAAGTATGTAAACTCTGTTTCCAACTATAGGCTATGCCTGATTTTCAAGAGACTAGGCCTCGTAATTATGTTCTTTCTGCAAGTGCGTCAGCGGTAAGGCTATTAAAACCACCCCTTATAATAATGATGTCTTCGGATTAATGTTTTTCTTGATTCTGATCATGAAACCTTTTCAACATTTAAAAGCTAACCAGGTAAAGAATGGTAAGCTAGAGTAGAGAATGTAATTTTACAGTAATATGATGAATTGTTATCTTTTGAAGTTGGCAATGTTGGTAAAGCCCACAATATGATTTAAAGTTAGAGAAATTGATTTTCATTAAATTTATACTAAATTGAATATTTCCAAATTTTTGCTGCTTTAATAATGATTTGCAAACCCAAACAATCCATAGCTATTCAAGTAGGTCAATAATGAATTCATAAATAGTTGGAAAGAAGATGTTTTTTATTACTAAATAAGTAATTAAGACAATGTTGAAAATGTTAAATGATCTTATTCCGTACTGGTTATGGAATAACACTGGGGTAGCTTAAATTTAATCAACAGAGTTTTGAGAAGCAAATGAGGAGAATCCCACTGTTATGCCATATATGTTGCATATCCTTTTATGTTTGTGCTACCTTATTAAATAAAGTTATTCCTTTAACTATAGAATCAAAATTATACCAAAAAAGGATGTATGCTAATTTTATTTGTATGTCCTGTTTGTCTTCACAAAAGTTATATTTTTAGTTTACTGTGCAGTTTTTCTTCAGTATAAATTTTGCGATTTAGAATAATAGCAGTTAATTTTATTTTAATAAGCACATTTAAACTACGCTGCTTGCTATTGTCTTAAGTTTGGAGAGAGTAGTAAGAATGAAAAATCTTTTAATTGTTAGTGCTACAGTAAAACTTGTAGTATCCAACAATTGAACACCGGGCTGGATGGCTCACAATAAAAATGGTCAGTATAACCATTAATGGTAATAGTTTATAGGAAGAAGGAACATATAAATGTGCTTGGAGCACTGTTTTACTCTTGGACAAGATCAGGACTTTTCTGGAATGTCTTTTGACCCATGGTGCTTGTGGACACACAAGTTATTTTCAGTGTGAAGAGATTTAACTCCACAAGTGACTTAGGTCAGTAACAAACTATTAATGATCTGCGGGTGTTTCTGGGAATTGTGAAAGGACTGTCTGGTCAAGCATGAGCTCATGCGCAAGTAAGCTAAAAGCAGTAGTAGGAAAGCAACACAATCTAAACGGTGGCAAATTAAAACTTTAAGTATATCAATCTGAATTGTCACAGGAAATGTGGCATGTGGATGCAAACATCAGTAAGGCTTTCTGGCCTCTGATTGTTATCTTTGGCACATTAAATACGTTCTGGCAAAATATATCATGGTCTCTATTGCCAGCCCCCTTCCAAAAAGAACCTATTCCAGTCACGGAATAGGTAAATAAAGTGATCTGTAATGCATAGAATATAATCAAAAGTGCTTGTGATGGGGTTTTATGCTTTTGCAAAGACAAAGTGCATTTGAATTCAGCCGGACTTTTTTACTGGCTGTTAAGATATAATCATACAAAAAGAGTATATGCACATTGAATTGACAGGATTGTTTTCTTAATGTCACATATAACAAGTAGTGACCATCCAGACTCCTCCTAAAGGTTGTCAAGGTTTCTGCTCTAACTACATGTCTTGGTAGTTTGTTCCAGAATCCCACAACACTTTGCGCTTTCTGGTTTCAGTTTTAAATGCACTTCCCCTTAATTTCCACTGATGTCCTTGAGTATGTGATTCACCCCTAAGTTGAAAGAATGTTGCTAGACATAGATTGAGTCTATGAGCTGCTGCTGCCTTTTGCTTCATGGAGCAAGTCCCAATGGTCTTGTCCTTTATCCCATCAATATTTCACCCATACTGATTTTCAAAAAACGCACCCCATAGTAAAGAGGCTTCAGCACTTCACTGGAGGATGGCAGTGTACATCATCTGACCAATGGATATATGAAATGCTGTCAGACATATTCCACACACCTCGCATCAAGCCATAGAAACAGACAAATAGTAGCCATTTATAATTTATGCAAGTCAGTGGCACAAAAACCTTGGTCATGAAACACTGAAGTAAGTGTAGTGCTTGCTTAAATTGTCATTTGAAATTTGATTCAAATTGCAGTACCCTTGCAGCTAGATTTGCTGCTCACAGAGTTAAGGTGTTTAGAAGGAAAATCATTGGGGAGTCATTACAGAAAAATACTGTTTTTTTAATAAAGCTTGCTGGCTTATGCTGGATATTACAGATTTTGCTCTTTAACCTGTGTTAAGGTGTTAATCACTAGAAGTAAAAAGGAAAAAAGCTCCAGTAAAAGGATATGTAATGGCTTTTTTTTTATTATTAGTAAAGTGATTTATTTACGTTTTATTAACTTGTAATGGACCTGACTTAATTATTCTTTTCTTTGAGTGTGTAAGACTTTTGCCAACATTTACAATTTAGAGCACAATGTTTGACAGATTCCTCTGCAGCTGCATAATCATATTTTTATTTTGCAAGTAGTTATTGAAATTTGTTTGTGTACCATGTTATTATTTAAGAATGTATTTTTTTAAGCCCCTCTGGATGAAAACTCTTCCATGAACAAATTGCATTTTTACTAATAAATGAGTGCAAATGTGCATGGGCACCATCAACTACATGCTGTTTATAAGTTGCCAGTAGTATACACTGCAACATGAGAACAATCTTTTAATATTCCCATATTAACAGATTTTGTGAAATTTAAAATTAAGAAACCCTCAAAATTACCGTATAATTTTTCTACAAATTTGTGAATTATTTTATTTAACTCTATCCATCCAATTACAAAGAAATCAACTCTACCTGATCAAAAGTTTAAGTGCCTATATTTCTTTTTAGATGTTCGCATATCAGTATTTGTTATAAATGTTGGTAAACCGAATACAGATAAATAAATAACTTCACACTCAAAGATGTGTGTTCCTATTGTGTTTTCTCTATCAAACGACTTTAAAATGTTTTAAGAAGAAAACATATTGTGATCATTGTGATCATATCAGAGTTATTGGTTTTGCAGTCAGATTATTCCCATTGTAATCTTTGTTTATTTGCTTGAGTAGTTCGAGTTTTAGTTGTGATTAAATTGGTGATCTAATAGCATAGAAACAAATTTTTACAATCTAAAAATGTTTGTTTTATAAGGGTGAGTTACTTTATTTGTTCTTCAGAGCGGTGTCTTGGGCTCAAAGACCGTGAACTGAAGTGCAACACATTTGTGTTCTTGATGGGGAGCCAAATTTGATGAATTTGAATGATACATAATTTTTTGATAACAAATAATTCATTTAAAGACCTGTTTCAAATGATAGGTCATGTTTTATAGGCAGTATTGGTACTTTAATTTGAGAGCAAAAAGATAATTAAAAACAATACTGCAAATCGATGAGTTTAGTTAAATTTGTTTAAAATATAAGTCCTTTATTTTTACATGCTATTTAATACATGGTGCTTGTAAATATACTGTATATGTAAGATTTACAATTTTAAAGGAAAAGTAATTTTGACTAAATTACTTTTATTTTTTGGTTGTTTTGTGTTTCCCTTTTTTCTGCTTCCTTGCGTATGTTCTAACATTTTGTCCAAATTTATGTTTGTTAAGCCTGTAGTTTTTCTTAAAGTAAAAGTTTAGCAAACTAGTGTAAAGATGATGTATTTTCTTAATTTAACTGAACATTCAAATTAATTAGCATTTAGTATAATCAGATGCTCAGATTTTTTTTACATCCCACTTCAAACTTACGGCTCTTTTGTCAACTTTTCTTGTTTATTGGTTGTTGTAGATTTGTGTTTTATGTAAAGGGAGACATGCTTTTTTGTTACAAATAAACGCTCTTCTGTCATAATGACATCAATATGTTTTCTCCTTCTCTACATCTGTCATTCCCTGCACGTGCTTTTGTTGTGTGTTAATTTGAGTCCTTTTCTGAAGAGCTGCAGCCATCTTGTACTGTTGAAACTGTTCTACCACCAGAAAGAGTGCTTTTGAGAAAAAGGCACCTCTGTGTTTTTGTAATTTTTATATATGTATTTGGCCATAAAAAAACCTTAAGCAAACATAGTATTGTGAAAAAAACGTACAAGTTCTTTATTATTTTGACAGTATTTACTCATCATAAATCTGAAGTGTTTGCAACACTGCAAATGAAACAGAATTGGACTTTGAGAATGCTTAGTTTTGTGGAGCAATTTATTGAATGTTGCAAAGGCAGTTTAGTTAATTCCAGCATTGAATACTCTTTCAAATGAAGCAGATATTCTGACATATTATAATTAAAAAGTAAATTGTGCTTTCTGTTGAAATGTGCTGTGTAAGCTATTTTGTATTTGAATGTATTTTTTTCTCATTTGCAGCAACTGAGAAAAAAAAGTCCAAGGAGACCACATTTTTTTACTTTTTAGTGTTGAATGTAATTTTAATGTGTTAAATTTACGTTTTTTCTGTTGATCATCACAGTTTGTCATTGATTTGAAATTATAACATTTTCAGATTGTTTTGAACAAGTTTTAAAAAATGTACATTAAGTTTTCTTCACTTTTACACCAATGTGCTTAAATAGGCTTCAGCACAACTTCTTCAGAAGTCCTGTATTTACCTGAAGTCTGCATGTTGTTGTTTTACATATGTTCGGGTTAGATTCACTTCACTAGGCTCCTGAAAAATTTTATTAATTTGATCGTGTTTTAAAAGCAAAACTGGAAGGAGGTTGTTGTAAAGTACTAGTTTACAGATAAGTGAAAGAAAAATTTCCAAACCAATTAAAATTACATACAGCTCATGTCATATTCATTATAAATGCAAAATACACACATCAAGGCTAAATGGCACATTAAAACTGCTCTTACAAAAAGATTTGCATCAGATCCTAACAGGAGTTTGCTAGAAGGCATACATGATACAATGAGGTCAAATGGGACAAGATGGTACTGTTTGGTGAAGACAAACTGATGGGGGAAAATATAAAGTTAAAGTTTTGAAATGGCAAGGCCAATTAATTTGTTTTTGCTGTGCACATTTGTATATGAAATCAAAAGATGAATATGAGGAGAGAGATTAGAGTTTCAGTTTTTATTCACAGGTATTTATATCTAGACTGTTGGGTCTGGCGGCCCTGACCATGAAGTCGTGAACTCGAGAAAATGCATCGGCGTTAGCATGGAGAGAGCCCTTAAGATGAATAAGAGAAAACTTATATGGTTGAGGTTCAAGAAACCACCTGGTGACGCGTGGATTCGACTCTTTGTGTAGGGCCATCCAATGTAGAGGTGTATGATCCGTAACAAGAGTGAACTCCCTGCCCAAGAGGTAGTACCTCAACTGCGTAATCGCCCATTTAATTGCAAGGGCAAGGTACCGACCGGCGATAATACCCCGCTAAACTGCGAAATGTTGGGACTTGCCGGATGGGAGCATTTCAATATGCTGTTTACCTTCGAACACTATGGCTTCACGATACCCTGACCCACCAGGTAGCCTAAATGTTTAGCTTCTTTCAACCCACAATACCACTAATACCCGCTGTTTGTATAAGGACCAGAGAGATGTCTATGGGAGAAAAGCATGTCATTCTGAACCTTTGAAAACAGGGAAAATCCTTCAGCTGTATTTCAAAAACATTGGGCATAGCCAGTACCACAGTTTGGAATGTCCTGAAAAAGAAGAACACCACTGGTGTACTGAGCAACAGGCATCAAACCGATCGTCCAAGGAAAACCACAACTACAAGTTGAATGGTGAGAGCAGTAAAGAAAAACCCCAAAACATCAGTCTATAACATCATGAACAACCACCATAGGGCAGGGTTGGGAATATCACAGTCCACTGTTCGAAGGAGACTTCGAGAACAATATAGAAGCCATACTGCAAGGTGCAAACCACTCATCAGCAGTAAAAATCAAAAAAGCCACATTGGAATTTGCAAATAATTACAGAGATGAGCCACAGCAGTTCTGGAACAAAGTTTGATGGAATGATGAAACAAAGATTAATCTCTACCAAAGTGATGGAAAGGCCAAAGTATGGAGAAAGAGTTAGGATCTGCTTATGATCCTAAGCATACAAGCACATTTGTGAAGCATGATGGAGGTTGTGTTGTGGCTTGGGCTTGCATGCCTGTTTCTGGAACGGGCTGAATCATTTTTATTGATGATGTAACTCATGGTGGTAGTAGCAGAAAGAATTCCAGAGTCTACAGAAACATACTGTCTGACAATTTATGGAGAAATGCATCCAAACTAATTGGGAGGAACTTTTATTATGCAGCAAGACGACTGATAACTTCCACCTCAACAAAGAACTTCATCGGTGAGAAAAAATGGAAGTCACTTACCAGATCTTAACCTATTAGAACATGCATTTCACCTCCTGAAGAGAAGACTGAAGGAAGAAACCCCACAGCAACTGGAAGATGTTGTGGTAAAAGCCTGAAAAGGCCTAACCAATGAAGAAACAAGAAATCTCGTGGGGTCTATGGGTCAAAGGCCTGATACAATTATTGAGATCAAGAGATATGCAACCAAATAGTAAGTATTTTTTACTTTAATCTAGTAAAAGCATTTTATTCAAATACTTTTGCTCACTTGGAAAAAACTGGGTGGTTTGATATAAAATTTTCTCTGTTCTATGTTGTTGTACCAACACGGGGTGAAGCCTGTCTAGATTTAGTATTCTGTAATAATCAGGATAGAATTGAGGGTGTAGAGGTAATTGAACCACTAGGGTCAAGTGACCATAATGTAATACAGTTCTCAGTATTTTGTAATAGTACGGATGCAAAGACTAAAATTGTTAAGTTGAACTTTGGTAGGGCTAATTTTGAGAAGATGCGACAAAGTCTAAGTAGGATAGACTGGGATAAGCTTTTAAGTGTGGAGACAGTCGAGGAGCAGTGGAACAGGTTTAAAAATGTTTTACATGTAATGCAGGACAGATACATACCTAAATTTGGAATTAATAGGAAACTAAAAAAAACTCCACGATGGATTAATAAAGATTTAAAAAAGAAGTTGCAAAGGAAAAAACTGCTGTATAAGGCATATAAGACTAATGACTGCAAAGTGAATCGTAGAGCGTATGAAAATATGAGAGCAACCATTAAGAAGGATATCAGGGAGGCTAAAAGACAGTTGGAGAGGAATATAGCAGATAAGGCGAAAGAAGACCCCAAGAGATTCTTTCAGTATTTTAGTAGTAAAAGAACAGTCAAGGAGGAGGTCAAGTTCATTAGGAATAGTAAAGGGGAATTAAAAGATACAGACAATGAAATAGCAGATGCCCTAAACTTACATTTTTCGGAGGTGTTTACAAGTGAGCAAGTGGATAACCTCCCAGAGGTAAACGCAACTACTAAGGAGGTACTGAGGGATTTGGAAATTGAAGAGGGAGAAGTGCTGCTCAGATTAAATAGGCTGAAATCAAACAAATCACCAGGCCCAGATAATATTTATCCTCGTGTTCTTAAGGAGGCTAGTGAGTACATATATAAACCCTTGACACATATTTTTAGGAAGTCACTGAGCACTGGAGAGATTCCGAAGGACTGGAAAATGGCAAATATCATTCCATTATATAAAAAGGGTGACAGGGCAGATCCAAGCAACTATAGGCCAGTAAGCTTAACGTGCATCACAGGAAAATTAATGGAAGGAATTATTAAGGATAAGATTGAGCAACACATGGCAAGGACAGGAGTTATTCTGACCAGTCAGCATGGGTTCAGAAGAGGGAGGTCGTGCTTTACTAACATGTTGGAATTCTATGAGGTTGCAACAAAAGCATACGATCAAAGTGGAGCATATGATGTTATTTATCTGGACTTTCAGAAAGCATTTGATAAGGTGCCACATGAGAGGTTGGGCATCAAGTTAAAAGAAGTGGGTGTTCAGGGTGATGTTTTTAGATGGGTACAGAATTGGCTCAGACACAGGAAGCAGAAGGTGATGGTGCGAGGAACCTCATCAGAACTGGCCGATGTTAAGAGTGGTGTTCCACAGGGGTCAGTGCTAGGGCCGCTGCTATTTTTAATATATATAAATGATTTAGATAGGAATACAAGTAACAAGCTGGTTAAGTTTGCAGATGATACCAAGATAGGTGGATTAGCAGATAATTTGGAATCTGTTATATCATTACAGAAGGACTTGGATAGCATACAGGCTTGGGCAGATTTGTGGCAGATGAAATTTAATGTCAGTAAATGTAAAGTATTACACATAGGAAGTAAAAATATTGGGTTTGAATACACAATGGGCGGTCGGAAAATCGAGAGTACACCTTATGAGAAGGATTTAGGAGTCATAGTGGATTCTAAGCTATCAACTTCCCGACAGTGTTCAGAAGCCATTAAGAAGGCTAACAGAATGTTAGGATATATAGCACGATGTGTGGAGTACAAGTCCAAGGAGGTTATGCTCAACCTTTATAATGCACTGGTTAGGCCTCATCTTGAGTACTGTGTGCAGTTTTGGTCTCCAGGCTACAAAAAGGACATAGCAGCACTAGAAAAGGTCCAGAGAAGAGCGACTAGGCTGATTCCAGGACTACAGGGGTTGAATTATGAGGAAAGATTAAAAGAGCTGAGCCTTTACAGTTTAAGCAAAAGAAGATTAAGAGGGGACATGATTGAAGTGTTTAAAATTATGAAGGGAATTAGTACAGTGGATCGAGACTTGTATTTTAAAATGAGTTCATCAAGAACACGAGGACACAGTTGGAAACTTGTTAAGGGTAAATTTCGCACAAACATTAGGAAGTTTTTCTTTACACAAAGAACGATAGACACTTGGAATAAGCTACCAAGTAGTGTGGTAGACAGTAAGACGTTAGGGACTTTCAAAACTCGACTGGATGTTTTCTTGGAGGAAACAAGTGGATAGGACTGGCGAGCTTTGTTGGGCTGAATGGCCTGTTCTCGTCTAGAATGTTCTAATGTTCTAATGTTCTAATGTTTAACATACTGTATCTAGCTGTGAATACCAGGGAATACAATCTGAAACTCTGATATTTCTTCTAATATTCATCTTTTGATCTCGGACACAAATGCCACAGCAAAAGCAAATTAATTGGCCTTGTTTTTCTAATACTTTTGGAGGGGATTGTATTTGCCTGGCTTCCTCTGTTATTGCAGACTTTTAATACTGAATGAAAGGCTTAATTTGAATATTGCAGTTTGTATTGGTTGTATGCATTACTTTTTAATATAAAACACTACCAGTATTGAGAAAAGAAAACATATTTTGATAACTTGAAGTGTTTGTTTGTGGCAATATTGTTATCCTCTGTTAATTACACTTTTGTATTCTTGTTGCAAAGGCAGTGTGGTGCAGTGGATAAGGTTTTAGACTTCAAACCCTGAAGTTGTGGGTTCAAACCCACTACTGAAACTGTGTGACCCTGAGTGGGTCACTTGACCTTCCTGTGCTCCATTTGGAAAACCAAAAGAAATGTAAACAATTGTATCATAAATGTAAGTCGCCTTGGATAAAGGTGTCGGCTAAAAAAGTAAATGAATTTTTTCAGGTCATCAATCAAAATCTCTAATATTGAATTAAGTGCCCTTAAGTGAGCAGCTAAACATTTTTAACTGATACCATATTTTGAATGAACAAATTTAACCCAGCCAACTGGCACTATGTGGGGGGAAAAATATAATAATTGGTTAAGACACCTTTAGTTGCAGTTACTGCTGCCAGCTGCCTCCTTGGGGAAAAATATAATAATTGGTTAAGACACCTTTAGTTGCAGTTACTGCTGCCAGCTGCCTCCTATCTATTATCATCTTTCATATTGCTGTAAAGGAATTTTATTGCACTATTAGGTTTTTTGGGCATCAACTACTTGTTTCAAGTCCTTACAACATCCATAATATGTTTATGTCTGGCAAATAACAGATAAGCATTGTATGTCCTTATTCGTTAGCAGTGTTTTTCCATTTCATCTGTACTAAACCTCACATTTTGCTCAGTGTCCGATTGTGAAACCATTAATACTCAATTGAGTTGATTTAACCAAAAAGGAAAATGTATTTTTCCTCTCACTGCCACTTGGTGTTTGGTAGCATTTTTTATATTATAAATCATAAATAAACTTTATAAGGTAAATGAAATAAGTTTAAAAATGTAATATTTGTTCACTTCTGGACCCCTTATTTAATATTAGGTTTTGCTTCAAGGCCAGAAAACATTATAAAAACATTAAAAAAAAAACATTTGTAATAATACAGGAAATCAGGAAGAAGATAAATACTTTTTTGTACAAGAAATGTACATCTATTTCTGTTAAATTTGAGCTTAAGCAGTTTTGCAATGGACTGACAAACAGTGCAGAGTTAAAGTGTGCAAAAGTGACAAAATTACTCCAAAGACACAGGACCCATTTTTCTGTTGCTCCATTGGTACAATATGAATACTTGAAAGTATTGTTTTTCTTTTTTATATTTAATTTAAACTTATTCTTTTGATACTTTTTGGAATCCATAATTCTCTTTTTTTTTTTTTAAAAGTCTTGATTAGAAGGATCTACAGAATTTTGCTTTCACTGGCATTATAGAGCATTCTGTATTATTAATAGCATACTATCTTGATAAAATACCATAAAAAAAAAACAATTAAATTTTTGAAGGAGGGGTGAAAAAGTTTTTATTGGTATTCTTTAAGAGTAAACGTTATGTTTTAAAAATGTATTGGCATGTTATGTCATTACATTGATGATTTGCCTTAATCGTTTAATGCAAATACCTTGTTTTTGAGTTAAGTGGTTAGCATTGTCCATCTTGGAATTTTTTCCAAGCAACATTTTGCATTGTTCTTTTTATAATTTGTGCAAACAAAAGTTAATTGTCAACTCTTGAGTTTTTCATTAGATCATTCCAGTTAACTATTAAATCTGTTTATGATGAAAAAATCTTGTCAAGTGTGACAAAAGCACCTTTCATATTTAATTTGTAATTCTCACAAAAATCAGTTGAACAGTACAAGATAATGGAAACCCTGCAGAAAGACTCAAATAGTTTAACTGTTGGCTAATTTAACTTTAAAATTTTTAATCAAACTTTCCAAACGTTGCTGCTGAGATATTGAATCTTCCAGTGCTTATCAATTTTTTTGTTGCTATGTGAATTTGCAGCTCTGGAGTGAGGAAGTGGATAAAGTAAGTATATTTAAAAACTTATAATGCTAAGTGAGTGTTGTCATTTAATAATAATTTTCTGTAATGAAAAAATGTTGGATGAGTGACACAGGGATCAACTGATGCCTTTTTAAATTTATTCTTTTTTAAGTATAATTTTAATGTTATAATAATGTACTATGAAAGCAACTCTTTTAAAGATGGGTCATAGAACATTTACATCTGGTTAACCAGTTTTATTGTACACATTAATTTTGGTTGTACTGGATGAGGAAGATCTAATTAGAGCTATGTGTTCATGATTAATTTTATTTCATTAAATGCAACCAATTTGTTATTGTACATTTAAGATGGGACTTTGGATTTGTCTACCGATACAGAGGACATTTTATATTCACAATTCACATTAGAGATGCCAAATCTATTAATTCAAATGTGTGTCTGCTTGTCAGTATTTGACGTTTCAGTTTCAATTTGAAATTTTAAAAGGGCTAAGAAAAAATAAAGATCATCATTATCATCATTGTTACTGGTTTAATTACAATTTCCTGGGTTTACCCAGGTTAGCCTTAGCATGATGCTTCCCAAATCTTCTACTTCCACTCTCCATGGTACTGGGCATGTTTTGGGATCCATTTTTTTCTAATTATCTGACACCACATCCAACCATGTCTTTTTTGGTGTCTTTTTCCCTTCACTCCATCTTGGTGCACCTCTAACTCAGACATCCTCTTCTGCACTTTGGTCCACATGTCCAAAACACCCTAGTCTGTTTCTCCTCAGCACAACAGCTGTTGCCTCCACACACAGTTTTTCTCTTGACACAGCAATCATCTTCCTAACACTTCGTGCCACTACACACACCCATCTGCTCCTTTTCATCTGCGTTCTTTCCAGCTTTTCTTTCTGGTCTGCTATAATCAGCTGTTTCTCTCTCCCATAGACCATACTACTCCTCCCACAGCTTTCTTAACCGTTTCCCTTCAGTGCCAGAAAGGTGTTTTTAAGAGTCATACTATCTCTCCTTTCATGGATCACTTCTGACCATGTTTACATTGGACTGAGTTTTTCCTTTCCCCTTTTCCACACATACCATATGGTCATGCACCAACCTCTTACATGCCTTCTCTCCCTTTAGCTCCAACCAGCATCTCAGTCTTTTCTAACCTGCATTTACTCTGGGGCCTTTCACTTCCAAACTAGCTTTTCATTCAGTGTATTCTGCTTCACTTTCCTCTGTCAATGCAAGATCATCCACATGCATAGCTTTCATAGCAGTCCTACCCACGTTTTGTGGTAGTGAATAGTGACTAAAGAATTACAGTGAACTTACAACAGATCCATGATCTAGCACCACCTTCATCAGAAAATGTCCACTATTCCCCTCTGCTGTCTTGACCACCGACCATACGTTTTTGTTCATTGACATTACTGCAGACACTAATTCTTCATGCACACTTGGCATTCTCAATACCCACCTCAGTAATTCTCTGGGTACTTCTCTAAGTGCTTCCTCCACATCTGGAAGCGCATAATACTGCTTCCTTCCATTTGCTTGATGCTTTTATTGCATTTTCATGACAAGAAGGTTTACACCTTTTGTTCATTTCAAAACCATGCAAAGAAACAACGGTTTATTAACTTTTTCTTGTTCCCTGATCCTTTTTCCTCCAACACCTTCATTACCTACTCTAAAAGCTTAAACACTCTGTAAGACAGACAGGCCAGTGAATCACCCCTTCCTTTGTACCCTGAAATGAACACACTTCTTTTTTAGTCTATGGGGATCCTCAAATCACACACAACAATGCTGCACATGTCTACTAACCATTCATCTCCAAGACCATCCGCTGCCATTTGCAATATCAATGCACGTGGGGCTGCTGCTTTGCCTATCTTCATCTTCATCTCCACAGTTTCTGCATGTACAGTATGTCTTCCATGGCAGCCTTAATCCCTTTTTTATCAATCTGTTTTCATGCAATTCAGTATTAATTCTTAATTAATTATTTCAGTATTATGTACTATTACAGTAATCCTTTTTATTTTCCATCTGCCTTACAATCCCAAGCACATTTCTATTTCCTTCTTATTCTGCCCAGTCCCATCCCTTAGCTTCTTGCACCATCACAACTGCTTTTCTAGCATATTTTTCTTCATAATAGATCTGCCTGTCACCTTTTGCCTTTCCTTTCTTCCACACCTTTATAGCATTTCCTCTTTCCTTGATTGCCATGTTTATCTCAGCATTCCACTGCCATCTTTCATTGTGTTTTTTTCTTTTTCAAACTGCACAAAAAGAATAAATGTTGCCATTGATCAATATGTAACTGGTGGCAAATATGGAAAAAAATTGTTAGACAGAATTCAGCTCCTTCTACACTGAAGTTTGTGATAAATTGAGCTTCAAGGGATGACTGTTTCAACTGCTGTTTGCAAGGATTTTTTCAATTTTCATTTGAGAAAAAAATGATGTGGTGGATTATATTGAATTTCTCCTCGCCAGAGTAATTCTTGATTGCGGTCATGACTTTTGATGTAGTAAACCTTAAGAAGCAAGCAGTTATTTATTCCTGCCTGGATTCTATTTTTGCCTGTTGCTTTGCTTGAATTTCCTTTGTGTTAACCAAAGCAACATTGTAACTAAATACTTTTTTTATTTTCTGTGCATTTATTGTTCATGCTTTGTTTTATTTAAAAAATCTTGATATTGTGTTGGTTACTGGTATATCAGGGCTTTTGCTGTGCCGGCCCTTGTGATGGTTGCATCCATCAGGTTGACAGTTCATGGAAGGAGCATGCTTATGCCTTCCGTTTGCACAACATTGTCAAGACATACTTCCAGGGGGCAACTGTTTTTTCTCAGTTAGTGATACTGTGTGATTATTTGAAACAGAATTGCAAACAGGAAGGGGAGCAAGTATTTTCAAAGCTGTAAATAGCAACAAAGATGTTCTTTGGGGGGTCCATTATCTCATTTGGGAAAAATGGGAAATTGGTCCAGTTTGACAAGTCTTTGAAGTACAGAAAGTGATTAATTCCATTTGTCCAGATTAGATAGAAAACACTAGAAACTAAATCCATGCGCTGGACTGTCCAGGTGCATCGTTTCTGCAAATGTGTTCTTCTAGCTAGCAACAGTGGCATACCAGCTACAGCATTTAAGTCGATGACAATGCTGTTTGGCATTGTAGATATTTTCTTAAAACACTTGTTTTGGAGAAAGTGATTATCAGTCCTTTCTTTTACGACCTAACTACCGTATATACTCGCATAACCACAAAGCACACTGACCTTTTTCTTTTTCTATGCATTGTGTCAACGTGACCACACGGTAATACCCGAACTATTCCAAAGCAACATTTGCACTGTTTCATTTTTTTGTGTCTCAAACCTTTATACACCTTTATCGTAAGAGTACCCTTATCTGCAATGGAGCGTTCAATCAGAAGAAAAATTGAAGCTGGTTTTAAATTAAAAGTCGTTAAAGTGGCGAAAGAAATTGGTAACTGCGCTGCTGCAACAAAATTCGATGTGTCTGAGAAACTGATGTGAGATTGGAGGAAACAAGAAAAAATCAGACCCCGACTTATATGACCATTCAAAGATAAGACACTTATGATCGATTTTTCGGGTTGGGGTTAAGTAAAGACCTGACTTATACGCAAATATATACAGTATTTCTATCATTCACCTTAATAATAAGGATTTATTGACTTTTTTAAAATGATGTACTCTCTAGTTTACCTATTATTTACAACAATGTTTATTTCTATAACATATTTTCCTATGCAGCTCAAAGTGCTTTTATAAGATGTCAAAGAAATGGATACAATAAAAGAAAAACAAATTAAATTAGGCAAAAATAATGAATAAATGTCTATAAATCTTAACAGGCTTACATAAAATAGATATATAATCAGAAGAAAGGTAGAGTCCTTACAGTGGGATGCAAAAGTTTGGGCAACCTTGTTAATAGTCATTATTTTCCTGTATAAATCGTTGGTTGTTACGATACAAAATGTCAGTTAAATATATCATATAGGAGAACACACACAGTGATATTTGAGAAGTGAAATGAAGTTTATTGGATTTACAGAAAGTGTGCAATAATTGTTCAAACAAAATCAGGCAGGTGCATAAATTTGGGCACCGTTGTCATTTTATTGATTCCAAAACGTTTAGAACTAATTATTGGAACTCAAATTGGCTTGGTAAGCTCAGTGACCCCTGACCTACATACACAGGTGAATCCTATAATGAGAGAGTATTTAAGGGGGTCAATTGTAAGTTTCCCTCCTCCTTTAATTTTCTCTGAAGAGTAGCAACATGGGGGGTCACAAAACAACTCTCAAATGACCTGAAGACAAAGATTGTTC
>JANRMT010062802.1:12449229-12497935 GCA_026402145.1 Polypterus bichir lapradei | reverse complement strand
ATATATGGAAAATCTATAATATGAACATATTATAGATATAGAAATAGACTGGCAAAAATAAAATTTGACAGCCTTCTGTCAGGATTTCATGCTTCACTTGCTACATATTTACTGCCCATATACATTTTTAGCTTAATAGTATGTACTTTCGGATTTTGGTTACCTCTGTACATAAGTTCCATTATTTACTTGGGTTCAATTGATTATCATGACCATTCCACCCTACTCGTGGAATAAACAACAAAAAGCACTGTTTTTAACCTTTGCATCAATATTGTGAAACTTCGATTCCACCACTCCATCTCACAGTGATCCTGCTGTGAGACTCCACTACTATCTCTCCCACCTTGCCTCTTTCTGTTCTTCCCTGTCCACTGGCCACACCAGTTCGAAGTCTCCCACTGCTCATAAAAGGGGTCTGAGGTAACAGCTCCCTTTATCTCCTCACCTCCTTGAGCCAACCCATGCCAGGAACAAGACTCCCTGGGTACAGTGTGCCAAGGCCAATTTAAAGGTAAGTGCTTTCTTTCTCACCCCATCAATCCCCAGTGCACCAGCAACCTGAGTAGTATGTCTTTCTCTGTTTCTTTCAGACCTAGTCTGCCGATTTTTATTTATTTATTTTTTGACAATCTTGTGTTGTTAGCTTACTTTAGTTAAGCATTTGCTTTGATTAATAGGTCCAATATTATACAAATGCTGCATGGCTACTGTTTGCAGTACACAAAATCAGGATCTGCTTTTTAGCATTGGGCTTAAATTAGTAGAGGGCTGTAATCAGATGGTGAAATGTTTTGTGGTGCCTTGTCTTAAAGTTTGGAAACCTTGTTATAGAGTTCATTGGTGTAAATGTTGAATTTTATAAAATTACCTCATACATTCAAGAAATGAGAAATGACATATAGGTGTAGTGGGTAGCACCCCATTGATATATGATCCATTGGTTTGAATCCCATTACTGGTTTTTAGCCATGTGGAATTTACACTTACTTCCTGTATCTTATGGGTTTTCCTCACACATCCCTCAACACATGCTGGTGGTGTTAATTGCTGAATCTAAACTAGTCATGTGTTTGGTGTACAGCATGTGCAACCAGTCTCTGCCCAAGATGGTTTCCTGCCTTTTGCCAGATGCTTTTGAGATAGGATGTAGCCCCATGTGACAGTGGATTTGGAATAAGCAGATTTAAGAATATTGTTTATTTACAATATTCACATTTATATTCTGTATTAATTTTAATAATTAATAAACTAGTACTGTAAAATAATTTTATAGTGGTCAGAGATCTGTAAATTCAGAATGCCTGTCAATGTTTTGTTTTGCTGTTTGATTTGTAGTGTTAAGTCACATTTTCTGCAGAAGGTTACTTCTTAAGTACTTGTTGTGAACCTCTTATCAGTATGCACTTCTTGCCTGTCACTAGTCAAAGGAACTGCTGAAGCACAAGCATACAACTGTAGACTTTTTTGTGTGATGTGTTCCTCCTCTTTTTCATGGAATATGACAGAATGAGCCAAGTTTATATAGTTGTTGTGATTAACCCCCCACCCAACCACCCCACAGAGCTCCCCGCTTATAGAGGAGGGAAGAGCCATACCACTCAGAAATACCTCGTTATATACTGGTCATAATGTTTTCACATTTGCCAAGAGAATCAGTAAGTGCATACTGAAATGTGGTTCAGCCAGGTTGGAAGAAGGCCTGTTTGGATAAATAGAACTTTATTTGTCTCCAGGGGGACATATGGCCTTTTAAAGTTCTTTAAAGAAATAAATATATAAATACATACATATACTCATACACACTATAGTCTGAAAACATACCAGAACGACTTAAAAGAAAGAAAATATAAAAAGAAAGAAAACTTCTGACTTGGCAGTTACAATCCTAGCGAGGCATTATAGAAAAATGTACCCAGCTTTATTCAGTACAACTTTGATTATTTTTGGCAAACAAGTATGTAAATTATGACTGTGAATAGTTATCTTAATGGAAGATATGTAAAATTATTTACAAGCCACATTGTTTAAGAGAGCTTTTCCTAATGCCTTGATTTTATCTTATCAACTAAACCTTTCACATTTCATCCTGGTATTCTCCTCCTTACCCCTTAGGTGAATCACTTGCGCTGTTTACATGAGTTTGTGGAAGCCCAAGCGACCTACTATGCCCAGTGTCACCTGTACATGCAAGAGCTTCAAAAACAACTTGGGAAGTGAGTTTTTATTTACTTAACACACATTCATAATATATTAGAACATTTCTATCTTCCTAAAATAAACATTTCTCCTGTCTTTTCAGAAGTAGCTGCACATTCATAATTAACATCAAAATGTTTGTTACTTTTTTGATTCTTGTTTTTTTTTTTCCATTAATTCTTCAAGTTGATATTAAGCACAGTTTTTTGCTTTCTATGTCCAACTGGGTTTGTTAGCTCCACCAATTGTCCAGGTTCAATGCTGGAAATAGCACTGTAGAAGGATTGTTATGATTGCAATGCCACTTTAAAGCCACTGTAGCAACAAAACTGACCATAACGACAAGCTGCACCAATTGGGACACAAATACTAATTTTATTCTTAGCTTGTATTAAGTAATCTTTTAGCATACAAGACCAGACATGGGTGTTACTGGGAGACCTGTGTTTAAAATTGACAGGGATAAACACAGCAGGTAACTGAGGATCTCTCAGTGCTCTTGCTGTTATATTGTCCAGAGGTTGTAGCAGAAGTTTAAAGGTGGAAAGTGTCAAGTGTGTTGAGCAGGTAAGCAGCTGTGATGCCCAAATGTGTATGGGGTCCAGTGTTGGCGGGGGTCTCATGTACCATTTTGTTGTAATACATTTTGAAACTTTAAGAAACTAGTTTCATTTGAGTAAATCAATCTAACATATTTTAGAAAAAAACGCTGTAAAAGTAAAGTAAAGCTTTAGCGGCATTTCTCTTGGTAGAGCCCAATAAATATTTTGTCACATTCAGAGCTTAGTAACAAGAACAAAAAAAGCAAGAATGTTTATTAAAAAAGGAAACAAAGCAGTGTAATTGAATAATAAAATATTTAGGGCACATAAAATAATATTTAATAAGCAGATTATATGAGTGCCATACTCACTAACCATACTTCCTGCAGTGGTGCACTTAGTATCATTGATCTTTATGGCTACATACATTTTTTTTTTAACTAGTACACAATGTTTAAAGGAAAACTGCTGCCAATAACATTAAGTATAAGAATTGTGACAAATGAGAGGACACAGTTAAGTCCATTAAACTTGTTTGTTTAGCTAGTAACTAAGCTATTCCAATATTTCATCCAAATACTACTTAAAGGTTGCCAAGGTTTTTGCTTCAATTCAACTGCACGTTTCATTTATTTGTTACAGATTCTCAGAACTCGGTTTGTAAAGAAGTGCTTCCTGGCTTTAGTTCTAAATACATTTTCTTCTTAATTTCCTCTGGTTTCCACGAGTACTTGATTCATCATTTAGTGGAAAGAATTCTGCTTGGATCTACTTTATCAATGCCTATGAAAAATTTGAAGACCTAGATTAGGTCTCCAGAGAGTCTCCTCTGCTTGGGACTAAACAGGTTTAAATTCCACAGTCCATCACAGTAGGACATGTCCTGAAATGTGCTTGGTTGCTGTCCTCTGCACAGATTCAATTGTTTCTGTGTCTTTCTTGAAGTGTGGTGACCAGAATTGCACACAATACTCTTGTGCATTATATAGTCTGGACATAATGTCCTTAGATTTTCATTCAATAGTTTTTACAATTTTGCTTCTGCGCATTGTTTAGATTATGAAAGTGTTGTGTCAACATGAACCCGTAAATCCTTTTGAGGGTTTGCTTCATTTAGGACAGTTTTCTACATTAAACTGTATTTTTGTTTGCCCAGTTATGAAGCTTGTCCAAGCTGTTTTGAATTATTTTTGCTGCCTTCTCAGTGTCTGCTGTTCCTCCAGTTTTAGTATCATCTCTGAATATCACAAGTTTTCTAACTGTACCGGAATCTAAGGACAGACCCCTGAGACACTCCACATGGAGTATTCTCCTCATATCTGTACTCTTAGTTTTGTGCCAGTTAACCAACTTGAAAACCAGATTTGTAGGTTACCACTTGCTGTATGCCAACAGCATTTTGTTTCAAAATTACTCTTCAGAGTGGGCTTGTTGTCCAAGAAAAAAGTCTAAGCATAGGCCTGTTGCCTTAGTCAGACCTGCAAGCACTTTTGTTTCAGATTTACTCTCATTTTTTTTTAAATAAAAACTTTAAACACAGGCCTAACACTGCCATGTTGTCTTTATCTGCATGTGTGAGTGTTGGGGACAGAATTGGTGGGGGGGCTTGAGGGAAAGAGCTGTAACTAACTGGAATCTTGCAGCCCCCTGTTTACAGCTGTATACAATTTTTCAAACATTGTCTTCGTATTGAAGTTCTATTTTGATTAAGAAGAATTTGTTAAATTTATCTTTAACTTAAAATGATAAATACAAGTAGGGAAAAAAGCTCTGGCTCAGCTCAACTGTTGTTGTTTTTTATTTTTTTGTTTTTCATACAGATCATTAACACCATGAACACTTGCACAATATTTTCCAATGCCGTGCCACATTTTTGGCTTATACCTTTGTCATGTAATTGATTGCACCTTGCTTGTCAAATGTTTGGCAGCAGTATGTTTTTCTTTGACCGTTTTAATGGTATAATGACTAAAGTAGACTCTGAAGTACTGTAGATATGATTTGTTAGTTTTTCAAGTTCTGGTTCCCTCTTTTTTTCTCTCAAATATGCAGTAATTGTAAATTATTTTTAATTTTCCTTCCTCTTGCCATCAGTGCCAATGGAGAAATGTGAGTACATTAGATGTTTATGTCCTATTACAATATAATATAGTACAGCATTTCCCACCATTTGAGCCATGGTGGCACTGTATGTGGGCAGCAGCTTTCCGCAGAATAAATCCTGTCCCCATATCCACCCAGTCATGCTTGATTCACCCAAGAGGAAAATCATTGACGATCACACTTGATTCGCCCGCCACCATGAATCGTTCCAAATTCCATTAAGGGGAATGGTGGGTCATGCTAATTTCACAGGGGAGAATCAAAATCCTCTTCCCCTGGTGGGTTGCAAACACACTGGCATGTCAAAAGCTGGGTTGTGACACCACGAAGCTTGGGAAAGACCAAAGGTACATACAACTCTGTATAGTATATGCTTACATAATTCAGATATAAATCATAACACCCTCACAAAGCAAACATTAAAAAAAAAAAAATTTTAAAAGGTTTGGGGTCCCAGGTTGAAAACTATATTTATTTAATATTATCAGTGTACACTGCTGCCATTGCCAAAGGCACTGTATAAGACCTGTAAAAAAGCTTGGCTACGTGGGTCAGTTAGTTGGGCTAAGTACCCCCACGCACACTGTCAGGGTATACTGTTAACTTGTTGGATTTGGGGATTTTGTAATATCATGACCCACCTAGTATTTCAGACACCCATCTTTCTGTTTATGTCTGGAGCCGGCACTACTTGGAAGTCTTTACTCTGTGTCCTTAAATAGATAAGTCTCTGAAGCCGGGTGGATTGCTTTTAAAAGAGAATGACTTGGTAGAGGGCAAAAATAAATTTGTAATCACCCAGGGAGTCGCAGATCTTCTGACTCAAATGACTTCAGAACTATTAAGATACATCAATTCCCCTAGCTTTTTCACCATGACTTTTACACATAATTCTTGCCTACTAATAAACTGTAGTTTCACATACAAACCCACTATACTAAACACTAATTACAAATATATTATGTATTATATAGTATTATGTTAGTTACCCTGTGGTGGGTTGGTGCCCTGCCCGGGGTTTGTTTCCTGCCTTGTGCCCTGTGTTGGCTGGGATTGGCTCCAGCAGACCCCCGTGACCCTGTAGTTAGGATATAGTGGGTTGGATGATGGATGGATGATAAGTTACCATAGCTGCTAGTCAAAAATTCCTATCTTGAAAGCACCAAGGTTTGCAATGTATATGTATGGTGTCATCCAGGAAGCAATGTGTTTGTGCTTTCTGTTTAGTACTATCTTGCTGATGAGTGCTAGAGAGTAGCAAAGGGCTGTATGTCAGTTGGACATGCTAGCAAGAATTTCACTGCACATGTGACAATGCTACTCTACTTGTATTATTATTATTATTATTATTACTACTGTTAAGATGTTTCTGTTTTATATTTTAGCTTTAAACTAAACCCCAGGATTTGTTTTTTTACTTGTATATGGATCATTGTCTTTTTTCCTAGCTTTCCCAATACTTTTCCACCTAATACCAACTCTTCCACTCCATTGGCTTCTGCTTCTTCATCTGGTGCAGCCACAATTCCAGTTGTTTCTACAGTGGTGGGAGCTTCATCAAGTTCACTGGAAGCTGGTACACTTGGAATTGAGAGTGTCCCAGCACCCGCCACAGGTACAAGAAAGGCTAAAGTGTTATATGACTATGAAGCAGCAGATACTAGTGAGCTTTCTCTGCTTGCCGATGAGGTAAGTTGTTCAGATGAAAGATTCTATTTTATTGTCATTGGTTTTGGTTAGAAATTTGTGACAGTTTACCACCACTACCTCTCATCTCCACAGATCTGGGTTACATTTCTGCATTTACATTGACTTGTTCTGTTTTATTTCAGTTTCTCACCACATCCAAGATGTTAATTTAATTCAAGACAGTAAATTTGCTTATTTTGTGTTTGTATGAGTACATCCATGATGAGCTTCTCCTCTAGAGTGGGTTAATTGACCTCACAGACGTGTAGGAAATTATTCATTTCTATTGCATTGTATATGGGGGCTAATTTAATGTGCAGTGTTTCTAAAGCTGTAAATACCATACCCAATTCAGGAGCAGATTTTCTCCTCTTTTATACTATTAATAATTTTTGATAGCTAAACTTTTTAATCATGGCACTGGAGAGTGACAATGTGTTGCATGTTGCATAACACACATGCAAGTAAGAATTTTACTGTACTCTGACAACAAGGACCAAATATAAACTTGTAACCCTGTTAGAACTCAGCAATGGAGGATGGTGATGTTCTGTAGAGCTCCACACTTTCAAATAAAGTAGGAAGGTTGTTGTGGTTAGTACTGTGGTTGGTAGGTTGTGGTGGGGTCTCCGCCTAGTCACTGTGTTTGTGGAGTCTGCACACTCTCCCCATACTGCTTAGTTACCCGTTAGGTTCAGCTTCCCATGTGTTCTAAAGTTCACTTCCATGTTAATTGGTTGGTATAATGAGTGTGGTTCTGTGCACGCTTCATTTTGCTCTTCAGAGGTGTGGCATAGAATCTGGCTCCTCATAGACCTGTAATGGAAAACAGGTTCAGAAAATAGAAGGGAATAGTAGTAGATAATAATACTAGTAGTTAATGAAACATTTTGTTTTTAGCTTTCCCTTTGTGTTTTTTCAGCTATGTTCAGGGTAAAGAAGTGGTCTTTTCTCAGTAGTACTGATTTTGCTTTATTTTTTATTTGAATTGCTAATAGTAACTTAATATTTTTTAGGTCATTACTTTATATTAACCGACATCTGTACTGACAAGTATTTTTGGCTTCTTTGTTTTGCATTTGTACAATTAGTGACATTCCTTTCTACTTCTCCCAAGATGTATTCTTGAAGAGAGGAATGAATGTTTAAAATGACTCTGTTGTTGATGGATATTTCCTGATTTGTATCCTAGCTAATCACAGTGTACACTGTACCTGGCATGGATCCTGACTGGCTGATTGGTGAGAGAGGAAACCAGAAAGGAAAAGTCCCCGTCACCTATCTGGAGCTGCTCAGCTAAAGGAAAAGAAGAATTGAAAAAGCCAACACTTTTGGACCAATACAATTAAGAATGGTCATGAAATGTAGGGTAAAAATAGCTTTTCAGTTCTAAAATCCATTCCAGCACTATATGGGCATGGACCTCCTCAAACCAGCAGCTTCACTCTTGCACTCCTCTCTTTCTCTCTTTCTCTTTTCATTTTTGTTGTTTTTAACATGAATGCAGATAGTAATAACAGGGCCTTTTCACAGATCTGTGTATTAGAGAATCAGCAAGGGTCTGTACCCACACACTTTTGCAGTACAGTATATAAAATTTAAAATTCTGTAAGTTACATTTGAAGTGTCTGGCTGGAATTTGAGAGGCAAGGGGCAAAAATTTACATTTGTCTGTGATAATGACTGTAATCTGCAATTCCCTAGGAAGCTTGGTGGCTTTTCCAGCACCATTTTTAAGGCATGAAGTGGAAACATTGAATATGTATCACCTTGTTTTAGCATATTTTAGGAAAACGATCTTAAACCGATGAATGCTTACTTAATGTTCTGAGAGTTGGCACTTTCAAAATGATTTTGATAATCACCTTTTTGGGGAAGTTAAGTAGACCTAAAATAGAAGAAAGGTGTAAAAACATTTATACTCCGTTATTCTGAAGTGTAATGTGTCATGTGAGAGTTTAGGCCTTTTATATATGAAGTATTTTTTTTTTAATTTTGTTTTTCAAGCATTTTCCTCATCTGACATTGACATCCCACTTTCGTTACAAAATACTCCGAATTATAATGGTATGTGGGGGGAAAAAAAGCTTGTCAGTTGTGAGCCATTGTGTAATAAGATGTTCCGGAAGGGTAGAAATTACCCTTGTGTATTATATATAGATTTTTCAAAAAGAGGATTTTCTAAAATTAGTCTATTGCAATGAATCAATTTACCCTGATAAAGATGCTATGAATAATAATTTGGTCAGTATTTTTTTTATACCATTGCTTGGTACAATATTTTGTGGTGCACATAATTACCCACCTTCATTTCTCGTAATTAAAAAGATTAGAGCACCGTGTCAATGCCCCTGTTCAGTGTTTAGTGTGGAGGCCTCTTCTTACATTTTGAGGAATACATTAGTTTTTAATTTTACATGTTTCTACTTTCGACCCAAAACACTTTCATAGTATTTTGAAATGTTCTTATGTTCTTGTTTTTGCATTGCTTGCAGCTGACTGTATTCAAAATTATTTAAATGATCCAGTTTATTTTAATTTAAATATTTACTGCTTTCCAAAACATTTTACACATTTGTGATGAAATCTGTCATTTATTGCAAAATTCAAACTTTCTTCTCATTCTCTGTATTGCACAATTGGTAATGGGTTTATTTTCAACTTAAAGACTGCAATGGAAAGGAACCCGGCTTGGGAAATTTTGTACACTGAATCCATTGCAAATAACGGTGAACAAGAAAAACAAAACCTGTGGTTTAAATAAGGGACAAGCATCTGTTTATGTACTACCGTTCTTTGTCCAAAATGTAATACATGAATACGTTTTTTAAGGTTAAATCTTTGGTTTAATTGAATTGTTATGATGTGAATCTGGTTGATGCTGACATTTTTGTCCCTTGTACATTTATTGATGTTATTAATTTGATTTAGGTTTCTGTTTCATGCCAAGATAGTTTGTGGGTTCTTCCACCATGGTGTCTGAGGGACTTTTATTGTGCATACAAAATAATACAATTTAGAAAATACAAATGTATGAGATGAAACATTTACCAGCTGAGCCCAATGAATGAATATTAGGAGCAAAACATCAAAAGGTCTAGCAAAATCATTGCTATTTTGTCAGTCAATGTTAAAGATTAACAACCATCATTGGTACAAGGATCCAATGTTTAAATACCACCGTTTTCACAAAATCATTTTATAAATCACCCTCTCGACTTACCACTACAGAGATTTTTGTAGATGTTGTGTGATGCGTTTGGATTTCTAGTAACTGCAGTACTGCCTCACCCACCACCAAAGTTAGTTCAAAATAACATGAGAAACGTATTGTAAATAAACAGCGGCCACCACAATCTTCACATGTTAAATAACTTAGACCTCTAAATTGTGACTCTGTGAGGAAAATCACCTCGTCTGAGTATGGCTTGACTGGCTGCCACCCACTTCTTAGAATTTACAGTTGGCACTGAGTTAGAGGCTGAATTGTTTTGAGATTAAATGCCAGAGAACAAAGAGGACTCTTAAAAGACGCTGACAAGAACAAAGGATAGTGAGGAAAGATTGCAATATTTTTGAAGAATCTAATATTTTCTTTCAAAACACTGTGATGTGTGCTTTTCAGATATGAATAGGCTAAATGTGTGCCTGTCTTTACCAGTAGCTAATGGACTTATGGTATGGAAGGCTTTTATCTAACTTGTTTTGTACAAAGCAAAACCCACACTTTGCGGAGTGCATTAAAATGAAGTACATCACTCCAGAGAATGAATACTAGCTGTATATGTTAACTGAACAAAAGGGCACAAATGTAGTAAGAAACTGAGGGGCATCAACAGGTACACTTTGCAAAAAATGAGATGTATTTAACATATTCTATTCAGATTAAAATATTTTTGGTTATATGATATAAAATAATGATGTTATGCATGTTTATTCCATCTGTTTTCAGGGATCATTTTTTCCATATCAGGTTTTTAGAGATCAAGAGGCCTACCCCAGTAAGGCAGCCACCAGCAGTTAACCTAAACACACACACACACACACACACACAGACAGGACATTCTGTGTCCCTGAATTGCACTGTTGTGGTCTTAGACACACTCATTTGTTTTTATTGTTGTCTTCATGTATGTCAGGGTTTGCATACATACATACATACACACATTTATTTCTCTATCAGAGAAAAGATTGTTTAAAAACTTGAAGGATCTGCCAGGCCTTTGAGTGGCAACTGGCTGGAGTTGTAATTGGGACTGATGTGCGTTTGTGAGTGCTGTGAGTTTTTGAATGGAAGCGTTTAAAAGTAGAAAGGCCTAGATTTCAAATAAAGCCATATATGTCTGATGAATCACACAGGATCGTCACTCTCGGCACTGTATACTTTTGTTCAGCTCTTTATGTGTTCTTTAAGATGTCATATTACATTTAAAACTAGAACATTAAAAATCACAAACCCATATATGAAATCTACTGTGTAGTAAGTGTGTTTGATACAAAGCAGTGTTTTACTACAGAATTAGTGGCAATACCAAAAGGTGGCATAAAGTTATAAAAATATCTTCATGAAAACTAGCATGCTTTTCATTAAAATTTACTTAACGAGTTTCCTGAAAGTGTGACCTGTTTCTTTGATATCAAGTCCAACCCCAGATATTTAGCTATTTAATATTTGCATCTATTTGAAGAAAAACCACAAAGGTCAGTTTTGTTGAGAAAAGGAGACGCTCTGCTGATGAAATGTGCTTTTCTCATGTTTCTCTTAAACACACACAACATTTGAAACTTGAAGGATGCATTAAGGAAAACGATTCTTTTACACTTGCGTTACAATGACTCTGCTTCTGTGTGCATTTTGTTTTCTCCGTTTCTCTTTGGTTTTCTTTGATTCACTGAGCTCTTTCATGTTAAGAGTGTATTTATTGCCTGTACCTGCATATTGACTGCATAGCAAATGGATAATTATCAATAAAGATCAAAGATAACCTTTAATGGAATTTTTTGTGCAGTTTTATTCTATGCAGGTTAGATTACATTTCCTTGTACATTGTGCTTATTCACAAATGGTCAGTTCAAACAAACATTCACTTTCTTATCCTGTCTTTTCTTTTACCGCCCATTATGGTGGCACTGAAAAAGAAAATAAAGACGTCTCCGTGCACTTTCTGCTACAACAGTCGAATCAAATCCTTCTCAACTAGAGTGTCTGGTTGTCTTTATTGCTTATACTGTGCCTTGAAGTATATCGTAGACCTTTGATCAATTCTCTGACATTACTGCATAACAAATCCATAATCCTGATTGGCTGTTTCCTGTGATATTTTAATATCAAAGCAGTGAAATTCAAGTGGTTTTGTTATTGTGCCTTTTGTTCTGTGTTTAATTTAGGGGGAATGCAAGAATTATCTCAAAAGTGTCCGTTTCCTTTTTATCTTCCAACTCTGTAACCAGAAAAAATGTTAAGAAGATAAAGAGGAAATACAATTTCTGTGTAAGTATTGCATCCCCACACGTTGGTAGGATCAGAAATACGACTCCACAGATCCTCAATATGATTGCTTAGGCTGTTGTAGGATATTCAGCTTTTATCCGTGACCCGCTTCAGGGTTCCTTTGGCTTTGTGTTTTGGAAGCCATTGTCCTGCTGAATGATGAGGGTTTGCTTAAGGCTCACTTTTGGAGCAAACTCAAAACCGGTTCTTTTGCAGTATTTGATTATATTTTCTGTCTTCCCTTCTGTTTATCCAAACACACAGTTCATGCTGTGGGCTGAAAGCCACCAGCACTATTTCACTGTAGAGATGGAGTTTTGTTTTTTTTTTGGGGCGAGGGCATTGTTGTGTTTTGTTTTAGATCATGTGGATGGTGATGTGTGTATGTAATGCTCTGGGCAAAGTTCTTCTGGGAAACCTTGGGTCCTTGGCATTCATGTAGAGGTTATTTTAACACATAGCATCTACCTAAAGACTGTTGCAGGCCATATACACCCCTTCATGCCAATAGTATTCCCTGATGGCAGTGGTCTCTTTCAGCAGCATGATGCACTCTGCCCCATTGCAGTAATTGCAGAAATGGTTTGAGGAACATCACAAAAAGTTTACAGTTTTGACTTGGCCTCCAAATGTCTTCTGTCTTAATCCAATAAAGCATCTGTGGGACGTACTGAAAAAACAAGTTCCATCCATGGATGCCCCACCTTGCAAATTATGGGACTTAAAGGATCTGCTGCTGCTGCCATCGTGGTTCCAGATACCACAGGACACCTTCAGAGATTTTGTGGAGTCCATGCCTCCATCTGTCAGAGCTGTTGAGGTGGCACGAGAAGGACCGCCACAATATTAGGTTTTAATGTTTGTAGCTGATAAGTGTGTATGGATAGAACTCACAGATGTGATAACTTGCCTGGATATAAAGGGGATTTACTGTGCTGAAGCTCTGAAAGAGAGAGGACAGGGCATTGTCCCCACACCGTTCTGAGGTGGCGGTACGACACTTGGTTAGAATGAAAGGAAATATAAATAAGATCAGACTTACTTTGAAGCCTTGAGTCTGAATTTGTCTACAACAGCACACACTGCTGCCTGCTTGGGAAATGTTTAATGTTAAAAGGATGGTACATACAGTGCATGGATGTCCATGCTTTTCAAACCTGCTTGGTCCATGAAGATCTGCACATTCACAACTCAGTCATGTCCTGTGACTGCACGTCCAACCCCACCCCGATGATTAGCTAGTGACTTTGCCACAAGCCAGGCATTGGGCCCACTGGCGCACCTGTGGAGTGTTTGCCCCCACCGTCTCCACTCACTGAAGCTGCAACTGAACTGATTTCTAATGATAAAGGGCAAGCGGCCATTCATGGACACTAGTATCTTTTTTGTGATCATTACTTCCTAACAGTAGGAATAAAGAGATAACCAGACAACAGAGAATGAACAACATTTATTTTGAAAGCAAACAAGAGAAACCTTCTAATGAAAAACTTTTTTTTTTTTTTTTTTTAATTTCTAGGGCAAGTAAAAAAAAAATGCATCTTTATTAGTGTGAACAAAATAGAAACCCTGAAATCACAAGTGCATCTTTTCTTTTCAACACATTTGGTTCCCCATCACACAATGGTATACCTTAAAATAATTGACTGTCACTTGGGGGGGGCACAAGCCTGTGTCAATAGGGTCGGCCCTCTACTCTCAGTAAAGACCCTTCCACAGGTTTGCTGCCTCTTTAGGTCTTGTCTTCTAAACCAGGGGTTCTCAAAGTTGGTCCTGGGGGGCCCACTGTGGCCAATAACTGATAACACTGATCTCTTTTAATTAGCTGGTATTTATCTTCTTCAGAAAAGCATAGCGGATTTTTATATTTATAAAGCATTTAGAAATATTGCTATTTTTGCTCTTGATTGAAATGCTTAACTCTCTTTTGTGCTTTCATTATAATTTGTCCTTCCTCTGTGCAGTTTTCCCCCTTCATTGTATCTTAATAATGACAATTAAAAATCAGCAGAGCACCCAGCTAGGCAAACAACACTGAATCATGAAAGACTGCAACTACCTTATCATCAGACCCACTAATTAGTAAATAATGGATTAATTACACAATTAGAACACCTAGAAAAGTAGAATGAAAATCAAGTTGAAAATATTGTTAAAAATAAAATAAAATAAAATAGATAATTCCTTTATAACTGGCTGGAACAAAAACCTGTAACCACGGTGGGTCCCCAGGACCGAGTCTGGTGAATGTCTTCAACAGGTTCTCAGACACCATAAGCGACCACAGCAGGGCCGATCTGATGACCTCATTAAACCATCTACTCAGTAGTCGTGATGGGGTCTCCATCAGTGCCAGCTTATGACCCGCACTTACTGGGAATTCCTTGTTTGTGGGGAACAATTGCAAGCCCTGGTCCTCATCCCAAATTGGGTTAAATGTCTTATCCACGCCTCTCGGGGTCGGGGAGACGCACATCAAACCATTTAGTGTAGCAGGCATGCAGCCCTGGACATGACAGGCCCATTACTGTTCAATCGTGTGTTGCTCTTGTGTGACAGACCTATCAGAATTTTTTTTTCTGCTGCAGATGGCTAAGAACACAACCCCCTGATGTCCATCGGATTTATTGTACTTCACACACTAGCAGGAACATAGAATGCTTCATAACAATCTGAAAACTCACTTTGTCAAACTGAGGGGTTTTTGGGGGGGAGGGTGCCTGACTTAGCCATCACACCCACCCACCTATGTGGACTCCCCAATTAACTTAATCATGCAAGTCTTTGGGGATTTGAGAGTAAAACCCACTCAGACACAGAGATTGTGGCAGTGGACGATCTGAACAGAGACTGCAGTGCCAGCCAGCAGGAGGCACAGTCCCTCAGTATTGGGCTTGAATCTGTAACTGTGTGTCTCAGCCACCAGGTGGCAGCATTGCCATTGATGCTTCCTTTCCTGCTGACTTACTGAAACTTCCGCAGTAGTTGGTTGTGGGCATCCTGGTGTAGGTTATTTGTAACTGTTAAATCAGGTCTGAAATGTCCCCCTACTGTACCAACGATCACTTCTGTGTCTTGTAGTCAAAAGTCTTATAGTCAGACCTTCTTGGGTTTGTTACTTACACTCTTTGATGCTGGTAGACCCTCAATGGCCAATAGCTAAAATCTTTTTTCACTTTCCCTCGTATTTCGGAATACCAAATGTGAATGCGATTTTTAGACACTTGTAACAAATCATCGAGCACTAATTGTAATAGAACAGTGACACACGATAAAGTGACAAAAATGTGAACATGTTGTCCTGACAAGTCAAATGTCTTTTCTGAAGGTTTGCCTTTTGCCACCCCTCTGTATTAGTGCTGCTGATGCCTTCCTTTCCTGGCACCAGAAAGAACCCCAGGGATGCCACAGTCCACGCCAGCCCCTCTACAGCGCATAGAGTGCAATTAGCACGTATACAATCCAGCCAGCCGAGACGAAGACCCCAAAGAGAAGACTGAATATCACAAGAGAGCGGGCCTTTAAAGATGCCTGTTCTGCTTGCACCAGGTCCCCTCTGTTGATGGCTGTCCGAGCCTGCAAATAAAAACAAAATAAAAAGTTAATAAACCCGTCCATCCATGCATTGTCAAACGTACTTAATGTAGCTGAGGATCTCAAGGGCCTTAGCCAATCCAAGCAGTCCTAGGTGCAAGGAGGAAAGCAAACTGCGGATGTGGTGGCAGTCGGCCATAATGGACCAGTCGATGATGAAGCAAACCTGCAAAGCTGTGGGATGCGGAAGAGAACCTGTGAAAGAGCCGGGCAGACGTACCATAACATAATGAGCCCACCAGACCTGCTTAATCCAGTTAAGTGTCACAGGGGCTTTAGCCTATGATGGCAACATCAATCAATCAATCAACATTTATTTATATAGCACATTTTCATACAAAAAAATGTAGCTCAAAGTGCTTTACAAAATGAATAGAAAAATAAAAGACACAATAAAAAATAAACATAAGTCAACATTAATTAACATAGAATAAGTAAGGTCCGATAGCCAGGGTGGACAGAAAAAACAAAAAAAAACTCCAAAAGCTGGAGAAAAAAAATAAAATCTGTAGGGGTTCCAGACCAAGAGACCGCCCAGTCCCCTCTGGGCAATCTACCTAACATAAAGCAAACAGTCCTCTTTGTATTTAGGGTTTTCAAGGAAGGACCTGATGATCAGGTTTAGGACAGGACACCAGCCCACCACAGGGCCCAGTCATACATGGGCACCAGTTTGGATTTGCCAATCAACCTAAAAATTCTGCCTACTATAGGATGTGGAAAGCAAACTCCACATGGACACTGAAATCAACCTGAGGACACCGGATACATGAAACAGTATGGGATGTAAAAGATCATGAGATCATTCTGGACAAGAAGAGGCCACTCAGCCCAACAAAACTCGCCAGTCCTGCTCACTTCGTTCCTCCAAAATTAACATCAAGTTGAGTTCTGAAGGGCCCAAAAGTCCTCCCGTCCACCACTCTACTTGGTCACTTAGTCCATGTGTAGGTGGTTCTCTGTGTGAATTCTGTATAAACAAAACATGACATGTTTATGGGGTCCTTAACATCACATGTGTAAAGGCCGGTGACTTTCATACTTACATGTACTAATCAACATGCAACATGGCGCCACTCGCCCACCCCCACAGTGAGTGTAACCAGTGTCCCTCAAAACATCCATCTGAACATTCTCAGGACGTTTTGTCACGTTAGTGTGCACTTATAAAATGTCCAGACACTCACAATTTGTTCTTCTGTCAGCCGTACACGCAGGTGTGGCCGCACATATTTCACTTCTCCATTTTCTCCAAACGAAGCTGAACCTGACAGAAGTTTCCAAGATTTGTGATGTCACATTTAACAGAACAGAACTCTCTGCTTGTCAGTTACGACTAAACATTATTTTAAACTAAAAACATTAGGACCTCTGGTCCACCCAAGATTAAGGTTCCAGCTCCAGTAGTACCAGCAGGTGGCCGTGCAGCATGTGCTTGACACTTAGCAGGTGACGGAACTGACCTCCACCTCCACCTCCTCCTTTTTCTTCTTCCTTTCAGCTAAAGCGTGACTCCCCTGCCCGAGGACATCAGTGGAACTTAAGAGGAAGAACATTTAGGACTGAGGCTGGGAAGCACTTCTTTACGCAGAGAGTTGTGGGACCCTGGAACAAACTACCGAGAAATGGAGTTGAAGAAACTTTAAGAACCTTTAAGAAGGATCTGGGACAGCTGAGCTAGTGCCGAAACAAATTGGCTTGATGGAATGAACGGTCTACCCTCAATCCTTATGTTCCTATCACGTAACTGGCTTCTATAAATTTGCTTCACTCTCAGCAGATGTTGTTGCTCTGTTTTTTTTTCTGCCATGTCACCTTCTTGATCAGTTTCTAAAGAAGAGATGTGAACCCTGACAGGTTTGCACAGGTGGCTGGTAGTCACCTTTTTTTGCTCCAACAGTGTGTATCAACTCATCAGCTTCCAAGACCAAAGTTCTAGCCCCAGTGTTTCACAAGTAATCATGTGACAGATGGGACACAATGCTTGACATATTTTTAATGTTGGATAAAAATCTTGATGCGCTTAACATAACATGTGGTACGTCAGCCTTTGGAGACACCAAGCAGTTGCTTTCAGTGACAGTTCTCCACTCCTCGGCTGCTCGTTTGATTCACACTTCTTCAGTTCTCTCAGGTTTGATGGCCACCTTCTCTCCCAATGCCGACTTCCAGCTCCTTCCAGAGATGTTCATTCAGGTCAGGGCTTGTAGCCGGACCCTTCCTTCTCTTCTCCACTGTTCTTTTAGTTTGTTATCCAACTGGAGGACACATGACCTGTGACTGGGATAAGGCTTTGTGTCACCGGGCACAGGCACAGTTCACCCCAGGATGTCCTGAGAGTCTTCAGATTTTATTGTGCCCCACACAGATTCAAAGAGGCAGCAAAGTAACCCTCAAAACATCAGTGAGCTTCCTCCATGCTTCACACTGAGAATGCTCTTCTCGTCTTTGAAGACTTCCACTTCTTTAACTGTGAATAGAGAGTTGGTGTGATGTGGCGCTTTGTGGGACATTCTTCTCAGAAGGACGGTGGTCGTGCCTGGGTCTCCTACTGTGGAGCTCATTTTTATCCAGACCACGTGGGATGGCGAGATGTGAAAGTGCTGCTCCTTGAGCTTGTTGGGCTGCCTGGGCCGGTTTTTATGGAAAAGTCGCACCTCACATTTCACCTCCAACAATTCGCTTATCACAGTTAGCCTCTCACATTTCATCCTTACCACATTTTGCCCCCCAGTAGATAACGAGTAGGTTACAGAAATCTAGATAATGCACCTAATTTTTTTTTTAAGTCTTCTAATTTATTTTGGTTTAATAAATGCACAACTACCAAAAAATTTACCAAATACGTGAAATACAATTAAACTTACAAATATACCTGGAATTTTAAGGTTAACAAAAAGCATATGAAATATATTTAAGTAGTGCTCATTAAGACGACTATTATGTCACATAATGTTTTGAATAATAGTTTCAATAAAAATGACAGTCCGATTTTCGATTTAGTCTCCAGGACAGTTGCTCCCGCTATACGTTAAAGTCACCGTTATCTCCGTAGTCAAAACAAATTAACATAACATCTCTCTATTATAAAAAAAATCTTGGAAGGAGACGAGACGAGACTTTCTCAGAGAGACACTTTCATGTCCTGCGAGACGAGACTTTGTGCCAAGAGATTTAACCACAACCCGGGGCCGGAAATAAAATGCAAAGAGTAGATGACAAAGTACAACGTTGTAAACAATTTAAAAATGTTGGCGTGGTACACATGCAGAGCAGGTTAGAGATAATGGAAGTACGAAAATGTGAAAGTCTCAAAAAACTGATAGTAAAGTTCGCATTAGCATAAACAAACAGAAATTATTACTCGGTGAAATAACGGAACAGCGAAAAGAGATCAAATACCATATTTACTTGTGTACCACACGCCCTCGTGTAAGACGTGCACCCTAATTTTTACAAAGAAAATTGCGAAAAAAGTTTTGCCCCGTGTACGACGCGCGTTGTGATTGTATAGGAAGTGTTTAGAGAGAGAGAGAGAGCGAGAGCGCAAGTGCGCGAGCAGCGAGTGAGAGAGAGCGAGCGAGTGATCGAGCCCAAGCAGAAGAAGTAAACATTACAGAATTGTATTTCCTTGTGTATGACGCGCACCTGATTTTCTAATCCTAATTTTCGGGAAAAAATGTGCGTGTGGTACACACGTAAATACGGTATATTGTTTGGATTTAAACTTTAAGTCAGAGACGTGTAGATCATCTAATTTGCGTTGCCATCAGGGAAAAAAAAAGTAGTGTTTCTTCCCAATGAAGAGGCGTATCCATGAGAATTAAAAGATTTGTTGTTTGGTGAAAGTGAAATCTACACACACGAGCGGCAGAGACACAAAGTGGCTGGCACGTAGCGCAGGCCGGGGGGTTTGGCGAGCGAATCGAGCAGGGAGTGAAGCCCCCTACTTTAAAATAAAATTCAAAATGTAATTTCAAAGTTGTGTGCAATGCCTCTAAGGTAAATTTCTATAATATCAGATGGTGCGGCGCTTATGTTGATATTGCACTGTCTGCGATGTGCTGCTTGTTCTTCTGCACCGCGGTGCACTGCCGATTAGTCAGGCGGCGAGAACAGCAAACGCGCGCTACGTAACGCCCATAGTGTGTCCGGGCACATTCAATTGAGTAACGGTGCTGACAAAGAAAACGCATGAAATCCAGTAACTCCAGTTCTATGGAACGCTGTTTTGATATCTCTAAATATATGAACTCCAATGTCCGTCTGTCTGTGTTTTTTTACGAGAGAACGACTTAACGGATTTAGATCGGGTTTTTTTTCTATAATTTTCTCGAACATTCCAGTTGATTTTGCGACTTCTCTCATCGCGCTAAGTATCGTAGTTCACTTGCAGGAGCGATTTATTTGCGCAAATCTGAGAAACAGGGTGTGTCCCATAATTTTAAGTGGCTGCTTCCACCCGACCGCCATATCCAGAGCTATTGACTACGACCTAAGGGTTCACTTACAGCACACAGGACAACAGCAGATGACACCTTGTGGTCTTTTTGAGGACAACCTGCATACAGGCCTCCTTCCATTTGTCACTGAGACTCCATGCAATAAAAGGACAATGCAAAACCTAAACTAGAGGTGCAGGGTGCTATTTGGAGACTTGCCCTGAAGGGGACACTGTAGACCACTTTCTGTATTGACCCCTCTTTGGTCATCTGGTGGCCAAGCAGTTGAACTTATATGATGACACCAAACTACAGACTGGAGGCAACCTGAGCCTGGGATCAAATGAGGCTCTAGAAGCAACGAGATGGTGACACTAGCAATGTGTCCAGCGACAAGATGGTGGCTAGCCATGTGTCGAAAAACAAGATGGTGATGCTAGCCACTTGTCTAGAAACAAGATGGTGACACCAGCCACGTGTCCAGCAACAGGATGGTGACACCAGCCATGTGTCCAGCAACAGGATGGTGACACCAGCCATGTGTCAAGAAACAAGATGGTGACACTAGCCACTTGTCCAGCTACCTGCTCACCTCGGATGGAACCCTTTAGGTCCAAACAGAGCAGCCCTTTCAGAAAAAAGGAAACAAGCAAATTTAGGGAGCCACAACCAAATAATTGTAGTGGGGGAGGCCTGAGGGCCCACTCTGCCACAACCAGCCAACCTGAAGCCCCCAGTCAGTCACAGATGGGATGTGGATGAGAGTAAGCGCAGAAGACCCCAAGTGGACTACAGAGACAGTGGGCCGGCCAGCTGGAGTTCAGAGCTAGTCTGGTCACGTTTTCAGGTGGCCCCACTAACGAAAGCCCCAGAATGTCTTACTTCATGGGCGTAGACGACAGCAATGGCTCCACTCATCATGCAGCAGAAGATCATGACCAAGACGGACTCCACCATGTAGTCTTTGGGTATTCGTCTTTCTTCAGACCGGACTGGGAAGTTGTTCATGTACTGAAACACACAAAAGAAGAAAAAAACAGCAGTGAGCAACCAGACGGCTGGCCATCTATCTGACCGGTGACATTGGGGACAACCAGCAGCCATGTTGGATTTGTCATCACTAATCTAAGAAGAGCTAGTGTTGGTGACCACCAGGTGTAATCGAGCACTTAGTGGTCCAGGACCAGCACTGAAGACTCCATGTGGGGCTGGAGTAGCAGAACCAGAGGGCCTGGAGTGGGACAGGTGCCTGAATGTCCTCGAGTGGCCCACATTTGAGGAGGGACCATGAAGATGGTTGTCACCGACACTTCCTGTCCAGTCTAACAGAGCTTGAGAAAAACTGCCAGGAAGAATGGGATGAAGTGCCCAAATTCAGGAGTGCCAAACTTGTAGAGACTTAACAAGTTCTGCAAAGAACCAAATTTAGGGTCGGACTATTTTAGAAACGAGAGATTTCCGTTTTGAATCCTTAATAAATTTACTAACTTCCCTGCTCACATGTGCTCACTTTGTTATTACGGGTTATTGAGTGTAGACTGGTGGACAAAAATGATAAACGTATTCATTTCAAATGAAATGTACAACACGGAAAAGTGTGCAGATAGCGAGGGGGTCTCAATACTTTAAGAATCCGCCGTTAGCTCACCCAGCACTAGTTCTGGCTGCCCGGGTGTTTCTTTGCCAACATTTACTCAAGGTGCCATTTTGGATGATACTAGCTAAGGCGAGGTCCGTCTTAATTGGGCAACACTGATCTAAGATTATCTCCAATAGGCAGGTCTGGCACTGCCAACTGGCATTCCACTGCACTGGGCCTAGGCAAGCTGATCCTAAGCTCTTACATGTTAACCACTCAATACTCTATTGGTATTCAGCCCTGGCAGAAGTGACATGACACTGAAAAAGGCAAAGTGCCTGCTAATGAGCCACATGTAGCAGTGATGACTGGCATCTGCCATGTTCATGTAAATAAATTGGCCTTCATGCCACCCTGACTGGCCTGGTACCTTAGGGTCAGTACTGGGCATCATTAATAGCCGTGTTGAACAGTGCCATCTAATAGAATATCAGTCTAGATGAGCAGACACTGGGCAAAGGTTACTGCCAATAGGCAAGTCTAACACTAAAGACTGGCATCATGCCCCACTAGACAGGACAAGCTGATCCAAGGGTATTACTAGCTGATCACATATTTCTTGGTCAGAGTAAAGCACCACCATTTAAAGGAGTGCCAAACTGACTCCTGCTGTACTGGCATCTACCAGGCTAAATCAAACAAGCTAACCCAATGGCAAACCTGAGCAGCTCGGCAGTACTGGGCACCAACAGCAGCCATATTGAACGGTGCTGTGTGGCATTTGTCAATGTCTACACCCATTGGTCAAGTCTATCACTGAGGACTGGCACCCGAGCACACTGGACTGGACCTTTTGATCCATAACTAATTCTAGTTGGCCATACATATCTTTGTTGGCATTAAGTGCCACTGACAGTCTCATTGGACTAAAATAGCTGAACTAAATAGCAGCCGGTGGGCTAGCTCTGGAAGTGAATACTGGCATCTGGCAGAATGGGTCAAACAAGCTGACCATGGCATTTCAGTGTTGGTACCTTCTCCTGCCACCATGCCAAGTCTAGTGCTGGTGACTTAAGCCTTACTCTCGAAAATTGGGTGAGATGAGCTTTTCCAAAGAGAGCTTGGCACTTTTTGCATTGGGCACCAAAATAGCAGATCCATATCTGACTCCAATAAGCCAATGCTGACTTCCACCAACTTCAATGGAGGGCAAGTTAATCCAAGACCAGTTCTGCCAGCCAGTCCTAACTTTGTGGTCCTGCCATTAATGGGCCTCCAAATGCAATGCCACATCTGGTGGGCTTAGATGTTTATTGTTGGCAGCAGACACCACCAGCCACAGCACTGTGGGACCAGTGCCAGTGTTAGAGGGCACGTTCTGGCACTGACTACTGGTAGCTGCCACATTGGATTAAACATGCCAAGCCTGGACTCATCCTAATACTCTACATATTTTGGTGCCCATACTGACCTCCATGCCCAGGTAGCAAGAGCTGGCAGACAAGTGCTGAGGACCAACAGCTGACTTCCATCACCCAAAATGGGGGTCAAACTAACACAAGACTCATCCTGGGGGGCTGGAATTATTATTGCCAACTAATAGGCTTGTCAGTCTAACCCACACTGGGTACCAGTGGTGCAATGCCACTATGTGCTCATAACAGAAGCTCATACTAAATTATTTTAAGGCTTTCAGTTTTAGTGCATGCAGAGCAGATTTCATACTTTTAGGTGGAAATAAATCAAACTAAAGAACAAAAGGCTTCAACGGCGGTGGGCTCTTACGATTGTGTAGGGGTAGACTGCTGACGGTGACAGCTGCTGCTGATAAAACAGCTGGTCTGTGGACCCTGGCTGGCATACAAGAGGGACATTGCCAGGGTAAGGCGGTGGAAATGGCGGGTACAGCAGACTGCACATCTTTGGGTCCGGTGGCGAGTAAGGAGGGGGCTCTGCAGCGAACCCTGGGTTGGTGACACCACAGTTGTCCGGGGGGATGTCCTGGTGGTACTCCATACTGGTCTGTTGTGCTGGACCAGGAACCACAACAGAAGGCAGACTGATCTCTTCTGCAAATGCCAGCTGAATGCTCCGTCTGTGGCTCTCCGGCCTGCCCTCTACTCTCACAGCTCGCCCGCTGTGGCTGGCATCTCCTGCGGCACAGCTGTCGTCGCTCACTCCGGTCATCCTTCACAAACTGATGGGTAGATGGCGACACGTGTGACATCAATCAAGGGTGTTCTCTGTCACTTTACGAGGAGCTGGCTGAAGGGGAGACCTGCAATGAGACAACATCACAAATGAACAAACAGAAGACGCAGGGCAGGAGGAGGACGAGAGCTCCAGTGCCCACCCCAGGATGAGCTTAGGGGGCCACGTGAGTGAGGGAGGGAGCTTTTAGCTTGATGCAGGACAGCCTGGCAACAGACCAGGTGACAGGACCCCCACTTTGAAAAAACTGAAACCCCTTAAGTGTGATGCAGAGGGCGGAGCTAAACGTTGATAAAATGGCACCAACACTTTGGCAATGCACTTGAGTCATAGCAAGAGACGGTCAGACCTGACAGAGGGGACTGCCATCACCCAAAATGGAGGCCTGATGGGTTCATGAAATGTCACCAACACTTGAGTGACAAGCTTGAGTCATAGCAAGAGACGGCCAGATCTGGCAGACAGCTAACCGGACTGCTGTGTTCCTCTCAAAAATGACCGCTGAAAAGAGAATCCCAGAGGTGAACGAGACTACTAAGGAGCTGCTGAGGGATTTGGAAATTGTAGAGAGAGAGAGAAGAGCTGCGGAGATAAATAGGCTGAAATCAAACAAATCACCAGGAGCAGATAATATTCACCCTCGAGTTCTGAAGGAGGCTGGCAAGTTCAGATAGAAACCCTTGACACATTTTAGGAAGTCACTGTGCACTGGAGAGATTCAGAAGGACTGGAAAATGGCAAACATCATCCCATTATATAAAAAGGGTGACCGGGCAGATCAGAGCAACTGTAGGCCAGTAAGCTTAATGGGCATCACAGGAAAATGAATGGAAGGAATTCTTAACGATAAGATTAAGCGACACCTGGCTAGGACAGGAGTTATCAGGAACAGTCAGCGTGGACTCAGAAGAGGAGGTCGTGTTTTACTAACAGGCTGGAATTCTATAAGGAGGCGACAAAAGGATACGAGCAAAGTGGTCCTGAAAGCCCTGAAGAAGGTGAACCTCAACAAGGCTGTGGGACCCAATGGAGTTCTTCCCAGAGTTTTGAAGGACTGTGGGGAACAATTAGCTGGTGTGTATGCTAACATCTTCAGTCTGTCATTATCCCAGGCAGTAGTCCCCCATATTTTTGAATCCTCCACTATTATACCAGTCCCCAAAAGACTGGACACATCTACTCAACGAATTCAGGCCAGTGGCACTCACACCAGTCGCTATGAAATGTCTAGAAAAACTGGTTCTCACGCACATCAACCATATGGTCCCGGACACTGTTGACCCCCTCCAGCTTGCCTACCGCCCCAATCGATCGGTGGATGACGTGGTAACAGTAGCTCTACATCACATTCTGCAACACCTGGAAAGTAGCAGAACATATGCCAGGATGCTTGTCCTGGACTACAGTTCTGCTTTCAATACTATCCGCCCGGGAAAACTGATCAAGAAGCTGACAGACCTCGGCGTCCCAACTCCCACCTGCAACTGGATCCTGGACTTCTTGAGAGATGGTGAGAATGGGAGGACGGGTGTCTGCTGAGCTCACAGTCAGCGCAGGATCCCCACAGGGCTGTTGCCTTAGCCCCAAACTTTTCACTCTGTACACTTATGAATGTGTCTCCACCCAGGACAACACCGTCGTCATTAAATACGTACGCTGATGATACCACCATCTTGGGGGCGAGTCAGGGTACAGGACCCTGGTAAACAACATTCTTGTCTACGGAGAGGAGGATGACCTCATCCTCAACATAGACAAGACCAAAGAAACAATACTGGACTTCAGGAAGAATCGTTCCCCTCTACAGCCTCTTATCATCAAAGGGACTGAGGTGGAGACGGCCGACGGCCACAGATTCCTGGGATTGCAGGTTACATCAGACCTGAGCTGGACTCTTAACACCACAGCCACAGTGAAAAAAACCCAGCAAAGGCTCCATTTTATTAGGTTGCTCAGGAAAGCCGGCCTGAACCGTCGCCCTCTCACCCAGGCCTACAGAGGACTGATAGAGAGCATTCTCACCGCTGGCATCACTGTCTGGTATGGGCACACCACACAGGCAGAGAGGAAGGCTTTGCAAAGAGTCATAAAGACTGCGGAGAGGATCATAGGGACAACACTTCCTTCCATGGACTTTATGTACGCACATCGTTGTCGGAAAAGACAAAAGACAAAATGGAGGGATGGATGAAATAAACATACCTGTGCTGTGCCAGTGTCACAACGCCACTAAGTGGTCATGATGGCGGCTCATGCAAAATTCTTGCAAATGTAAGATTTTCCAAGGGAGCAAGTGAGTGAATGAGTGTGCCCTCTGGTAGACTGATGCCACCTCACAGCCAGTGCTGCCAGGGCATTCAACGGACCTCCAGCACCCTGAACTGTATAATTTGGCTAGAAAATGGAGGGATGGATGAAATAAACATAACTGTGCCTCACATAAGTGTTACAAGATGCCACTGCCTGGCACCTCAGAAGCATTAGACAGTGCCCTCCGGCATCATCTAACACAAAGACAACTCGGCCCCAGAGACGTATTTCACTGCACCACTTTACACCATTATGTGGCAGGTGGGCACTTCAATGGGCTGGTATCCAGTCTGTGACTCTTTCATGCCTTGTGCCCACTGCTGCCAGGACAGGCCACTGACCCTGTTACCCCGAATTTGATTTTGTTGTGTGTTTATGAGTGGACTGCTGTCCTGGTCGAGGTTGGCTTTAGCCCTGTGCCCTGTGCAACTACACACTGCGCACAAGAAGGAGGGCATTCTGCCAGGTTGTGACGACAGCTCATCACAACCAGCATGGCCCGTTTTTTATTATATAGTGCCTTTCATGCATCAAAAGGTGCTTCACTAAACAAGCTTATACTTAACTTTAGAGGTGACATTAAACACCAGAAGCGACGCCCATATTTGTGGCGCCCCGTCCATCCAAGTTTCAAGACATCAGAGTTCTGTTTTAGCAAATACGCGCTACAGCTGGAGCTCAATAGCTGTCCCTGAACTTAGACATCAAATATATAGCGCCTTGGATCATAGGGACAAAACTTTCTTCCATGGACTTTATGTACGCACATCGTTGTCGGAAAAGAGCAGAGGGAATTATCAGGGAGTCACTCCATCCAGCTCACTCTCTGCTCAGACACAAAAACTGTACGTACAATGTGAGACACAGCAGAGCGGACAGTCAGACTGATGGCAAAACAAAATGACTGAATACGTGAAATAACCTCACGCAACCTCACTTCACTTGTCATGTGTCATGTAAATATTTTAACTGTGCAATACCTACAATATATTGAATTTTTTTGTGTAGATATTACCACCCTTCTGTATAGTGCTGGTATAATCTATATTATTTATGATATTGTTTTACTGTTTTTAATTTTTTTTTATGTTTTTTACTATCACTCAGACAGAGCTCTGCACAGGAATTCCAATGTGCTTTGACTGTTGGTTTTACGCACAAATGGCAAATGAAAGAACCTTGAACCTTGAAGTGGAGCAGATGATATTATTTATCTTGAATTTCAGAAAGCATTTGATAAGGTGCCACATGAGAGGGTGGGCATCAAACCTAAAGATGGTGGCATTTCAGGGTGATGTTTTTAGATGGGTGCGGAATTGGCTCAGACACAGGAAGCAGAGGGTGATGTTGTGAGGAACCTCATCAGAACTAAGAGTGGTGGCCAGCAGGGGGCAGTGTGGGGGCCGCTGCTATTTTTAATAGGAATAGGAATATTAAAAATAGGAATGTAAGGAACAGGCTGGTTCAGTTTGCAGATGATACCAAGATAGGATTAGCACATAATATGGAATCCATTAAATCATTACAGAAGGACTTGGACAGCAGACAGGCTTGGGCAGATTTGTGGACAATGAAATGTAAAGAACTACACATACAGTAGAAAGTAAAAATGTGAGGTCTGAATACACAATGGGGGTCTGAAAATCGAGAGTCCACCTTATGAGAAGGATTTAGGAGTCGTAGTGGACTCTAAGCTATCGACTTCCAGACGGTGTTCAGAAGCCATTAAGAAGGCTAACAGACTGTCAGGTTATATAGCGCCTTGATGTGTGGAGTACAAGTCACAGGAGGTTCTGCTCAAGCTTTATAACACACTGGTGAGGCCTCATCTGGAGTACTGGGGGCAGTTTGGGTCTCCAGGCTACAAAAAGGACATAACAGCACTAGAGAAGGTCCAGAGAAGAGCGACTAGGCTGATTCAGGACTACAGGGGATGAGTTATGAGGAAAGATTAAAAGAGCTGAGCCTTTAAAGGAGATGAAGAGGAGACCTGACTGGAGTGTTTAAAATGATGAAGGGAATGAGTCCAGTGGATCGAGACTTGTATTTTAAAATGAGTTCATCAAGAACACGGAGACACAGTTGGACCCTTGTGAAGGGTAAATTTCGTACAAACATTAGGAAGTTTTTCTTTACAAAAAGAACGATAGACACTTGGAATAAGCAACCAAACAGTGTGATGGGCAGTAGGACTTTTGGGATTTTCAAAACTCGACTTGATGATTTTTTTTTTTAAAGAATCTGTACATTCAGTTGCCACTCAATCAATTCTTATGCAACCTCCAAGGATGTGAAGAACCAGAAAAAAGGATCCTAAAAACTGCAAGGTGCAGGACAAGCTTTTGGTGGACCACTGGGGGCTCAGATTAACACGAGATTTATCTTGCTGGCCTGAAATTATTATTGCTAACAACTTAGCTTTCCAGTCTAACAAAGACTGGGTGCCAGTGTCACAATGCCACTAAGTGGTCATAATGGCGGCTCATGCAAAATTCAAAATGCAAATGTAAGATTTTTCCAAGGGAGCGAGTGAGTGAATGAGTGTGCCCTGTGGTAGACTGATGCCACCTCACAGACAGTGCTGCCAGGGCATTCAACGGACCTCCAGCACCCTGAACTGTATAATTTGGCTAGAAAATGGAGGGATGGATGAAATAAACATAACTGTGCTGCACATAAGTGTTACAAGATGCCACTGCCTGGCACCTCAGAAGCATTAGACAGTGCCCGCTGGCATCATCTAACACAAAGACAACTCGGCCCCAAAGTCGTATTTCACTGCACCACTTTACACCATTATGTGGCAGGAGGGCACTTCTATGGGCTGGTGTCCAGTCTGTGACTCTTTCATGCCTTGTGCCCACTGCTGCCAGGACAGGCCACTGACCCTGTTACCCCGAATTTGATTTTGTTGTGTGTTTATGAGTGGACTGCTGTCCTGGTCGAGGTTGGCTTTAGCCCTGTGCCCTGTGCAACTACACACTGCGCACAAGAAGGAGGGCATTCTGCCAGGTTGTGACGACAGCTCATCACAACCAGCATGGCCCGTTTTTATTATATAGTGCCTTTCATGCATCAAAAGGTGCTTCACTAAACAAGCTTATACTTAACTTTAGAGGTGACATTAAACACCAGAAGCGACGCCCATATTTGTGGCGCCCCGTCCATCCAAGTTTCAAGACATCAGAGTTCTGTTTTAGCAAATACGCGCTACAGCTGGAGCTCATCAGCTGTCCCTGAACTTAGACATCAAATATATAGCGCCTTTTCATAGTCCGACCACCTCAAGGTAGAGCTGGAGCAGAGCCAGTTTAGGTGACTCGCTGAGGGTCACCCCGGGCGTGGGCGCTGTGCCCTGAGCCACCAGTCTTGTGGTTTAAATTCCTGACGCATTAGCCACTAGGCCAGAATGCCTAGTGGGGCGGGGTGGGCACCACGGGTCAGAGAGGGGAAAAGAAAATTTTTGATTACCTGCAGAAGATGAAGACGCCAGGTGCTGACATCCCAGGTGCTGCGCTGCTCGTCCAAACTGCCGCCTTCAGGAAGACTCACTCTAGAAAAACAGAAGAAGGCCTGCGCTGGTAAAAGCCGGCTGCTGCTGCGACTCCTGCGGGTGCCTCCCTCAGACTGGCCGAGCCGTCGCCCGCATTACTGGATTTCACTTCAGTGTGTTTGATTAATAATTGACAAGGCCTCTCTGTCTGTGTGTGTGTGTGTGTGTGTGTGTGTGTGTGTGTAAATAAAGACAGGATGCCACCAGGAATCCAGGCTTCAGCTGGCGGTGCCAGGTTTGGCTGGCAGCTGCAGTAGTAGAGGCTGAATTCAAAGCAAACACAGAGCAGACGTCAAGGACACAGCGGAGATGAACTGCGACAGCCGGGTGTGCTAAAGCAGGACTCTGGGGTCTCCCCCTGAGTAACCTGACAGCCTCAGCTGAATGCAACCCACAGTCTTCTCCTGGGACCCCTCAAAAACAAACTTCATCCCTGGAGTGCACATGAAGGGTTAATCAGCCATGAGGTTGGTGAGGCTAAGCTGCCAGTCTAGTTCAGGGTGGAGGTCCCCTGGTGGCTAAGGGCTTGGGTTGCATTGCTGGAGTCGCTTCATTGGCGCTGGACAACTTCTAGAAATCTGAAAATCCTTCATCGGTGTCGCTTTATGATTTGACATGAAAAGAGGCCGGCAGGCAGTGTCGCCGCCTGCTGGTCAAGGGCGTGAATCACAACTTTGTGCCAATGGGACTCTGAGCGAGTCATTTCTTCTGCCGCCAGTCAAACAGGGAAACATCAGTTAGAACGTGCTGTCATTAATAAGGAAAGGCACTATAAAAGCGCCAAGGAGCTCTAAATTACAAAGGTCTCGTTGTGTGGCCCTCAGCACGTAAGGAACTGCCTGTAAGCATTACAAACGGAGCACTTCCTGGTCACATCCCCTGAGCTCACTCTCTCACTCTCTCACTCTCTCTGAGGCCATCCTGTGCAGCATCGCTATGGCACTCCACCCACTCACAGTGCAAATCCTGCCGACTATGCCAAGTGCTTTGTTGTAGAATCACCCCACATACCATCCCAGTCCAGACATTTGCACCTGCACCTTAAACCTGCAACTTCTGGAGTACAATGCTTCTCAGAAGCAGTTTCTCTACACTGAGAGGAATAGAAGAACTTCCATTGTTGGGAATGAAGAGACTCCCAGGAAGGACTGCAAGTACCTGTCATCAAGAACACGGGGACACAGTTGGAAACTTGTGAAGGGTAAATTTCGCACAAACATTAGGAAGTTTTTTTACACAAAGAATCATAGACACTTGGAATAAGCGACCAAGTAGTGTGGTAGATGGTAAAACTTTAGGGACCCTCAAAATTCGACTTGATGTTTTTTTGAAAGACTCGGGGGCTTCACTCGCCAACCCCCCTGCCTGCACTACGTGCCAGCAACTTCGTGTCTCTGCCGCTCGCGTATGTGGATTTCACTTTCACCCAACAACAAATCTTTTAATTCTCGCAGATACGCCTCTTCATTGGGAAGAAACACTACTTTTATTTGATGGCAACACGAATTAGACGATCTACAAGTCTCTGACAAAGTTTAAAGCCAAACAATATCTACATACTTCTGTCATATCACCTATGTCCATATATTCAATTTCTTTTCGCTTTTTGTCAATATCGCATTGAATTTTGATTCCGTGTTTGGAATTACAACGTGACAATGTAACGTATAACTGCCCGTGAGTGAATATCGTTTCTGTCCCTCTACAAGAATTGTGTCTGACAATAGCATTCACACAAATGAGAAATGATTGAACCGTGTGCGTTGTTATGTGGGCGGGACGTTTCCAAATCTCTTTGCATAAAGTCTTGTCTCACGGGGCTTGAAATTTTCTCTCGCAGGACTTCACTTTCACCAAACAGCAAATCTTTTAATTCTCGCAGATACGCTTCTTCATTGGGAAGAAACACTACTTTTTATTACCTGATGGCAACACGAATTAGACGATCTACAAGTCTCCGACTTAAAGTTTAAAGCCAAACAATATATTGATCTCTTTTTGCTGTTCCGTTATTTCACCGAGTAATATTTGTTTGTGCGAATGCGATCTTTACTATGAGTTTTTTGAGACTTTTGAATTTTCGTACTTCCATTATCTCTAACCTGCTCTGCATATGTATCGTGCCAACGTTTTTGAATTCTTTATGACGTTCTACTTTGTCTTCTACTCTTTGTCTTTTATTTCCGACCCTGCTTGGAGCTGAGAGCGCAGGAACTGTGTCTGACGATAGCATTCACACCAATGAGACGTGATTGGACCGTGGGCGTGGTTATAAATGTCCGAGAGGAGGGCGGGACTTGTCAAAATCTCTTGGCATAAAGTCTCGTCTCCGAGAAAGTCTTGTCCCAGGATTTCCTTTTATAATAGAGAGAAATGAGTGGATGTGATTGGCGAGCTTTGTTGGGCTGAATGGCCTGTTCTCATCCAGAGTGTTCGAATGATAACATCATCAGCTAAGCTCTCTCTCTCTCTCCCTCTTTCTCTCTCAGGCCTCGCCTTCCTGTGCAGCACCGCTAAGGCTCTCCACCCACTCACAGTGCAAATCCTGCCGACTACGCCAAGTGCTTTATGGTGGAATCGCACCACGGTCCATCCCAGTCCAGACATTTGCCAGTGACCAGTCGTGAACCTGCAATGTCTGGATTAGAAAGTCCCATAAAAAATGGCTCTTTTGCATCCTCAGAAACTGGGCCCACCTCATCACATAGCGGCTAGGACTATGGGCTAAAATCCAAAGGGCCAGCTCCAGCTTGCTATTTAGTCCCAAGTGAGTCACTTAACCTGCTGCTGGTCACATTCTAAAAACATCAGCCTACACAATACTTGTAACCTGCCCTGTTCGCTAGAGAAAGGCGCTATATTAAAGTGTTATTTGGCGAGTGGGTAAGGGCTGGGCACTCTAAGCCAGTTGGGTGGCTCCACACTACTCACTCACTAGGTGATCCTCACAGATCACTCAGTGGTCTCCAACTGCCAGACGTTTTATTGGACCTCCACAGACATCCCAATCCTCTTCCAAAGTAAAACAACACAATTTCAAGCTTCGTTTCCTCCTCCCACCTTTTATGCCTGACCTGGGAGTAGATCTGGTGCCACTGCAATGCCCTTTGGAAGCCATATAAAGAAAGTATAATGGTCCCCTAGATCTCCAACTAGTGGCACCCAAGAACCCTGACAGGACTCTCCTATGGGACTGCAATACCCAGCCTGCCCTGCAGGTGTCTTATGGGAGTTCCATCAGTGGGACGCTGCCATCATGTGCATGGGGGAGAAGCAGACACCCCTGTTCTTCTGAGAAGGCCTCCTGTCCTGGCAAGAAACCAGCACCTAGGATGGCAGTCCATCCCATCGGGCGCTCACGGGGTTTACATGACGTTTTAGAAATCGGGTTTCTGTGAATAATCGAGCTGTTCAAGTGCGTGTAAACACACTCAGTGCTGCTGCCTTTTAAGGTCACGACCCTCTCTAAAAAGGTGGGCTGCAGACACACACACTCAATGTTAATTATTGATGAGATTAGCCAGCATCACCAACGCTTCCCTGGGCACCAACTCGCCCACCTAGACTACAACAAACCAAGTTTAGTCCAGAGACCACCATTAATCCAACCTGCACCTGATTGGAAATTTGAAAGGAAACCTCATAGAGACAAGGAGAGCCGACGAGAGGACAGAGACGAGACGGACCCTTCAGGCCATCAGGCTCGTTTGGTTAGCAGATCCTTCCTAAAAGTTGCCAAGAGTTTCTCCTTCAACTCCACGACTGCAGGTGCCCACACGTCCTTGTGCTTCAGTCTTCAAACTTTGCCTTTGTCCTCAAGTACGGGATTCCCCTTTCAGTGTTTTGAATGTCTCAATGAGGTCCCCATGAGACCCCCTCTGCTCAACTCCCATGATGCACTTGCTTGCTGTTCTCTGCTGCTTTGAGTCCAGAGGGCACGGAGGCATCCAGCATGCCACCCTCGTTCACTAATGAAGGTCGTGCTATCATTTCAGAATAAAAATATTCACTGGATGAGGTGTAAAACCGAGGGTCCACACTCTGTGTCGTTATAAAAGATTCCTGCACTGCTTTCCAAATATGTAGGATGTCCCCTCATGTCCTGGCTAAATTGCCCACCATGACTATGTCCATTCTGGACCCCCCACCTAATCATCCTGTGCTATCTCTGTCACCCCTTCACAGCTCACATGTGGCGAGAGCACTGGCACAAGAATGGCTGCCGTTACATCACCCCTGTGGATGCCCCCCACTGTCTATGTAAAGCACTTTGAGGAGGTCAGAAAGTGTAAATGTCACTAATTCATTATTGTCATCATTTTGCTGGTTATGATTTATATTCCATAATATAAACTCCTTTGTAATGAGCTTGTTTGTTTGTATTCCTCATTAGCCTGATGTTCATATGCCATGCCCGCTTGTCACAGTCGTGTCCCTGTAGTCACCTTGTGATCTTTGTGTTTTAATGTTTTATGCCCCTGTGCCCGCAGTTCTGTCTCCTGAGCCTTAGACCAGGGTGGCATGAAGACAAGTTCTGGGCACAAACCCCACCCCCCAAATCACAGGGGTACTTGGAAGAACAAGTCACCTCACAGCATGAGGGGCATGGGCATATCTGTGTGCCACTTGGGGCTGACAGTTGTCATAAAAGGTGTTATACAAAAATAAACACTGACTGCACCTGGGTCAGAGAAAATGGCAGATTGGTCTTCAGCGTGAAAGGCAAAGCCTAATCTGAAATTAAGTTCTTTTTGTTATGAGGAGACAGTTAAGAAAATCATTAACAAAAGAAGGGGAGGAGAATGAAACAGACTGCCAGCGCCTGGCACGATGAGGCTGGGAGGTCAGAGTGAGAGTTAATGATGCCATCTTGGGACTGGCGAGGCTGGGTGGTCTCTTTTTCACCATCTCTGTCTTTCTTCTCTCTCTCTCTCTCTCTGAAACTACATCTCCTGCAACCACCATTTCTTTCTAACCGAGTTTTTGTGCCCACACCACTCTATCTGGCATGTCAGTGGGCATATCTGTAATGGCTGGTATCAGCCCATCTATGCATCACTTTGCTTGTCATTTATTTCTAGCTGTCCAGCCATACCAAAAATGAAAGCACTGTATTAAACCAGGGTGCAATGTCTGTGCTTGGTAGTGCCACCCAGTTTAATCAGGCTTGTGTTCAGACTATAGTGCGTGTTTGTATATATGGATTTATTGGTCTAGTTATGTATTTACTGTATTTAATTAAAGAGCCTCTGTCATAGAAAAAAATCCCATGGGGACAAATAAAGTTCTATCTATCCATCTATCTATCAGTTATATAGTGCCTTTCATCCATCTATCTATCAGTTATATAGTGCCTTTCATCCATCTATCTATCAGTTATATAGCGCCCTCCACATATCTATCTATCTGTTACACAGTGGTGCTTGAAAGTTTATGAACCCTTTAGAATTTTCTATATTTCTGCATAAATATGACCTAAAACATCATCAGATTTTCACTCAAGTCCTAAAAGTAGATAAAGAGAAACCAGTTAAACAAATGAGACAAAAATATTATACTTGGTCATTTAATTATTGAGGAAAATGTTCGAATATTACATATTTGTGAGTGACAGTTAGTTTGAAGGTGAAATTCGAGTCCGGTGTTTTCAATCAATGGGATGCCAATCAGGTGTGAGTGGGCACCCTGTGTCATTTAAAGAACAGGATCTGTCAAAGTCTGCTCTTCACAACACATGTTTCTGGAAGTGTATCATGGCATGAACAAAGGAGATTTCTGAGGACCTCACAAAAAGAGTTGTTGATGCTCATCAGGCTGGAAAAGGTTACAAAACCATCTCTAAAGAGTTTGGACTCCACCAATCCACAGTGAGACAGATTAAGTACAAATGGAGGAAATTCAAGACCATTGTTACCCTCCCCAGGAGTGGTCGACCAACAAAGATCACTCCAAGAGCAAGGCATGTAATAGTCGGCGAGGTCACAGAGGACCCCAGGGTAACTTCTAAGCAACTGAAGGCCTCTCTCACATTGGCTAATGTTCACGTTCATGAGTCCACCATCAGGAGAACACTGAACAACAATGGTGTGCATGGCAGGTTTGCAAGGAGAAAACCACTGCTCTCCAAAAAAAACATTGCTGCTCGTCTGCAGTTTGCTAAAGATCACGTGGACAAACCAGAAGGCTATTGGAAGAATGTTTTGCGGATGGATGAGACTAAAATAGAACTTTTTGGTTAAATGAAAAGCGTGATGTTTGGAGAAAGAAAAACACTGCATTCCAGCATAAGAACCTTATCCCATCTGTGAAACATGGCGGTGCTGGTAGTATCACGGTTTGGGCCTGTTTTGCTGCATCTGGGCCAGGACGGCTTGCCTTTATTGATGGAACAATGAATTCTGAATTATATCAGAGAATTCCAAAGGAAAATGTCAGGACATCAGTCCATGAAGTGAATCTCAAGAGAAGGTGGGTCATGCAGCAAGACAACGACACTCAGCACACAAGTCGTTCTACCAAAGAATGGTTAAAGAAGAATAAAGTGAATGTTTTAGAATGGCCAAGTCAAAGTCCTGACCTTAATCCAATCGAAATGTTGTGGAAGGACCTGAAGTGAGCAGTTCATGTGAGGAAACCCACCAACATCCCAGAGCTGAAGCTGTTCTGTACGGAGGAATGGGCTCAAATTCCTCCAAGCCGGTGTGCAGGATGAGCAAAAGTTACCGGAAACGTTTAGTAACGGGGGTCACAGCAGATACAGAAAGCAAAGGTTCACATACTTTTGCCACTCACAAATATGTAATATTCGATCATTTTCCTCAATAAATAAATGACCAAGTATAATATTTTTGTCTCATTTGTTTAACTGGTTTCTCTTTATCTACTTTTAGGACTTGAGTGCAAATCTGCTGAGGTTTTAGGTCATATTTATGCAGAAATATAGAAAATTCTAAAGGGTTCACAAACTTTCAAGCACCACTGTATAGTGCCATTCATCCATCTATCAGTTACACAGTGCCCTCCACATATCTATCAGTTATATAGTGCCTTTCATCTATCTAACACAAGAGGCTTCTAGAGGGTTTTTTTCGTGCTGGTATGAGAGTTGTTTGGTAGTAGTCAGCAAAGACTCAATTAGATGTGGCTCGTGTTTCTTTTAAATAAATAATGAGAGAAGCGCCGTTAATGATTCAGTGACTTTATTAAACGGGCGACTTTTCTATTAGTCTTGTGAAATCCGACCTCATTTGAAACTTGATGGCACAGGGAACTGAGATAGGAGGACAGCTTTATCCTCTCTGCTCTTTTTAGCAACTTATAACGCCACATAAAAAATGATGCCGCCATTTAAATAGTGAGGAATCGAAGAAAAACAGATTAAAACAAAAATGTTTAACCATAGGAACGTTTATGAGATATAAGGTACTGTTTCCTACAGGAACCGAAATTTAAATGTACGATCGTCGCGGTGCATTTCGGGAGTTGTAGTGCGGAGATTGACGCACCAGGCAGTGACAAGGGGGCGGGCTCGCCGTCCGTCGCGGGAACGAGCCAGTCTGCAAAGTGAAGCACATAAGTAAAAACGCTTCATGGCATCGGCCGGTTTACCACGGGATCACGAGCGGCCCCAGAAAAGGCCTTTTCTTATCGGAGTAAGCGGCGGAACCGCTAGCGGCAAGGTGAGTCGGTGACAGGGCAGCTGACCGGCCTGCAATCGTCGGGGGTGACGTCACGTTCGTTGGAGGCAAACAAACCGACTGGCGAGGCAACGAGCGCAGCCAGTGACGGGGAGAAGAAACGCGTCCAAATCGCGAGTCCGAAGTGCACACACCTGTCCGAGAAAGAGGCCGATTCCGGACCGGGTCACGGAGGGGGGCTGCCGTATACTTGGATTCAGGTTTAGGGTTTGGTCACAGGACAGGCCTGGAACGGTCGGGCAGAAGATAAGATACATGTGTGTGTGTGAGGACATGGATGCATCTGAAGTGGGAAGAGCAGTGCGCCGAGGGGTGTATGAGTGTGGCGTGGTGGGACTGGCTTTGGGTTCAAACCCCACTACTGACACTGAGCAAGTCACCTCACCTGCCTGTGCTCCAATTCGAAAAACAAAAGAAATGAAACTAGTTGCATCTCAAGTGTTGTAATAATAATAACGATAACAATGTGTGTGCACCAGGGGGTGGATCTTAATGATCCTGTAGCCTTATTGACATGAATAAGCAAAGCTACACAGAAGCACAGCATAACAGTCTCAAATTAGCTTCAGCTGATTCAGGGGCACCGCACACAGGGTGGGTACCAAACCTGGATATGGTGCCAGTTCATCGCAGGGCCACTCATGCACTCTCTCACACACACAGGTCCACCTCAGAAGCACCAGTTCATCAAACTCAAGGGAGAACATGCAAACCAACACAGACATCAACCAGATACGGAATTAGAGCCCAGAACGCTGGATCTGCAAGATGTCACGCCACCTGCACCTCACAGCAGGTGGATGGGAGACCATCTAGGAAACACTTGTGTTATACCTGGAAGAGGTGTTGGCGACCCCAGATGGGGGCGCTTACCCTGTGGGCTTTGTGCATCTTCCACTGGCCGGTTGGCTTGCAGATCCATACTCTCCTGCCACTAACAGGCTTGTTGATTTAATAACAGAAATGCGGAGCAATTGACAGGGACTCTAGGCTGAAAAAATGGTGTCGTCCTTTGCATGCGACGTAAAGCCAACTCCTGTAGTCATAATATATCATTGGGCATCTTTATGAAGAGAGTAGGGTGTACCCTGATGTTCTGGCTAAATTGCCAACCCTGCCCCTGTCCATTCCGTCTCCCTAATCATCCCCTAACTGCCACTGTCACACCTTCACCACCTAATAGCCAAGTTGTGGTTAGCGTACTGGCACAAGAATGGCTGCCATCACATCACCCAGGTGGGTGCTGGTTGAATGGCTTTCTACTGTCTGTGTAAAGCGCTTTTCGGCAGTTAGGTCAGGTCATGGAGCCTGCAGTGGTACAGCACGATTGACGCACCAACCACACGATGAAACAGGTGAGGATCCTGGTTGGCAACCCTCGAATGCACACATGCGGTCCAGTCCCACCCTCTGGAAATTACCCTCTATGTGACATAGTCAGGTCTTACGTGGGTGTCCCCTTGGTCTGGTCCAGCCACCCGAGTCCTCAACAATGAGGGTGCTGTGAGCCGGATCACTCTTTGGGAATCGCACCACTTGGCCGTAGTGTCGTAACTGACACTCCCTCACAATGCAGGTCATGTGCCTCATTCGGGACTCCATGAGCAACACAAAGTCAAACCAGTGGCACCTAAGGATTCTCTGAAGTGGCACAGTACTGAAGGAGTCCAGTCTTCATCTCAGGTCACTGGATAGCGTCCATGTCTTACAAACAAGGAGCACCAGGACTGTAAAGACTTGGACCTTCGTCCTTTTGCAGAGATATCAGGAGTGCCACACACCCCTTTCCAGCGACCTCATGACCCCCCCCATGCTGTCCCACCAGAGTCATGAGCGTTAGTGCCAAGGTAAGTAAACCGCTTGAGGAGGTCAACACTCTCTCTGCAGACAGACACACTGCTGATGGCCGTGCCCCTGAGGTCATTAAAGGCCTGGCTCTTGGTTTTTATCAGGACCCTCGCAAGCCCAGACACTCAGACTCCTCGCTCAGTCTCCAGCGAGCCCCCGTTGAGACTGCGAAGATCACAGCATCGTCATCGTCAGGTAGTTAGAACAGCACTAAATAAATGGAATAAATGAATAAATTAATAAATGAGTTAGCCACTGTGACAGTGTGCACTCTAAACTACAGAGCATACACAGAACACGTAGGTGTCATTTTGTCCTGACATGAAGTGTGAATTGTGGGACCCTCTATGCACAGGTTAGACGTGGGCTTTCCAAACAAACATCAGCTCGATGTGCCACAGGTGGACTCCAGTCACGTTCTAGAAACATCTCAAGGACAATTAAAGGCAACAGGAGGTGCCTAAATACTTCTAGGAAGGATAGATTGCAGTTTTGGATTTTCAATACACATTTGCAAGCCTTTCTGAGCCCACGTCTTCACTTTGTCATTATGGGTTACTGAGTGTGGACTGATGGGCAAAACCTTCACATTTATCCATGTAAAGTGATGTCTACAACACAATAAAGCATGCAGAAAGTGAGGCGCCTTTCAAATGCACCGTCGTATTTATACAATAAAACCAAATCCCGACATTCTCGTATGTATGTTGTTATGTGAGGCATGGCAGATGGGCAGGGTGTGTGTGTGTGTGTGTGTTTACAGTCGTGCACATTCATGTTTGCGTCCTTTAATATGAAATGTGTGTCTGTGTGTAAAAGTACATTCAGGACTCGCTTTTTTTGTATGGACTCCTGTAAATTAAAACTCTTGTCAAACAGGCAGACACACTTCATTCATGAATAACGTCAGCAATTTCAATTTTGGAAAAAGTATTAAAAAAAAAAAAAAAAAAAAAAGGCCAGAAGGAGTTGCATTGTGTCTTTGTGGACCTGACAGGGGGTCTCAAGAGGAGTTGTTGTATCGTATGAGGAAGTCGGGAGTGGCAGAGAAGAATGTAAGAGTTGTACAGGATATGTACGAGGGAAGTGGGACCGTGGTGAGGTCTGCGGTGGGAGTGACGGAGGTGGGATTACGTCAGGGATCGGCTCTGAGCCCGCTCTTATTTGTAATGGTGATGGACAGGCTGACAGACGAGATTAGACAGGAGACCCCGTGGACTGTGATGTTTGTTGATGACATTGTGATCTGTAGTGAGAGTAGGGAGGAGGTTGAGGAGACCCTGGAGAGGAGGAGAGGAATGAAGGTCAGTAGGACCACCAAGACAGAATATGTGTGTGTGACTGAGAGGGGGGTCAGAGGAATGGTGAGGATGCAGGGAGTAGAGTTGGTGAAGGTGGAGCAGTTTAAATACTTGGGATCAGCAGTACAGAGTAATGGGGAATGTGGAAGAGAAGTGAAGAAGAGAGTGCAGGCAGGGTGGAGAAGAGTGCCAGGAGGGATTTGTGACAGACAGGTACCAGAAAGAGTGAAAGGGAAGATCTACAGGAATTTCTTTTTGAAATTCTTAAAAATAAGAGTTAAAAAAAAGTGCGGACACTTTTTGAACATCCCTCGTAGATAGATCTTCTTATATAATACGCTACCCTGGCTGTCCGTATGTCTGTCCAGGATTTTAACTCACCTGTCGCTCGCAAACTGTTTGATGTATTGACCTGAAATTTGCTACACATATACTACGTGACGTCTACTATCCGCTGTCGGGGTGATGACTGACCTCCAAGGTTATTCCTCTTTTTATATTTTTATTTTATTGTAGAATCGGCTCTCAGCAGCGGCCAGCAGGGCGGCCATGCGGCGCATGCGTACGGGCGCCGTTCTCATTCCCCACCACCTTTGCCGTCACTTCCCCTACGTCTTCATATCTTAAATCATTCTTGATTGAAGACTTAAGTGCCAGCTTAAGTGAAAAAATGAAAGAAAGCGTATAAAGTAATTGCAACACAAACACTTCATCAGTTTTAACGTAAAAAGATGCCGACGGAAGAAGAGAAGCAGCGGGCCGCTAGGGTGGAGTAAAGAAGAGCTGCTCAGGAAGCAACAAGCGCATCAACCTCTGAGCAAACGAACGATAAACGTACAGAGAAAGAGGATGAAGACTAGGAATGATCACGTCAAGTGTATACCATGCAGTGTGCCGTTACTGGCGATATATAATCAAGAAAAATGGAGCCCTTCAATAGAGATTTGGTTAGAAGACCAGCTAGATTTCTGAGATAATTACAAGATAGATCACTAATTAGAGAAACAGAATCCTTAAATATAGAATTGATTTTTTGAAATCTCTACATGATTCCTGCTGCCGCCTTCTTCTATTTATTTGTGCCCTTTGACTGCTCCAGTGGGTTACTGATTAGCAGCCGGTGGGAAACCAAACATGGGAGATGAAGTCGGATCAGTAATGGTGAGGGTGCAGCAGGCCGCGGAGGATCAGTGGCGTACGCGTTTCTGTTTTGTTAAATCGACATGGGTGTTAGCAGCGTGCGACTATGGATCTCTGAGCTAACAGGGGCCATGTGAAGGAGTGGATTACATTTCTGTCCGATTTTGCTGCTGTGTATTTTAATTGTTTTTATTTATTTTTTTTATTCCAAATAAAAACAAAATTAAGTAATGGGAGAGATTTCACTGTTGTGCCCTGTGCTCTCAGTTTCTGGGTTTAGTCCATGATGGCCGTTTCTTGCCTCTTTGGGACCCTAAGTGGTGTAACACTTTAGAGCACAATCACTGAAATGCTGACAAGCCCCCCCTTCATGGATTTGGTGCCCCCACCCCCACAGTTGCTTAGCTCACTTAAATCGGCCTGTCAGTATAGGAGAAGATAAGACCACCGGGGCATTTGCAGAAGCAGCGATAAATAAGTCAGGCAGACGCCAGCAGGGAGAGGCTCTCATGCAGCTCTGGAATTCATGACAAAGGTTAACAACAGACAGAAAATAAAATGGAAAGGCTTACAAGTTTGGGACATAGCAGTACTGAAACAAAGAAGAAAATGGAAGCTCCTGCTTAAAGTCTTTGACCCCTTCTGACAAGTAGTCTGTAGTACTAGGGTGTTGTACCGTGTTAGCCATTATGGATGTAGTGAGAAGTCAAGCAAAATGACCCCTTTTATTGGCTAACTAAAAAGATTACAATATGCGAGCTTTCGAGGCAACTCAGGCCCCTTGGCATAATCGTCAGGATCCAAGCCAACATGCTGGGCCATTTATTTAGGAAATTAATACAAGAAGCTGATTGTGAGAGTTCCCCATCTTGCCTGAAGAAGGGGCCCGAGTTGCCTCAAAAGCCTGCACATTGTAATCTTTTTAGTTAGCCAATAAAAGGGGTCATTTTGCTTGACTTCTCATGACACGTAGTCTGAAATAAAAAGTAAATTATGCATCTTGTTTCTGTCATTTACTTTTTAACAAGACAACCAAACGTTAGGAAACGTCCACTGATTTTTCATTTTCTTCTTTCTTGGCCCGAGTTACCTACAAGTGACCAAAAGCAGACCACGGGAACAGGAAGTTGTGGCCAGTGACCTCATCTTATTTCTCGCTTGTTCCAAATTTCACAAAGAAATCCCACAGCGATAACAGCAGAACCTTCCTGACGCCACTTCATCCATTTATGGGTCTAACCTGGCAGTGAGAGGTGCATGGCACAAAGCAGCCCTGAACAGAGTGGCAGTCCACCGCAGGGCCTACTCACACACACACACACACCCAACATTCACGAGGAGTCGCGGCTTAACTTAACCTGTGAAATTCTGTGTAGACATGGGAACAACATGCAAACTCCACACAGACAGTGACCGAGTGTGAAATTCAGACCGGGGACCCTGGACCCACAAGGCAGCAAAAGTGTTGGATCTGAACTAAAATTCTGACTTTTGGGATTGATATCAGCTGTTCAGACCTCAGTACCAATACAGCACCAACGCAAATACCCACCTTGGAATCTCTATATCTATATATATATAAAATGCTGTTGTGCCCTGTGTGGAAATTACATATGACCACAGAACATATTATAATACAGGAACTAATCACTTTGTTTGTGGACGTCATTTTTATATCGTCTTTACGAATTGTTATTATTTGTGTGAGAGTTGTTTTACTGATATTGAAAAGAAATAAATACAAACACTCCGATCTACCGCATAGAAGTGCGCCCTGCGTCACCCTCTCCCAGCCCTCCTCTGTGGACTCCAGCGCTGAGCCGTCCGCCGCCCGGCGCGTTCTGACAGAGAAGTTTCATTTATTCGTCCACATCACTGTCGCGGAACCTTTCACATTGTAACTTTAATTGCCAGTATTTGATAGTAGAAGAGATGAGGAAAACAGCTTTGCGTCTTTCTACTTTTTAACTGCGCCGAGCTGTAAACAATATGAAGACAAGACCGCCTTCAGCGGCGACGGGTCGTGAGAACAAAGTGGACGCTGAAAAGCGTGGAATGTCGGGTTCCTCCACCGGGTCGAGAGCTTCGCAGTTTCGGGCAGCGTCCTCTCTTCTCGCACTGTTTGTGACACTGCGAGTGCCCCGTTGGCTCCTGGGAGAGTGGAAATCTTTGCAAATGAGTGTAATCGGTGCCATCGAAGTGTGACTCTCTTTGTAAATTGCTGTCCCTTAAGGTGAGTTTGGGTCACTAAAACCCCGCAACATTCAAGGTTGCTTTTGTGATGAATTCTTTTAACAACATGGAGGGTTTACATCTAAGATGATGTACGGACCTCTTCATGTAAAGTATTGGATTTGGGAATTGTTTGGACCTTCTGCCCGTTAAACATGGAAGGGCAGCGTCCACATTTCTCAGAATAATTTTTCTCTTAAATCACAGGCACGTAGTGCAAGGTTGTCAAGCAGAAATTTGCAGGATCGCATAGAAAATGTAATTTCTATACCACAGCGGTCGCGTAGCGCCTTTCACAAGGGATCTCCTACCGAGAGATGATCCAAATACATTTAAGCTGCTGTTAGTACTACTTACCTGTTGTGTTATAGCGCCTTTAAAATGTACTTTACCCGAAAGCACTCCAGTACTTCTCAATGTATCTTTACTTCTTAAATGTTAATGTTTTACTGTTTAATAATTTATATACTACATTTTATTTTTTTCCCTTGCACTCAGTGAGCGAAGCCACTGGGTAATCAGCTAATGTTTATATAAAAATGTGCATTCAAATTGGACGTGTCACCCTATTGAGCTGGGGTCATTGGGGGCGGATGATAGGTTGTTTCTCTCAATTGGAGTTCTAATCATGATAATAAACGACTTGTCGAGTTCAAGTTACTCGAAAACATCCATTTACTTCCAGTACGAAAATGCTAAAAGAACGACATGGATAGAATTTAAGGGTTTTCTGCTCATCCTTAAATTTCCATAAATAACCTGTAGTTATAACCAGAGGTTAGGAGCACACGCTGATACAGCACATTGCCGCACCCACCACATGACAAACCAACTCAAGATCCCAGATTAGGACCAGAGTGCCAGCCATGCAACGGGTGACACCTCAGCACCACACCAGTTCAGGTGGAATGGAAACAGTGGGAGGTTTTTTATGGTGGCTGGAGTGCCAATTCTGACACAAATACCCAGGTTTTTCCCTGCAGGTTGGAGGGCCTACTTGCAGGGCGGGATGTAGTTTATTGTCATACCTGGGACGGAGCAATTGTAGGTTAAGGGCTTTGCTCAGGGACCCAACAGAGATTTGAACCGGCAACCTTCCGATTGCCAGTGCAAATCCCTAACCTCAGAGCCACCACTTCGCCCATGAGTTATACCCAGGCTTGTTGAAAATGTAACTATTTTTGCAAACAAAGAAGCCGTCCATTTTCTGTGACTTGTCAGGGTCATGTGGTGGTAAGCAGTCTTACAAAGATGCCCTGATGTCCGTTTTCGCCACAACCTCCTCCAGATCCGCCAGGAGTACACGGAGGAGCTCCCAGGCCAGCTGGGATATATACCCTCTCTAGTGGGTCCTGGCTGTGCCCTGAAGTCTTCTCCGGATTGGATGGGCCTGAAACCCCTCCGCCAGGGAGGCACCTTAATCAGAGGCCCAAACCACGTCAACGGGCTCCTTTCACTGTGGAGGATCTGCGGCTCAACTTCGAGCTGCCACCAAATGTCTGGACTCCTCACACTGTCTCTGAGGCCGAACCCAGACATCCTCTGAAGGAAACTGTTTTCTGATGCTTGTATCGACGGACTGTTCTTTTGGTCACAATCCACAGCTTGTGGTTATAGGTGAGGGGAGGAAGGTAGATTGACCTATAAATTGAGCGCTTTGCCTTTCATCTCGGTATTCTTTTCACCACAGCTGACTAGTACAACGTCCACCTGAGGCTGCTCTGATCTTTCTGTCGATCTTCTGCTCCCTTCTTCCCTGTCGCGTGAACAAGACCTCGGGATGCTTAAAACTCCTGTGCTTGAGGCAACCTCTCACCCCGAACTCTAAGTCACTGTATAGGTGCCTAATCTTAAGTATTCCTCCTCTTTTATAGAGTTCCTAATCTTAAATTGGACTTATTATAACCCTAATTTTGGAATTTTAAAACCCTAGTATACAGTTGCATTTTAAAGGTTTCTCTAATAACCCTAAAATTTTATTTAGAATTTTGGGACTTTTTAAGACTCTTATTTTATCCATGTATGATTGCTTTTAATACCTCATTATTATTTATTGTATAACTTATTAATAACCGCCTTAACTTTGCACTTTTTATGATTTTATGGAGGCAACTTTTGTACAGATTTTAAAGGGTATTTTATATAAATGTATTTTAGGAGGGTTTTTTTTTTTAGCATCATGTGAAGATATTTAGAGGTTTTTAAAGGCTCCCACTTAATAGTGATAAGTTTTCAGGCAGGATACTCCTTTCATAGGTAGTGTGCCCGTGTGTTGCTCGTCCTCTAGGGGGCGAGCATCTCTACAAACCCTAACCTAATTTCAGCAGAGAAGGGGAAGGAACCCGAGCTAGCATGGGAGGTGGAGGTCTAGATACAGAATAAACAAACCAGGCTGACTAAGTGCAGTAAATCCCATTGGTTTGGGCCTCTAAACCAAAGCAGGACTTCACACATTCACATTCAAACTTCCTCTCACGTGGTACTCAGTATAAACGACACTTCAGTCAAAACACAACCGCTTTTATTTCATAATCCTTTTTTTTCTGCCCTTACCCCTCCAGAACCTGACAAGATTATAATCAAGTGTAGTGATGGACAGCCAGGGCCCTTTCCCGGCTGGGATGCTGCTCTAATGAAAGAACCAGGGGAGCAGACATATATAGGGCACTACCTCCCCCGGAGCACTAGATGGCAGTGCCATGGTTTCCTACAGGACATCATGGAAGTTGGAGTTCTGTAACTCAGTCCTGTTGGGTGCCGTGGGGGCTGCCTGGGGGTGTAGCAGAGCCCTACCTTGTGACGCGCCACCTGCTTTCATTCAGGGAGTCGGCAGGGAGAGGCCAATACTAGCCAGAGGAGGAGTGAAGGTGGAAGACGACAGAGAGAGAAAGGAAGAAAAGAAATGTTGTGACTGGTGTTTGATGGGAAATGGTTTGGGAAGCGTTTCCCACTGAATAAAAGCCTGTGTGTTGCAGAGACTTGTGCCTGGTGTCTGTTTGTGTCAGGTGTGGGGAGCTGGTGCGCCCCCTGGTGGCCTCAACTGATTAAAGCTGTTATTGCATTGTTGTTAACATTTTTCCCACTTTGTTAATTAATTTATTTATTTATTTTTTTTAAAACAGTCAACGGTATGTGCAAAGATCATGGAACTTCTTGGCCAGAACGAAGTGGATAGTCACCAGCGCAAGGTGGTCATTTTGAGCCAGGACTGCTTCTATAGGGTGCTAACTCCGGACCAGAGAGCCAAGGCTCTGAAGGGTCAATACAATTTTGATCACCCAGGTTGGTATTCATGTTATTCAGCATTTATAATAAAAAAAAAACATTAATGAAGAGCCCGGCTACATGTGGGCAGTCATGGGCACAGTAACCAATCATTATGTCTGTGCTTAACTTACTGTATTTGACTCAGCAAGTTCAGAGTATGGCTTTTAGCAAATGTGTACAGCTGGAGCCCTGGCAGGAGGTTAGGTGACACGCTCAGTGCAGTCTTCACATCACCTTTAAAAGAAAACACCAACCTTGTTTTATACAGGGTGACACAGAAAAACGGGAACTTTTGCGTAGTGGCAGCCATGTACAGTTGGCAGCACTGTAGAACAGGGACCTTGAGCTGTAAACAATCTCGACATTTAGTAATTTAGTAATCAATTGAAAGGCAATCAATGGCAGCTGTGCGAGAATTGTTCGGTAACCGTGTCATCTCAAGATTCGGTGACATTCCCTGGCCCTCAAGATCACCGGATCTGACCGTTTGTGATTTTTTCTTGTGGTGCTACCTTAAGAGTCGGGTCTGCACAACTCGGCCAAGGACGCTGAATGAACTGAAACAAAGAATTCACAACGAAATTCGTGGTATCCTAGCTGAGATGTTGCAGCGATCAATGGGGAACCTCAACAGCAGATTGGAAGAATGCATACGTACAGGAGGACGCCATCTACAGGACGTAATTTTCAGACATTGATAATTTGGATTACTGTCTCCTAACAGGCAAGTTGTAGTGGTTCAATTGCTGTCAATAAAATTTTTTTGTTGGATTTCTTCTATTTTTATTGGGTTTTTCAAAAGTTCCCGTTTTTCTGTGTCACCCTGTGTAAGAGGCGTCAGGGTAGGCTCCAGGCCTAGCATTTATTTTGCATGAGACTTCTACATATCAGCTCCAACTTACATGTGTTAGACGATTTATAAAGAAAAAAAAAAAAATCGGGAGGGGTCTCCCCTCGACTTTCTCATATACTCAGATATGGGGATGGATATTTGGGGAGTAAACCACAACACCGAGATTATATTTTTATATTATGTACATTAAAGAACCATCAACAACAAATCAAATCAAATGAATAATATATTGAAAAATTATTATAAAAGTAAAGTTGAATAAATCAGACTCTGGAGCTGCACGAATAAAAAGTAAAGTACCACTTCCAGTTAGCGGAAATAGCCCAAAAGTTAATAGAAATCTACGTTTTGTACCTAATACTTGTATGCAACATTTGATTGACCAAAGTGAAGGTGTACTCAAGTTATCATGTTTACAAACACACACATAATTCCAAAAATAGTATTTACGGACTCGGAGGTCTAAAATGTTGAGATTAATCAAATTCTCGAAATGAAATTATTGGACGATTACAATACTTTCCCTGTACTTCGTATATAAGAAAGTCAGGCAGGTCTAAAACGTTGGGATTCATCAAAATCTCGACATCGAATTTTTGTAGGCTTACAATACTATCCTTATCTATAATAATAAAAGGCAAAGCCCTCACTCACT
>JANRMT010062802.1:12391113-12434425 GCA_026402145.1 Polypterus bichir lapradei | reverse complement strand
TGTTAACTGTAATATACATACACAATTTCACTAACATCCACTCAGCTGCTCTGGAGTAATGCACATTTTTGCACACAGCATTACTCCTCTCTAATAAAATTCTTGAAACTCCATGAAGTCTATACTTTAAATTGCATAAACAATAATGTAATAGCCAATTTTTATGAAAGTAGACATAGTTGTTCTTGAGTGATGTGCGATTTTTGTGTTGGCTCCTCTCAATGTCACTTCCACTGAATCACTGACATGAAATGGACCATTCACTGTAAGTAGGGTGAAACCTAAGTAACATGACAAATATATCATCTGCTGAACCATATTTGCATGTCACAATATGCTGTAAGTATATTTATATGTATTTTAAGCACTGGATATTTACAAAATGAATGCAAATTCTACCAGGACAGCAGATGTATGCGTAAAGGTGATGTGTGGGACAGAGTATGATCTGGTGATTGCTCAAGCCAGGATGAGGAGGGAACAGAGCAAATTCAAGCCAGGTAGCATAAATGTGAGTAAACACTAGCCTGAGATTGTTAAAAGGGAAGACACATGGTTTTGTGATAGGGCCCTAATCCCCATATACTCTGAATTATGCAGACCTGAAAAAAATGTTTCAAATCCTACACTTTTAACACACTGTCAGAAATGGCTGCTACTGTAGTTCAAAATTTCCCTCTTTCTTCAACATCTGTAATCCCAGGCAATTGGACAGAGTAGAAGAACAGACGGGAGACAATGTTACACATGCAGGTATACATTATAGATAATATTTCCAAAACAGCAGAATACAACGAGAATAGGTACAACACAACCTGGTAATATGCTACCAGGTGGCTCTTTGTCTTATGTTGATTGGTCTCAGATTTGAGGTAATCCAGCATTGCCTTTGATCCACAGACCCACGGTCATCCTCTCCCTTGGTTGGAAAATGGCTAAGACAGGCAGCATGGCCTTTCTGAATATGATCACTGAGAGAATGAGAGTTTCTTTGTAACTCTGTCTTTATGCTAGTCCAACTTCTTTGATGTGCCTCCTAGATCAATGGAATATCATAGTGCAGACCGATATACCCTACTTCATTCCAGTCCTGTTTAGGCAAGACTCAGGCCCCATTCCAGCCCATGGTTATATTTCTAAAAGCATACTCCCCACTTCCACAGGCTCAAACCCATCGAATCCCATCATAACAGGCTACTTTATGAAACCAATTACAAGTAGATCAATGCAAGGCCTTCAACCCCCAGTCTCAGTCCACCTGTATTACACCAGGCTAGGAAATGAATCAAGAATGTATCACCTGCATACAGAATTCTTTTCAAATGAGCTAGCTTAAACATTATTAAAAATATAACAACAATTTTACAAATAAAGACAATCTAGAAAAATATGAGGGAGAGTCAAAAATTATCCGCACTCTGGTTATATGAAAAGTTCTGTTAGCAGCACTGCCTTTTCAGCTCTTTCCATACGAGGTTCCTGTCTCCCCAGTCACTGCTGTGCAGGTGTGAACAAGTTATGTCAGATCATTTGTAACTGCGGTGTGAGAAACAATGGCTGCCCTGCTTGTGATTTGCACGAAAGAAGACCAACGTGCAGTGATTCATTTTTTGTGGTCCGAGTGCTAATATTTACCAAAGACTTTTTGCACAGTATGGAGAAAGTGTTTTGTCGTGACGAATTGCCTATGATAGAGAATATAATAGAGAATTTCAAGGAAGGTCGCACAAGTGTCAGCCATGAAGAAGGACCTGGATGCCGACTGATGACAACATTGAGCGTGTATGTAAAATGACTCTGTTGAATAGATGATGTGGCAAATCATTTGCAAATCAGCCATGGCTTTACCTATGCAATAATCCACGACAGACTTGGATTTTGAAAGAAGCCCTACGAGGATGAAGATTCACATCTGATGAAGAGGTGAAGACAGCGGTGAATTCGTGGCTCGCATCTCAGACTAAAGCATTTTTAATGAAGGAATATGAAAGCTTGTTGACAGTTGGACAAAGTGTATTGAAAAACAGGGCGGTTATGTCGAAAAATTATATATTTGTCTTTTCTCAAAGATGATTAAAATAAATTCCATAGCTGGAGTGCGGATAATTTTTGACTCACCCTCGTATTTATCATACAAGATATTACCAACTATTTTCTCTCCACCTCTCACACTATGGGGATATTCTGTAGCACATGCATGGACAACAGATGCTATTTCTCCAGTTTTCTTAGAAGTTGAGACATGGATGTAGATGGGATATGGGATATGGGATATGGGATACGGGATACGGGATACGGGATACGGGATACCCCCCCCCCACATTCCTCCATCAATTATTGACAGGGTACTGTTCCAAGGACCTTCAGGTGCTATTTGGGAGTAAAAGCCGACCCTTTCTTCCATCACTAGCTAAGCCTATGGTGGTAAGAGGATTTGTTATTTTCTGCTGTGTTGTGATTTTTAAAGAAACATGCTCCCAGCTGTGTGGGGTTATAGGAGGAAAAAGAAAAAGAAATGGCACTCACATTGCTAGAGGGGTGGAGCCAGTAGGCGACGTTGGTATCCATGGTGATCCAGTCCAAGGGGGAGGAGCTATATTTGTGCTCTGTTTCTTCATTTTTAAAGGTCAACATTTTCCACTACATAAAAAGTAAGAAATGTATTTGTCAGATAATGTGAACAATAACATATTATGCATATTGAAATGGGACAAACTCCATAATGGATGTGACGAAAAATAATCCTAAATAATAAAAGTTCTCACAGCATTGTATCATCACATAATGTGTCTTAACGTTCTATGCCATACAATCATGTTCAATGCTGTGAAAAAAATATTTCTCTAGGATTGAACAATATATCAAAATATATGGACAGCAACATTAAACTGTAGCAATGCTATATGCTCAGTGCATAAATGGACCATAGTTGCAGCTTTCAAGTCCTCACTTTTTTCAGTAGACACCACAGAAGCAAGAAGTCATGCTTCAGGTTTATAAACAGCAGAGGCTGGCATCAAAAGTAACTACTAAAGAATATCAAAAAGGTGAATGAATGGAGCCTCCATTTTGGAGTCACCATTCACAGTAATAAATGTATGAATTGCACTCTTGCAACTATTCCCTGTGACAATTTTTAGACGAGGCAGTAATAAGTATTTACCTCCAGTGGCACCACTTCAACATTCACATCCCATGTGATTGTAAACCAAAAATACTGCTGAACAATATCTATCTATCAGTGCCCACCATTAAACAAGTTTAAATTATCCAGACTCCTCTACACATATATACAGGCTGGACTGTTCATTTAAAAAAAGGATTCCTTAAAGTGTCCAGTGTAAACAGACTGATCTGCTTAAGCAATTGGCTTAACAAGTAATAGAAAATCAATTATGTTTTCTTTTTTGTCTTCATATTTTAAAAGACAGCATTATTGACATAACTAAAAGTGCTGGACATAATTAGCATTGTGATGTAAAAAGAAAAATAAAAAAAAACAATTTACTCTGAGCAGTTTCACTGTTTATTCATTTGTTTCTATTCAACAAATACCTGCAATAATTTAACATGCCTAGGCAAGGGGTTATTGAAACCGTTTTGTATTTGAAAGTAATCGTGGAGTGTTTTCTTTTTTTATTTAAATATAATGATATGCTTGAATGCATAATATTTTGATTAATATGCAGTTAACTTCAATTAAAAATTTCAATCATGTAATTAATTGCAATTTAATTTTCTAATCAAAACGCTGCCCTTATTAGCATACATTAGTAATTCAAACAATCTTAAACTGTATGGCCAAGGGTCACATTTGTATTAACTTGAATTAAAATCTTATTTTCTTAATAGAATTTATAACAACTCAAATACTTAAGCACCCAGCAAATAAAATATCCAGCCTCCCAGCTCATTTCCTTTCTTTGTTTATCTTTCTGACAATTCTATTCAAAGTTGTTAGTTTTGTATACAAGAATGTACAAGGTTGGCATGGTAGTGCTTGGGCTCAAATTCTGTCATGGCTTGTGCCTCCACAGAGTTTGCATGTTCGTTTTCCAAGTACTACAGTTTCCTCCCATTTCACAAACAAATGCAGAACTGATGAATGGCAACTCTATTGTGACAAACTGTGATGGATGAACCACTTTAATTCAGGACTGCATCCATCCAAATGCTGCCACCTTCTCATGAACCTGAACTGGGATAACTAAGCTCAAAAGTCTCCGGAAATAAAGGTTAATAATATTATTGGTACTACTACTAGAGTTCAGTCCTATTTAGCAGCAGACACTGCTGGGATGGGTTCTGGTACTGCTACTGTAAAAATCATAATGAAAAGGTTTGGAAATGAATGAATTAATGTAAAGATTACTGTACTGATTACCAGGGTGTACTAGTCAAGGAATCATTTTTAAAAGCACTTCCACACACACAACAGGACAGATGTAAGGTAAGTTGGCAAGGGGACATTGGAGTTTTCTTCAAACTCTTCTGATGCTTTAATTTCAATCTGAGTTTTTCCATTCTTTTTTGCTTGATTGACTCTTCGCCATACTGAACCTCAAACATTCAACTGGGAGGCCATTGATCCCATTTGCTTTTATTTAGATCCAGAGAATTAACAATTTGATAGTTTTTATGGCTAAATTGTTTAAATGGTGCCATCTACTGACTAAAATATGAATTACTAGCATACAGTGGTGTGAAAGGTCTGCTTAATATAAGAGAGATCTGAAGTTAGTCTTTAATGATACTGCATCATCTTTTCTTGATGGTACACAAATGAACATGTCTCAGTCAATCCCCACCTATAGTACAGTTTAGGATTAAAAAGTTAATAAAGGCAATCCGTAAAGTGCAATTAAAAGAAAACAAGCAGAAGACATCAATCTTGGTGAATATGAACAAACAGTTGGGACACATGCAGCAGGCCCATACTATAATGGAAATGATTGATTGACAATGGTTAAAGAAAAATAACTAATTGAATTTGCTTATCGCTCAATATTAATTGTTAATACTTTGCAAAGACTCACCTGTAGTTCTGAGAATTTTGCCAGAAAGCTCAGATTTTTGCTTATATCCATTTGTGTTGGTAGGTGCAGTTCAGCTTCTCTGTCCTTCTGCTCATGACCTTAAAAAAAGGATAATAAACCCACTGTATTAAAAAAAAAGGAAGCTGGACGATAGATCGATCGATAGATAAGACAGAAAATGAGGTAAAGTCACCTGAAATACCATAAGCTTTTTTTTTTCAGACATCCTACTGGACCTCTGACTAGTATGTGCCACACATTTTGGCTATAGGGTATTAGCTTTGCTTACTTTTTCCATATCTGTGCTCCTCGACATTCCACTCCATGCTCTGGTGGTATCCTTTCAACACTTTATCTGCAACAGTCTCTAGCTGGCGGAAACCCCAGTCTGGCAAAGAAGCTCCACTCAACTACAAAAACAAAAAATAGGAGAAAAATCTAATTACCAAAAAATGGCAGAGTTGGGAGAGGACAGTCTATGAGGAGAACCATGATAGTATCTCCACCCCCAAGTTAACTTTTTAAATTAAAATTAATACCCATATTTCATAAAAAGAAAATTACCCAAAAACACATAAATAACACATACCAGCTCTTATTATATAATTTAAACCAAGCATGAAAACGACACTGGAAAATCTTTACCAGAAGGGCGGTGCTTGGTTAGTCATGTGATGAGTAACACATGAGCATCACAACCAAGGTCTTTCACAACAATAAAATTGATATTAATGCTATTCTGCACATACAACAGTTACTATACAAAGTAACCTGTATAAATAAGGCTGTTGCAGGAATAAGGACAAACTTTTTTTTTTTTTTTTTTTTTTTTTTTTTTAAATACCATTCCCACCTGCTAACTAAAGCACAGAACTAGCCTTTGATCCACAAGCACACTGAATGATTTGTCCGCCACCTGGCTGCATGTCAGAAGCATCGTCCCATAGCCACTCATTCTTGAATCTGACATTATAGAGATATGCGCATCTTATTTTTTTTATACCCCACCACAGTAGCCTTTTAAAAGTTTTACCTCACTCCTACACAGAACCAACCTTGCACACATCCACAGCAATATATTTAGGTTTCATTCTGCAATGGCTAAGTCTGCTAATCTATATTACAATATGTAAAGAAATCTGGAATACCTTCAAAACGGCAGAGGTGTTTACATTTATTAGCCGAACATTGGACAGAATTGCTTTCCATACTCCATGCTCCGTTTCCCTGTTCACAATTTCCTATAAGCAAAAGTACATTAGTGGTCACGTTAAATAGTTATATAGCTAGTATATGAAAGGAGTATGCCACATTTGCTAGAAATGCAGTGCTAGTTTCCAAGAGCCTAGTCAATGGCAGTGCAGTCATGCAATACAGACATTTAAGTCTGGAGACAACCACAAGTTAGTTTAACTTAAAACTGGGTGGGAGCAGTTAGACGGCTATGAGTGTCATGTTTATGAACCAATCTAATACCTCATGAAGGGAATCCTCAAAGTAGGGGCAGTGCTTTTGAACTGCAAAGACCAGTGGTGCTTGTTACCCTGGTTTGATAGACATCAAGCTTCTGATTACAATGAATCATCTACAGTAGAAAAGTTTCCAAAAAAAAATAAAAAATCTCAGAGTTAAAGGTGTGTCACGTGTTCAGGGAACACGTTGCACATTTCAAATAAACATAACCTGTCACAAAGGAAAAACCTTTCTGTAAAATCAGATTATTGGCGTTCAAAGACATCCATGGATGAGTCATAAATGTGAATAGTTTGTTATTACAGGTGCTGTGGCGTCCTCGGTTGTTCATTGTTACAACATTAGTGCAGTAGTTGATGGAAGTTTGAATTAATTGGCAGCTATATTCATGAAAATATGAACTATGAAATATGAATTTGAAGTAAATGAAGTGTCACATACCAGGGCTCTAGAGTGCGACCAATTTGGTCGCACGTGCGACCTAATTTCTCAATGGTGCGACTAAAAAAAATCAAAGGTTGCGCCGGTGCGACCAGCCGTTCGAGGGGGAAAAAAAACGAAACTCCGTGACTCTTAAAGTCTCCCTGTTGTTCAACAACAGACACACATTAGGCCCATATCGTGGTCTAAACCAATCGGAGATAGTGAAGGGCGGATCCCCCCCCCCGATTGGCCGTGGTCCAGATATTCCTGTACGTGTGTGTACGTTTGAAAATGCATGTGATGCAGTCAGACAGAGCGAGGTGAGTAGCCCATCAGGTAAACAGTGGATGTAGCCGCGGATTATGAGAGAAGATGAAAAGAACGATTGACAGCTTTTTCGTTAAGAATGTTAAGTTAGGGCCTGATCCGTCCGAAAATCATAACCAATGCTCTGACACAGAGCCATCAACCTCCCAAGTTATAGCAAGCCCTGGTCCGGAGACGGCATTAGATAATGAGCCAAATACGATCGAGTCCGAGCCCACTGAAATTAAAAGGGGTAAAGTGTATACATTTCGAAAAGAGTGGCTTGACCAGTTTCCCTGGCTAAGATACAGTAAAGCCGATAATATGGTAAGATAGTGTGGGAAGACCATGGCCGGCAGTAGTGCATTTGTGACTGGTTCTAATACATTTAGAATTGAAACGCTGAAAAAGCACAATGCATCTATAAAACACATTACATGCCGTGATAAATGCACTGCTCAAGTGTCCCCTCTCCCCGCTGCCTTTCAGTGGCAGGCAGCAGCAAACAGTTAACAGTTAACATTGCCTACAATATTGCAAAAGAAGAACTTCCCTTCACTAAATTCAAGTCCGAAATAATTATTATGAAGAAAAATGGCTTGAACGTAAACCCGACGTACAGCAATGATGTCAAGTGCGCCCAATTTATAGGAGTCATCGCAGATACATTGAAAAAAAAGACGTCTGTGCAAATTGCGAACAGTGCGTACATGGCATTCCTGATCGACGGAGACACAGATATCGCCACAAAGGAATGCGTCATTGTGTATCTTGTGTATATTGGTCGTATCTTGCGGAGAGGAAGACCGGTGAATATACTTATTGGACACATTGAGGTCGAGCATGCTCATGCCCAAGTCTGGAAGATTTTGATGCTAGAGAGAGTGTGGCCAGCTGGTTTAGTCAAGGCCAAAGATCAAGAAGGCCAAACTACAGGAGTTGGCCATCCGAGGGGCATGTGACTGCAATGGAGGATAGTCCATAAGACATTGAGCCATGAGATGTTCAGTTTGAAGCCCTTAAAACACTTAATTTAGATTTTCTTTTTAGTTAATTTATCTTGAGATTTTTTAAGTTTAAATTTCACAGCACCCACCTTTTGACTGCAAATCTAAGTGAACAGCTAAAGAGAGTTAACATTGCTGTCAGATTGGAAATGTAAACATGCCAGAGTATAGGAGCAGCATTTTAACATGCAGTATATCCATAGACCACAATGCCTATCTAAACACTGTTTGCCTTTATTATGCCATATAGTGATGTAGTAGTCAAAATGACAAAAAGATATCCTAGCAGAAAGTAGCACATCTCAAACATGTAGAGTTCAGTAGTTGCATGTCTATAATGCCACTGTGCTAATTACAATTAAAATAATAATCATTAAACTTCAGTTACCTTGTGCTACTGAACTCCTGAAATAACAATAACTTTAGCTTTTTTATTTTCTATCAGAATCAAGCATTTTGCTCAGTTTCTTTTGCTATCTTCCTAAAATCTCAGTGGTTTACACTTTAAGGTAGTGGAGGAATCGGGGGTGGGTATTTTAGGAAGAAGCCCTGTAGGCCAGGATTTTGCTGCTATTCTGTACAAATTTTTTTTTTTTTTAAACAGGTTGCCCCCAGGCATGTACTATTATGTGAGAATCCTCTCTGACCCCGCGAGACTACTGTCCATGTAGAGTCTTATTGTAGACCTGCCGTTTCAATAAGGATTTTTTTTTTCCTTTTAACACATCCCCTGGAAGTGTGTGTGTTTAGCATCTCCAAGCTGGCATGAGTACATGAATGAAAGTTAATGTATGCCTAAGTGTGCAGGAAAATGACCAACATCTCATCGACAATTGATTATTACCTCACTCCCAGTGCTGATTTGTTTGAAATTTAAAGAATGAAGCCTTCTCACTTATAAACAGAAGAATAAAAATTACAACATGTCACTCCAAAAATCCAGAAGTGCTGCCATTAATGATATTATGCAAATCAGTGCTAGGTGAGGAAGTAGCTTCTAATTATGAGCCTATACAGTATAAATAAAGTGGCAATAAGGACTGGCTTACAAGTAAGATGTCTGAATGTTTAATGTGACTTCTGATTTCTTCATAAACCACTGAACCAACCTCAGTGACACCACCATACTGAACATTCTGCTTTACTCCCAGGCCTAGCGCTAAAAGTACTATTCTACTCACAAGAATTCCTGAAGCTCTGGTTAGGGCTCTGTGACAGACTGATTTTGTAATAGCACTCCTAACTTCTTTACACAGGTTTCAGTACTGCTTCTACACACAAACTTTGCTTGTTCTAACATCACTCAAGTTATGTGAAATGTCACAGAGTATTATAATCATTTTTATTATTTGGTTGATCATTTTATCCAAGTGACTTACAATACCTGAAATACAATTGGTTGCATTTCCTTTTTCAATAGGAGCATAGATATGTGAAGTGACTTGCTCATGGTCACAGAGTATCAGTAGTGGGATTTGACCCTCGAATCCTTAACCACTATGCCACACTGCCTGCCTAAGTAACAAATTGGGTCACATGGGAATGCATACATCTGGTGCAAATTGTTCATATCACAAAAGGATACTATGGTCCATCCTGGGAAAAAAAAAAGACAGAAGTGTATGTTAGACTGCAAACTTACCACCCTCCATAGGTTCTGTGCTGGCATTGAAATGTTATAGTCAATGTAACAGGACACTTCTTGTGAGTGAGGGCTCATGGGAGCTGCAACATCATGCCTGTTGGATGACATAACATAAGAAGATTAGATTTTAGGTTCACTGTCACTTTGTTAAATAGACTCGTGCATTGCTGAGAGATTTATCAACCTCTACTACTACCGTATTACTAGTGACAGCTTTAAAAAACAAATTAAATAAAGAAAATGCCATATGCTTACGTGTTCAGGAATCGCGATGTCATGCCATGAACTAGCTGAATGAGATCACCATGGCGCACAGATCTGGGTGGGTTACTAACTACAAGATCCTGCCTGTAAAAAAAACCAAAAAAAAACAAAACTAATTTAACAGACGCACACAGGACAACTTAAAGAAAATGCAATAATTGATTTATTCCCTAAACCACTGAAATACACCATTTAGGTAAAGCATAACAAAACTATTAGAAGATCATTTTTAAACCCTCTATTATTATTCTTTCATTAACTATAGCTGTAAGGGAAAGAGTTAGGAAGACAACCTGACCTAATAATCTGGATTATTTTAGAGCACACTGGGCTGACAAAATATAGCACTTAATAAGCATAAGTGGAGACCAATAGTTTTATATCAAGTATAAATTCTTTTACAGATAATACTCCATGAATATTTTTCAATCTTTTAAAAATAGTGCTATGAAAGGTAAAATAAGCTAACATAGTCAAAACTATATAAATCACCTTCAAGGTCATGGTGGGCCGGACTGTCCCAGTAGCACTGGGTACACGGCAAGTAATAGGTGACAGTACATCACAGGACCCACACCTCAAATTTGGAAATATTAATTTACCTAAAACAGCGATCTTTGAGGAAGTAAGAGAAAAACTGAAAAACCCAGAGAAATACTCAGTGCAGACACGGGGAGAACATGTGAACTCCACACAGACAACGACAAAGCATTAAAAATCGGCTCTTTGATGCAGCAATGCTAACCAATATGCTGTCATATTTAATATAAAAGGTGCAATACCAAAATAATAAAGCAAGAATCGGGTTTATGAAACGTTAGATGATGCCAGAAAATGAAGCTCTGGAAACATGTACAATTTTAGAAATTTAAACACCTACCTTGTTGGGTCCTTCACAATCCACCAATTATTAACATCCTTAAATGGGTAACACGTGACCTGTTGCTGGTGAGAGCTTCCTCTGCCATTGTCATACCTTACAAAATGTAACATAACATAAAAGTCAACCTAATTCTGGGTTATGGCAAGGCTGAGCCTATGCTAGTAATACTGGGCATAAAGGCAACAAACTGGTGTATAATTATCTACTGTACTGCTACTGTGATGTTAAAGTAATAAGACAGGAACTACAAATTTTTTCATGTTTTCATGAATAACACAACACTTAATTGATTGGATATTAAGATGGCCTCTCTCTTCTCACTAGTAAAGACGTTATAAAATCCAGAATAAGCATTAATTATCAGTCAGCATTAATACAGTATAGAAAATAACCACCAAATGCAAATGCATAAAAAAAATACTGTAGTCCTATCTGCTTCTGAACGAGAAAAAGTCACCTGATGGGATAGTTGCTCTTGTGGGAGTGTAGCCAGCAGGGCATGGGCTTTCCCAAGACATTCCGCATGGTGATCTGGGAACCGTACGCCACCTCCAGAGGCTGTCCTTGAGTGATCCTGGCCAAACCACCCTAAAGTGTGGAAAGAACAGCACAGTGGGCCAACATAGGTCATTCAAAGATCATGCAGTTCAGTACTGCTCAAAAAAATTAAAGGAACACTTTGAAAACACATCTGATCTCAATAGGGAAAAAAAAAATCATGCTAGATACCTCTACTGATATGGACTGGGTAATGTGTTAAGAATGAAAGGTTGCCACATTGTTTGATGGAAATGAAAATTATCAACCTACAGAGGACTGAATTCAAAGACACCCCAAAAATCAAAGTGAAAAAAATGATTTGGCAGGCTATTCCATTTTGCCGAAATTTCATTGAAGCAAGTCCATGTGCTTGTCTGCATGCCTAAGAACATTGGGGGGGGGGGGGTTGGTTGGACATGCTCTAATGAGAAGACGGATGGTGTCCTGGGGGATCTCCTCCCAGATCTGTACCAGGGCATCACTGGCCTCTGGACAGTCTGAGGTGCAACCTGGCGGCATCAAATGGATCAAAACAATGTCCCAGAGGTGTTCTATTGGATTTAAGTCAGGCGAGTGTGGGGGGCCAGTCAATGGTAGCAATTCCTTCATCCTCCAGGAACTGCCTGCATACTCTCACCACAGAAGGCCAGGCATTGTCTTGCACCAGAAGGAACCCAGGACCGGTTGCACCAGGATTGGGTCTGACAATGGGTCGATGGATTTCATCCCGATACCTAATGGCAGTCAAGGTGCTGTTGTCTAGCCTGTAGAGGTCTGTACGCCCCTCCATGGATATGCCTCCCCAGACCATCACTGACCTACCACCAAACCGGTCATGCTGAGCGATGTTACAGGCAGCATAACGTTCTCCACGGCTTCTCCAGACCCTTTCACGTCTGTTACATGTGCTCAGGGTGGACCTGCTTCATCTCTGAAAAGCACAGGGTGCCAGTGGTGGACCTGCCAATTCTGGTATTCTATGGCAAATGCCAATCGAGCTCCATGGTGCCAGGCAGTGAGCACAGGGAACACTAGAGGACGTCGGGCCCTCATGCCACCCTCATGAAGTCTGTTTGATTGTTTGGTCAGACACATTCACACCAGCGGCCTACCTGCTGGATGTCATTTTGTAGGGCTTTGGCAGTGCTCATCCTGTTCCTCCTTACCTAAAGGAGCAAATACCAGTCCTGCTGATGGGTTAAGGACCTTCTATGGCCCTGTCCAGCTATCCTAGAGTAACTGCCTGTCTCCTGGAATCTCCTCCATGCTTTTGAGACTGTGCTGGGAGACACAGCAAACCTTCTGGCAATGGCACATATTGATGTGCCATCCTGGAGAATTTTGACTAACTGTGCAACCTCTGTAGGGTCCAGGTATGACCTCAGGCTACCAGTAGTGACAAAACGGATGAGGAGGGAAAGATGTAACTGGTTGTTAAGTGGCCTGTTAAACCATTCCTGTTTTGGGGGTCATTTCATTGTTGCCCCTCTAGTGCACCAGAGCAGCTGAAACTGATTAACAACCCCCTCTGCTACTTAACTGACCAGATCAATAGCCCACAAGTTTCACTGAGTTGATGCTATACTCTGATTAAAAAGTGTTCCTTTAATTTTTTGAGCAGTATATATACATACACACACACTGTATATGTACAGTATGTATTTCACACACACACAAAATTAAATATGTCTGTTATCCAAATTAATAGACTACTGTAGTTGTCATATGGGACTGCTACAGTTTATTTACAAAGAAAAAAACAAAATATATATCAAACTAAGCCAAAAAATAGAAACCTTGGATAATATACTGGACTGCTGTATGCAGTTTTAAAAAGGCTAAATTACTCACCTCTAAACTTGCTTGAAATGCACTTGTCATTATCTGGTCATGAGGTCCTGAGCGGTACAACAAGTGAAGATGAGCATAGAAGAATCCCACATAAAGCAGAGCAGGCAAGAGAAGCAAAGCAAAAATCCTGGCCAGGACATGGCACAACACTGTAACCTGAGAAGTGAAAGCATCACATCAAAAATTACTGAAATATTTTAAGGTACTTGTTCTTAAATCTTTTTTTTTTTTTTCAATCATTCCAGTCAAATAAAATCTGTTCTGTTTTCCAAACTACAGAAAAAGTGGGCGCCTGCTGATGACATGACACCTTTACATATGAATTGACTTGTAAGACATCACTGGTAACCATATTAAAACAGTTACCAGTAATGTCACAGTAAAAGTCAGAAAAAGAAAGTTAAAAAAAAAAAAAGCAAAAAAAATAGTTGTCTATAATACTATGGCACCGGACACAAGAAGTTTGACACTAAGAAAACCATTCTGACCATCAAGTTTGTATGTTAGCTAATTGCTAAGTTCTTTCAACATTCCATCCAGCTATTTTTAAATGTTGTCAAAGTTTGAGCTTCAACTCCATGATTCCATAGTTTGATCCAGATCCCCAAGACTCCTTAAATGAAGACATGGTTTATGGCTATTACCTTAAATGCACTTCTCCTTCATTTTTAACAAGCACCCTTGAGAATGTTTAACTGAAACAATGGTGCTGGGAGAATTTTACCAATGCCTTTTGAGAAAAATTGTACTTTGTTGCTGGTTCAAATCCCATTACTGCCAGAAGTGATCCTACCCTATTCGGCCATTGAGCAGGGCTCTTAACCTGAAAACTGCTCTGGGGCATAAGCCCCATAAGTTATGAATAGCCACAAAAAGCATGTATGCAGTAACTGCATAACAACAAAAACACAGCCATTTTATCTGCAGATTATAATTATTATTTTTAAAAGATCATGAAGTTGGGCTCTAATATTGGATGGTTGAAGTCAAAGTAAAATCCGATGCTGCTCATGAACCATCCAAACATGCAACATTGACAATAGATTGTGTGAAGGACGATTGTCAGTCTGCCAAGTGCCAATCTAATTATTCGCTGTTGCTGCACATGCTCTGTAGTGAGGACTGACTAGTCAGGTGAAAGGATTACTAACTGCATACAAGGCAACAAAATGTACTAACATCACGACCTGCTGAGGTAGGACCTGGAGGAATGGTAAAAGTGAATAGTAAGGCTTTGTTTTAAAATGTGCATCAATTATTTAAATAAAAAAAAAAAAAAAAACCTCATGCACAAAACCCTCTCTCTGCCCCAATCTTGCAAACTTCTTGTAAAAGTATAATGGTCTGGCAATAGGCAATTCAAAATTGTTGCAGTGGTTTTCAGACAGCTGTTCATTTTAGTTCTCTTCTTCACTTCATGACACTTGTTTTTTGACTTAATGAAGACATGCCAGTATGCAGCCACTCTCATCTTACTAGACTTTACTTTCCATCTGTCTGAACCTCTGAAGGGTTTAAAAAAAAAAAAAAAAAAAAAACTCAAAACCTAATCCCAAAATGTTAATAGAGTACCATTGACTTTACATAACTAGCAAGTATGCATGTGCTGTGCTCCAAGATGAACAATGCAAACAGTCTCCTGCCTAATCAAATTCAAAGATACAGTGCAGGCTACTGCCTACCCTGGGTGCAGTGGGTAGAAAGTAGGAAACAGCTCTGGATAGGGCACCAGTGCTTCACAAGGTCCACACATTCCCATATTTATATTGGGCCAAACTGGAATCTCCAATTTACTATCTAGGGATGTGAGAAGATAAGCATGAACAAATGCAACATTCGAATCAAAGACAATGGATCCATAAAGCAATAGAGCCAACGATTGTGTTAGAGTGACAAAATAAATAAATAAATTGTGAAAAACCCAAACAATGAAAACCATAAAAAAAATACACATTTTACCAATATTTCCTCCGGCCTGTGAGCACAGAATCCTCTGCGACTCAGATAAAAGTTCTCTTATGGGAAATGAGTACAGTTTCCATGGGATAAATCTCTCTATTATAAAAAAAAAAAAATCTTGGTGAGGCAGACTAGGGACACGAGACGTGATCTTTTCAGAAGACAATTCAAGGTCCCACGAGAGACACTTTAACTTGCTCCCAGCTCTTAAAACAATGACAAGCAACAAGCAAAACACGCAGCTCCCAGCAGATGATGCGTCCAGCCACCCTAACTCCCCCTCTTCACAATGCGAGCAGCAGAGACACGAAGTGGCAAAAAGGACAGCAGCTGTACAGGCGTTAAAATGATCAATGGGCAGCGCAAGAGCAGCTGCCCCCCTTCACAACACGAGCAGTGTTATACGTCCTGCGAGAAAGAGATTTAACCGCGCCCGGGGCCGGAAATAAAGGACAAGTATTGTTTTTACAACGTCACGTGAGACAAGGCAGTGAGCCATCATTTAAAACAAGTTCACGGACATCTAACCTAGCAGCTGTTGGATTGCTTTTGGCAGACACGCATCATGTGTTCCCAGCTCTTAAAACAACGACATGCGACAAGCAGAACAGGCAGCTTGCAAGCAGCAGAAAGAGAGCAGATGATCCGACGGGCTTTTTTCTTAGCGTGCATTCAGCCGCCCTCCCTTCACAACGCGACCAGCATTATAAGTCCTGCGAGAAAGAGATGTAACCACACCCGGGGCCGGAAATAAAGGACAAGTATTGTTTTTACAAAAGTTTTTAAAGTGAAAATAATGCATATGTAACAGTTCCCAAGAAAATAATCTCTTTAAATAAACCAAACACGGGGGTGGGCGAGCGAAGGGAGCAGAGCCCCCTAGTGTATCATTATTAGTAGCTCAAGCTGAAATTTATGGTTTACATTAATCGGAAGACAACCAAACAAACTTTACACACAGAACCGTCACTTTTTGTTGATAGAACTCTTAGCCCAGGCACTGTGGCTTTAATCAAAACATTTCTTGTATTTTTTTTCCCCGAGGTGTTCCAGGTTTCCTTCCACATCCGAAAAACATTAAGTTCAAGATTCGTGGCCAATGTAAAATGAATAAAAACGAGTGTGAATATTACTGGAGTGCTACTTTTCTGTTTCAAAAATTTGGAAACAGTGAAAAGCAAGCAAACATACATAATTTGAAGCTTCTTACAGATTTTACTAACATATGCCTTTAATGGAAAATATTAAATAAAAAACGTTTACAGTAAGTCAGCAAAACACTTCATAGCTGGTCATGCAATACTCACATGCCCAATGGCACGGTTGCCAATGATCTGCCATGTGTGTGTCCCTGCAATGCCCAGTAGAAGCACATAGGTGAACAAGCCCATGTATTTGACACTGAAAAATAAATTCATAATTATCAGTTAAAAAAAGACTAATTCTGTTAGCCAGATGAAATAATCCTTACATTGTGAAATGAAACATTTTCTTAAGAATAATAAAAAAAAAGACTAAAATGAATGTCACATTACACGACTTCTAGGCGTATAGTATGTCAGACTTGCTGTCTGCAAACAACGGGGGGGGGGGGTTTGTAATCACAGGGAAGTCAAATTACACGACTGTGTACTGACAGTTCTTTATATTTTTTTTTCTATTCTGTCATGGGAAGGAAAACACAAATCATGCTGGGTGTTTCTGGCTTACGGTCTGGACTAATTAGCCCTGCAGTGTTCTTTATACCCTTAGCTGTATGTGTGTGTCCAACCTTTTCAGTTTAATGAAGGACATTAAAAGGTCATCTACAATTATATATTAAAAAAAAAAAAAAAAAAAAAAAAAACCAACACCGCAGTTGCAGTTTCAGTTTGAAGTTTTCCCAATTAAGGGCATGCAACACGGAGAAATGACAGTAGAGAAAGGCAACTTTGACGAGAAAGAAAAAAAGAATAACAAAAAAAAAAAAAAAAAAAAAAACCACAAAAACCCATTGTGCTGCATCTTCATGTTTACATATTGTTGAGGAGGACGCCCTAAATTTGACAAGGCCACCAACAAAGCCCATATTGCAGAAAAAGCCAGCAATCTGATGTTCCTGTTTGGAAGAACCATACAGTCCTGGTGTGTAAAGGATGGGAATGTATGTACAAAATCATTGTTTCAGTTGTTTGCTGGGCCTTACAAGGACCAGCACATACCTGACCACCACACAGCAGTACTTAGTGCTGGCTGCTGGATGGGCAGGGTGCAGATTATGCATTGTATGTTCAGTCCATGTTGTACTTTGTCATTTCCCATCTCTTAGCCATTTGATTTCTCAACTTGAAGTGTTACCGTTTCCATGTAGACAGTTTACAGTCAGTAGATTTTTCTGAGCAGTGGGTGGCTGGAAGGCTCTCAATTCACTTAATGTTTAAATCTTTATTGTTTTATTTTGTCAAATGATGAGGATGTAAAAAAGTATCAAAGACCCGAGGCCAATCAAGACTGACTAGGCATAGCATGCAATTTTTTGACTTTTTGAGAAAATTGTGTGAACTTGCATTACAGGGTAGTCTTTTCCATTGCATCTTTAACTAAGCCCCACTTTCATTTTTATTCATTTGATGCTATATTTCTACTGAGATTAAGTGGGCAGGTCTCCCTGGTCCCTCTGATTTAAACTGCTGTCTGGCCAAATAATTTTGTATGCGAGTGTGTAAATTTGAATTAATCCATGGGATATTATGCAGTGATTAGAAGAATTAGCATTAATTTAGCACTGCCAAAGATTTAAAAATACTTACCCCACAGCACAAGCACAGGCCAAGCCAGTCAGTAGAAGCCATGACCACCAACTCATAGAGAAAGCACCACTAGGGATAAAAAAAGGAAAAGGACCCAATGTCCACTTAGTCTTTCAGCACTCTAGGCTAACTTAACCAGGACGGCAAGACATTGGAGATATCACAGAGGTATGAATGAAAAAGTCATTTCCCCCCTCTTCCTCGTAGGTTTTGGAACTGGCAGAGAGCTTGACCTACCTGCAATGGAGATGACGTGAAGTCACAGAATTACAGGATTGACAGCATAAACTGTCAGCAGAAAATTGAAGCTGCTAGTACTAAATTGTGACAAAAATGTTTTGCAAAACAGCACTCAATATGGGTCAAACGCTTTAATGCAAGAAGAGACATAAAATACAAAATAGCAGCTTGAGGTAACTGAAGAATAAATACAGCATATTTTCCACAATATTTGCAATTTGGAATCTTATTAAGACAGCACATAATTCCCCAAAATCAGACCAAAATAAATAAGAGATTCTAGTATGCCTTAAAACATACACATAAGACCACGGGATTGTTTAAAAAAAAAAAATGTGTTTCTAATTCTGTAGTTTAGCAACTGTTTAAACATGCTACTACTGACTGGTCCTGGATGCTTTAGGTGGTGCTTCAATATTAGAAGGCACTATAACCTTCCTACAGGACAATGACCCCATGCAAAGAGCAAAGACAACACTGGAGTGGCTTAGGCTCAACTCTGTGAATGTTTTTGAGTGGCCCAGTCACAGCTCAGACTTGAACCCGATCAAACACCTCTGGAGAGACCTGAAAATAGCTGTCCACCGATGGTCTCCATCCAAGCTGGCAGAGCTTGAGAGCATCAGCAGAGAAAAAGGGCAGAAAATTCCCAAATCCAAGTGTGTGAAGCTCATCACACCAAACTCAAGAAGGCTGCAGGCTTGAATTGTTGCCAAAGGTGCTTTAATGAATTACGGAATAAAAGGTCTGAATACTTGTGCCAATTATATTTATCAAGTTTTTAATTGTAATAAATTTACAAAAAATTATAAAATCATGTTTATGCATGGTCATTCTGGAGTACTGAGTGTTAGTTGATGAGGGAAAAAAAATGAATTTCAATGATTTCAGAACAAGGCTGCTACATAACAAAATGTGTAAAAAGTAAAGGGATCTGAATACTTTGTGAAGGAACTGTATGTTTTAGAAAATATGAGTAGTAGGTTATATGTCCCACAAAGACAAGTGCGGCTTTCAAATCCTCACCCACCTGGACTTTTCACAAAGAGGTACCATAAAAGCTCTTGTGAACATGCGTCCTGCAAGCACACGATTTTGCACATTGCCCTTCCACAGCACACTACATATACAGTAAACAGAACATACTGCCCCCTAGAGGTCCCTGTACTCACACACCTCTCTTTTGCATGCAGGTCTGTGATGTCTTCTGATGCCCTGTGTCTTTCAGGTGGTGTCAAACGCTTGCCAGTGCCAACTTGCTTTTAATTTTAACACTATTATGCTAATTATAAAACATGCAAAGAGTTCTGAAAATGTATATTTAAAAAAAAAAAAAAAAACAACGCACCCACTTTTTTGTACATTGTTGAACTTTAGATAGGAAAGAACAGCCAGAAAGAGAAAAAATGTGAGCACAGACTCCAGCAGCATGAACCGTGCTTGGCAAATCAGTGCATTCTCTACAAAATAAACAAGAAATAGTCAATTCAAAAGCTTCACAAGGAAATTAAAAAAAAAACCTCTTGTCAAACAGGTCCACTGAAAGTTGACTTAGGTATTTTGGGCAGCAAATATTATTAACTATTATGTATAAAAAAATAAAATATATACTTTTTTTTGTTTTAAGTAAAACTATTTTATTTACTTTAGTTATAAATACACTAAAAAGCAAAATACATTTTTCTTTAACCACAATTTTCATGGTTATATGTGACTAAATAAAATCGAAAAAAATCAGGATTAGTGGGTTTGGCAAGTCTTTTGGATGGAATGGCTTGTTCTCATTAAGACCTCAAAGATTAAGGCTCCAAGATTCAGTTCCCAACCAGTATGGACTTTGTGTGCACATGTGACTTTCATGTTGTACTCCAGTCTCCTTCCACATTCGAAATAAATTAAATGCTGGAAGCATATTAATTTGAAGTAAAATAGCTCAAATCAACTTTACTCTGCAGTGATGATTATGTTTTTCCAGAGCACATTTGTGCGTAAACTGTAACATAATTTGTGAAAACAGAATAGGATTTTATAAAGTAAGATTTTTCCATTTAATTGCATTCAATATAATATTTTACAGCTAAAAATCACAGCTTTATGTTGGGAAACAATCTGGGGACATCATTTTGAGAGCAGTATTTCATATTGGTATTTTATTAAAGCGTCCTATTTAAAAAGAAAAACTAGAAATCAGTTTGTGTTTGTAAAAATTAATTACAGATAGCTTTTAAGAATAAGAATACAAAAGCAATATACCCATTAACAAGAGGAGTGCCGCTCCAAGGGCACTGACATGTGAGAATTGGAGCTCCACAAGGATCTGATAGGCCACTGGGATTAGGAGAGCACCTGAGAGGGCTGGGAAGAAACGCATACTCCAAATGGGAACGTTGTTGGTGTACTCTGAAAAGAGATTTTTAATTTTTAATTAGAGTAGGCAACAGACTTCTAAACACACAATATAATAAAAACTAATACCTTCATTAAAGCAGATGTCATATTATGCGACATATAGTCATAGGGTATCTAAGACTTGCCAACTGCAGTTGCAGATCTTGTCCCTGGACCATGTCAAGAAAAACTGCTGAAAATTGCTGGGCACATCAAGTTTAGCAACTGCATGAGAAATGTCCATGTTAAATTATGTGACTGTGTGGCATTTTTCCAGCACACCCTTGCTTTCCCCTTTTTCTGACCAAGAATTGCTTGTTGCCTAATGGAAACAGAGCTGTAGGAAGGGTTAACAGGTATGGAGCGTAAGGCTACCTTTTTCTTTTTTCCATTACGCTTTGGTACAGAAAACAAAAGACACCAGACAGACAAGCTTGTCTTCGGTTTGCAAGGTCCCAAACACTCACATTTCTTCTTCCACATGACTGCATTATAAGTACTATACTTCCAGATAAGCATTCATTGGTTTTCAGCTGTCATGCACACAGAGCTGCTCCAAAACCTGCTTGATTTTGTCGGAACAAGCTGTGGACTAGTTGGAGCGAGTCACTGGGTATTTCAGTCTACTCGACTGTCATTCCTGAGGGAATGCCACCTCATATTGCCTTATTGTTTGCGTGGACTTCAACATTGCCCGCCACACAACTACAGCTCTTTCCTCTGCAATTTGGTTGGCAGTATGATAGCAATAAAACAAAACACCAGCTTGTTTATTAAAAAATAAATAAAACTCACTTTTTACCCTGCTGTGGTATGTATTATGTGCAGTTGGGGCACAATATGCAATTCCAAACTATAAACACAAAGCCTGTCAAACACTGATCATTTTGGTACTCCAAAGTATTGCTTTTTTCTGCTATGATAAGTGTTGTTGCACACTGTACAACATAGATTTGTCAATTATTGTGACATTTTTATTTGTGAGTGGGCACTGCAGTTTCACAGCCCCAAAAAGATGGGTTCCAATTAGGACCCAGTCACTGTGTCCGTCTAAATTACACATTCTCCTTGTGTCCATTTGGGTTTTCTTCAGCTCCTCAAATTTCCACTCACACTCCAAAGCTATGCAGGTTAACTGTTCCAGTGTCAGTAAATGCGACTTTCTAAGTACAAGCACCCACCACTCTTTCCTACACTGCATCCAAAGCCAGTGGCATAATAGGTTCTGCCTCCTGCAGGTCTTACACTGGATAAAGCAGATTGAAAAATTAATAAAATTATCCATCCTCATTTATTATACATTTAAATTTACCGATTTAGAATAGCCAATCAACTCAATGTGACTGAGAGGGTGAAAGCAACCAAAGAACATTAAACAAAACATACAAAGGCAAGTGAGGGGTGAATAAAGTTTTATTGTTACCACCAGAAATAACAATTGCAATATACTAGTTACATGCGACAAAGTTTAACCATCCATTTATTCCCAGAGAAGCAATTATAACAGCATTTTCACGTTTGTCACCTAATCTTTATTTCATACTGATGACTTATTGTGATTAGAGATTACTAACCAATTTTAAGACACTGATGAACAGCTAACTATATTTATGCAGCTGGAGGCTCTTACCCGCTCCGATTCGGTTCCAAACAAAGTTTCCATCAAATCCTCCCATGTATGCTGAAAAAAAGAGAACATTTTAATGAAACCTGGTAAGAATTTAAGTAATCGCCATATCTTACCTTGGGCTCTTTCTAACTTGTACAAATCTAATATAAAGTACTGCAGGTTTACAGTGTAATTATAGTCATGCATATGCAGTAAATTAAAATTGTCTCTTGAATGCACTAGTAAACATGTCACCATGATTTGACAGTAAAACAACTTTACCTTATGTAAAGCACATAAACAATATTGTCATTAATTGGGTACAATATGTGAAGAACGGTTTTTCATAGTTGATAAAATTTCACTTGGTAAAAGTTCATTAACAAGTCAATGTTTTCTTAAATTAGTTAGACAGTCTAATGGACACTATGCATTTAAATGAAGCTGCAATATCTATATGGAGTGTACAGGAGAAGATTATATACTTCACCCCCAAAAGCATTCAACATATGACCCAGTGGTGGCCCACTGTCATCAATGAAAAACATCTGCTTCATGTAGAGAGACACAAATTGCCCATAATAGACTTCATCAAACCTAAAACAAAAAGAAAAACTCACCTTAATATCATACTCAAGAAAAATATCTTCTACAAAAGGCACAGATATCAAAATATTCCTCTTCTCTTGCCCATCACTTCTAGGTTTTAGTTGATTGGCTACTCTAGGTTTTAATTAGCAAGTGCCCTTCAGCAACAGGAAACTTCCAAAAGATAAAAGTGTTATCCTCCGAAAAACTCAGAATCCTTGGATGTGAGGCACAAATTCAAGATGGCCTGGTAACCCTCTCACCACAGGATATTCTCAGGAATATTCCCTTGTGACCATAGGTGTTTATCTCTCACTCTACTGTCGTCTTGAAAAGCGCTATATAAATGTAATTAATTATAATTATTATTACTTATTCAGCGACTTGATCTTGTCTTTTCTTTACTCACAATTTTCAAACCTTAACTTCCACCTAGAGCATGCCACTCAACCTTTGTCCTCCAAAAAGCTTCTGTCCACCTCCTGGACTCTGTTTTTCATTTCACCCACACTACACTTCAGCTATGCTTTCTCCAAGCTGTGGATTAAGCTTTACCCACCACCACTCTCAATTAACTAATGTTCAGGTAAACCCTGAAGCCACACCTTTTTAAAAGTATCTTGGGATTGCTTAGACCAGGGGTAACAAACTCAGATCCTGGAAGGTTGCCAGGTTTTAATTCTTTATCTATTCATAATTAGCAACCAATTACTGCTGCTAAAGCAGATGTCACATTACACAACTTCTAGTTGCTGGGTATGTCAGACTTACTGACAACAGTTACTGATCTTATCTCCAGACCATGTCAATTTAAATAACTGCCCATCCATCCATCCTCTTCCGCTTATCCTAGATCGGGTTGCGGGGGCAGCAGCTTGAGCAGAGATGCCCAGACTTCCCTCTCCCCAACCACTTCTAGCTCATCTGGGGGAATCCCGAGTCGTTCCCAAGCCAGCCGAGAGACATAGTCCCTCCAACGTGTCCTGGGTCTTCCCCGGGGCCTCCTCCTGGTTAGACATGCCCAGAACACCAGGAGGCATCCTGATCAGATGCCCGAGCCACCTCATCTGACTCCTCTCGATGCGGAGGTGCAGCGGCCCTACTCTGAGATCCTCCTGGATGACTAAGCTTCTCACCTTATCTTTAAGGGAAAGCTCAGACACCCTGCGGAAGAAACTCATTTCAGCTGCTTGTATTCGTGATCTCATTCTTTCGGTCACTATCCACAGCTCATGACCATAGGTGAGGGTGGGAACGTAGATCGACTGGTAAATTGAGAGCTTTGCCTTATGGCACAGCTCCTTTTTCACCACGACAGAGGAATACAAGGAAACTGACTCCAGTTTTGGTGATTCTCCAATTACAAGTTATATAACTCACACACACAGCAGTTAATCACATAGCTGAGACAGAAAAAAAGGAATGTAAAGATATGCTGAAATAAACACAATAATGAAAAAATATTAACAATATGTGAACAGTACTGCAACACCCTGGGAGGCCTGGGTTGACGAAACTAACCATTTGTGAGCTTGATGGCCTGTGGGGAAAAAAAACTGCTGTTATATCTGATTGTTTTTTGTGTATGTTAATCTATAATGCCTGGCCAATTGAAGAAGTTCAAAAAGGTTGTGGCCTGTGTGTGAGGGGGTCGGTAATGACTTTACTAGCCCGTTACATGACTCTGGAATAACACAGGTCCTGATATTTTCAGCAGACCTGATCATTCGATATTGCCTTTTTTTGTCATGTTTAGTCACTGATCCAAACCACACTGTTATGAATGAGCTCAGAACAAACTCAGTGACTGCTGTTTAAAACTGTATCAACAGCTCCTGTGGAAGGTTGAACTTCCTCAGCTGTTGCCGGAAGTACATTTACTGACAACCAATACCTTGCTGTCTGACGGAGCCAGTGCTGTATGAAAGGGTAACAGGTGTGGCATGTTCAGCCACAATCGCTGCCCTTTTTCTTTTTTTCCTTATGTAGTAATACACAGAATACAAGACATCAGGCAGACGAGCTTCTCTTTAGTTTACAAGGTCCAAAATGGCCAAGTTTCTAACTCCTCATGGCTGCACTATGATTATTCATTGGTTGTCAAGTCTCATGCTCACTGAGCCACCCCTATGCCTGAAGACGAAAACAAACTTGTCTGTCAGAGAAAGCTGCTATTCTGAATGAATCAGTGGGGAGGTCACGCTACACAACTTGTGATCATGGGAGTGCACTGCTGTCTGCCTCCGACTCTCTAAATTATGTAAATTAAGGCTACACCCGAAAACCATTGAAAAAGTTGTTTAACCTGACATGGCCTTAACATGCCACACTTCTTTAGTCTTGTTTTTCTGAGATTTAGAGCACTTGTTTCTTTTTACTTGTACAGCAGCCAACTAATAATGACATGCAAAGAGTCAACAGATTTGATTCACTTAAACATAAGTGTCCTTAATACAATATCTGATATAATCAACTATTACAAAAGAAAAAACTGTAAGTCTGGATAATATTGATCTGTTTAGGTCAACAAAACACTCAGAGAAACAGAAAAAAGGTAAATCAACAGTTTTGAAAATGTCTGGTGTGGCAGAATAAAAAACCAGCATACATTTATATACAGCATGTTTCATTAACTACAAGAATCGGCTTCTAATTAAGAAATTGATTACAACGAAAATGGTGCTCACATAGACAGTCAGTAATGGAGAACTGAGCCAACAGCCCTGTCAGTAACTGAGCCACTGCACAATACTTCTCCAACCAAAATATAACAATATCAAAAAAGAAGAAATCTGAAAAACTGAGAAACAACTTACACTACAGACTTTGGATAGTTTATGCCCCACAGCCGTGTGACCAGTCCTGCCACAGTAACCGCCACCAAAACCAGATCGATTTCGGCTTTGATTATTAAAGGCAGCTTTAGGAATTGTAGCATGTCTCAGCAGTTTACCTAAGATTCCTGGTACAGAATACACTGCAGTGGAAGGAAAAAAAAAACAAAACCAGGACAATTTTCAACATGGTTACCAAAAATAAAAAGTCAAAAATATTAACATAAGTATCACCTTATCAGTGATGGGCAAGATCACACTACAATATTTTAAATGAGGAACAGTGGCAGATTGATTAGCACCACTGCCACACAATTGAGGGAAACCAAGTTCAGCTTAGCTATTAGCTAAACAAACGAGCTGGATAGTCTCTCGTTTGTCAAATTTCTTATGTTTTTATGTCCTTATTTAGTGGTAACTGATGCAGAAAGACAACATGGAGAAATGCGGGGTAACAGTACAGAATGGAAACTAAAGCCAATAAACGAGTTTTAAAAATACTAGAGAAGACAGAAAAAGCTGAATACAGGAGATGAGAAGAAAGAATTGGAAAAAATGTGAAGAATTGGTTTAATCACCAGAACAAGGATACATTGGGGGAAAAAAGCAGAAAGAAAAGATGAACCAAAAACAATGATGGGTGTGTATGTAAGACTAGCAACAATGCAGGGCTTAATTAGGAGTGGTCTTAAGAGGGAGAACAAGCAATGGAAAAAGAACCCACACATGGCTAAAATGAAAAAAGCACGTTAATGACAGAAGATGAAGAAAAAACACAGGAAAAGAAATAAAAGCACAGAGATTTTAGACTCCATGGAAAAAGATACTCTGAGTGTGTGTGTATATACACAGTTTCTCTCAAAAGTGAGTACACCCCTCACGTTTTTGTAAATATTTTATTATACTTTAATGGGACAACACTGAAGATATGACACTTTGAAACAATGTAGAGTAGTCCGTGTACAGCTTGTATAACAGTGTAGATATGCTCTCCCCTCAAAATAACTCAATACACAGCCATTAATGTCCAAACCGCAGGCAACAAGTGAGTACACCCCAAAGTGAAAAATTTCCAAATTGTGCCCAATTAGCCATTTTCCCTCCCCGGTGTCATGTGACTTGTTAGTGTTACAAGGTCTCAGTTGTGTTAAATTTGGTGTTCTTGCTCTCACACTCTCTCATACTGGTCACTGTAGGTTCAACATGGTACTTCATGGCAAAGAACTCTCTGAGGACCTGAAAAAAAGAATTGCTGCTCTTCATAAAGATGGCCTCGGCTTTAAGAAGATTGGCAACACCCTGAAACTGAGCTGCAGCACGGTGGCCAAGACCATACAGCGACAGGTTTAACAGGACAGGCCTTGCCATGGTGTATGTGCTCAGTTTCCAGACGTTGTCTTTTGAGTGCTGCCAGCATTGCTGCAGAGGTTGAAGGGGTGGGGGGTCAGCCTGTCAGTGCTCAGACCACACACTGCTTCAAATTGGTCTGCATGGCTGTCGTCCCAAAAGGAAGCCTCTTCAAAAGATGATGCACAAGAAAGCCCACAAAAGGTTTGCTGAAGACAAGCAGACTAAGGACATGGATTACTGGAACCACGTCCTGTGGTCTGATGAGACCAAGAAAAACTTATTTGGTTCAGATGGTGTCAAGCGTGTGTGGCGGCAACCAGGTGAGGAGTACAAAGACAAGTGTGTCTTGCCTACAGTCAAGCATGGTGGTGGGAGTGTCATGGTTTGGGGCTGCATGAGTGCTGCTGGCACTGGGGAGCTACAGTTCATTGAGGGAACCATTGATGGTCTACGTGACCATCATCATCAAATACTTCCGTGAGAACCCTAAATACAAAGAGGACTGTTTAATTTATGTTGGGTAGATTGCCCAGAGGGGACTGGGCGGTCTCATGGTCTGGAATCCCTGCAGATTTTATTTTTTTCTCCAGCCGTCTAGAGTTTTTTTTTTTGTGTTTTCTGTCCACCCTGGCCATCGGACCTTACTTATTCTATGTTAATTAATGTTGACTTATTTTATTTTTTACTGTGTCTTATTTTTCTATTCTTAATTTTGTAAAGCACTTTGAGCTACATTTTTTTGTATGAAAATGTGCTATATAAATAAATGATGTTGTTGTTGTTGAATGCCAACATGTACTGTGACGTAGTGAAGCAGAGCCTGATCCCCTCCCTGGGCCGCAGGGCAGTATGCCAACATGATAACGACCCCAAACACACCTTAAAGACGACCACAGAGGGTGAAGGTGCTGGACTGGCCAAGCATGTCTCCAGACCTAAACCCTATTGAGCATCTGTGGGGGGACATCCTCAAACGGAAGGTGGAGGAGCGCAAGGTCTCTAACATCTACCAGCTCTGTGATGTCATCATGGAGGAGAGGAAGAGGATTCCAGAGGCAACCTGTGAAGCTCGTGTGAACTCCATGCCCAAGAGAGTTAAGGCAGTGCTGGAAAAAAATGGTGGGCGGCCACACAAAATATTGACACTTTGGGCACAATTTGGACATTTTTCACTGAAGGGTGGACTCACTTTTGGTGCCAGTGGTTTAGACATTAATGGCTGTGTGTTGAGTTATTTTGAGGGGACAGCAAAGCAACACTGTTATACAAGTTGTACACGGACTACTTTACATTGTATCAAAGTGTCAGATCTTCAGTGTTGTCCCATGAAAAGATACATAATAAAATATTTACAAAAATGTGAGGGGTTTACTCACTTGTGTGAGATACTGTATATATAGACAGACAGATGTGAAAGACACTATAGGATAGATATCTATTTTTTCTTACTTAAATCAAAATAATCTGTAGACACCAGTAATAAAGAAAAGAAACACTTTTCTCTGAAAAGCTTAGCCACTAAAATGAAAAAGCAAGAACTAGCAATGAAATGAGGAGATCTAATGTAACATTCTCAAACCTGGTTCATTCACTTCAAAGTCACATGGGGCTGGAGTCCATCATAGCAGCACAGGGTGGAAAAGAGAAAGTTGGGCCTGGTTGGGGCACCAGTCCTCTTGGAAGTCATGCACACTCCCACCCACGCAAGGCCAATTTAAAAATACCAATTTACTTAATCTTCACATTTTTGGCGATATGGGAGGAAAACCAGGGTACCTGTAATACTGCAAAGGAAAATGGACATAGACAAAGATATATACATGGTAGAGCAGCAGAGGGGTTAGACCTGGTGCCTCACAGAACTATGGACCTCGCTTCAGCTGATGTCCTACTCCAGGTGCAGTTGCACAATTTTTCTTATGCACATATCGGAGAATCATGTTTGGGTAATCAGCCCCATGCTTGTTGGTTTCTGCATGAATGGGTCCTTTGATGGCACTGGTCCCGGTGCTGCCAGGATAAGCTTTGGTGACACTGAACTCAATTAAGTGAATTGGAGGATGTCACCTTGGGTAATGTTGATAAGGCGACAGGTTGATTAAAAAATAAAATAAGAATAAATGTCACTGAATGGATAATAGCAAGCAATAGCTTTCACTGAACTTACATTGCATTTTTATATCTTTGTTCACTGAATTATATGCTTGTATAAAATGTTGAAAACAAAAGTATAATAAGTTTGTGCAGCTTTACATACGGTAGGTCAATGGTTAAGAAACAGAGAAGTAGCCCATTATAGCAGCATCTGAACCATTATTGTCAGGTGCCAATGGGAAACTTTGCAAAAGGTTTTTGTTTCTGGATGTTGGTGCTCAGGAAAGTCGCCATATGCAAGAGAACTTTGCTAATTGAATTTGATATTACATACCATTAAAAAAGTGTAAAATGAAAAGATTGTTCACATAATCCAGGCTTCCTTTGGAACAATCAATTCCCCATTTTTATCATCCTGTCTCAGTGCCACAATACATTTCTAGAAAAGTCCAGCATGTTCCAATTTTCACCACATATAGCAAACAAAATCAACTGAAAGCCACTTTACATTCCTTCTAGGACATCATTAAGAGGATGTACAGCATAGGAAAAATTATCCTTCCATCCATTCATCTTCCTAACCCACTTATCCATGGTAGGGATGCAGCAGTCCAATCCTTGTACCTTTTGCAGAATATCAGTCTGTCCCTAATGTTTTTCTTGGCTTCTTTGCTGCCCTTCTTGACACTCACCAGGCCATCCTCCAAACGTCTTCACCTCACTCACACCTGCCTGCTGCCATTCGTGAGCAAGCTCTGCACTGGTGGTGCCCTGATCCCGATCCGTGAATAAAGAATGGGACCAAAACATCCTCCGAGAGCAACTTCTCCCAGCCATCCCAGAACAGTTTGGTGACCAACAATGATGGAGCACCGGGCCATGAGGCAAAAGTGAGAGCCAAGTGGCTCGGGGAATAAAACATCAACATCTTGGGTCCATGGTCAGGAAACTCCCCAGACCTTAATCCTATTGAGAACTTGTGGTCAACCCCTCAAATGGTGGGTGGACAAAACCCACCAATTCTGACAAACTCCAAGCATCGATTCTGCACGAACGGGCTGCCATTAGTCAGGATTTGGCCCAGAAGTTGATTGACAGCCTGCCAGGGCGAATTGCAGAGGTCTTGAAAAAGAAAGAAGGGGCAACACTGCAAATATTGACTCTTTGCATAAACTTAATATAATTGTCAATAAAAGCCTTTGAAACTTATGAAATGCTTGTAATTCTACTTCAGTAGGCCAGAGAAACATCTGACAAAAAGATCTAAAAACACAGAAGCCGCAAACTTTGTGAAAACCAATAAATTTCTCAAGACTTTTGGTCACGACTGTACAAAACATCAAAGATTTCTGTTTTGTGCACAAATATGGAACAATTTCAAAGCCCAAAGAAGCCTGCACAAAAATAAACGATTCTTTGTAAAGCAATGGCTCTACGAAGAGCCTGACAACTCAGTCAAGTGCCATTAAGGAACCAGTACTTTTATGAGTGTAGATACCGCCATTGGAAAAATGAATAAAGAAAACAAACACCAAAATGTGTGTACAATTAAGGCTCGAGAACAGTAAAAAGTTAAACGCCAGTCTAAGAGTTCGCCCCCCGACTCTCAGCCTCTAATTGGTATTTTATAATATCCGACCACTTCAAGGCTAGATTTCATTATCAGTGTCCATATCTTTCAACCCCATTTATTCTAACTACATTTTTATCCAGAACGCAATGTAACACACTGAAATAGACACAGCCTTTTTAAGACGACTTTCCTGAATAGCCGCCACTCGGGTGCAAGTGAATGACCTGCCCGCGCATTTCTCACCTGAATTGGCGTTTCCTCATCAACAAAACGCCACAGAAGAGCTTCCGAAACCAGAGGAAAGTTCGTCGGTTATTTCTTCCTGGGAAAAAAAACTCATTCCCTTTTTGCGTCACCTTAACATAAAAGGTACCTACCAGTCGCCCCTCGGTCGAATAGTACAAGCAAAACTGAAAAACGAGATCAGCAGAGGGGAAGCAGGTGAAGCTGGTGCAGCGAAGCGCAAACAATTCTGAGCCCGGCACTCGATTGAACGCGACTGCTACGTCATCGCTGCCTGAGCACGCGCAGAGTGGCATTCATTCAGCAGGCGCGAGCACGGATTTCAAGGAGGCGTATATGGCGAAAGTTACCTCCTGTTTACGTTCGTCTGCCAACCGCTAGAAAAACCCCAGAATAACAAGAAGTAGAAAGTTTCCACCCTGTCTATACAGGATTTGTTTTTAGATAGTGAATGTAAAGCCGTGTAGAGCTCTACTGACTGCACTTGACATGTATTTGGTGGGATTTGTCTGTTGATCATGTCACCCAAGAGAGGCGTTTGGGGGTGGCAAGTGGGGCCTCTGCGCCTAAGGGAGCCCCGCTTTTGAGGTCCGCGTGTCCCGTTCGAGCGGATTTGTCAAGTTAAATTCTCCTATATATATATATATATATATATATATATATAAGATGCTTCTACGAGGAACCCTTATCGCATATCGAGACTCAGAGTATGCTTGCAATTTGGGTACTTTTCTAGAAGAGGCCCTGCTAATTTCCGCATGACACCGCATCGCATTTCGCACTGTCGTGGTATTGTCATGAGTTATGAATTGCACTTTTTAAATAGATTCGTTATATTTTGATAAAGTCCGCGTGTTATCTTGCAAAAAAATTAGCTGAATACTGTAATGAGAAAATCCGGTGTATGTTAACATTATTTTTTATTAAATTCGTGCAAAAGTTTATACAGTCCACACATGCCGGTAACAGCGTTTGACGTAACTGGCCCCGCGTGGGGTTGGTCAGCCCTATAGCCCCGTAAACCCCTAAGGTCGCCTCTAAAGTCACCCATCTGGCACCAAACTTGCTGTGACTGCACCCAAGCGTCGCCTATTCGGAGTGCCGTTTTAAGAAGGTTGTGTCAGTTCGGTTCATTTTATAGTCTCCTGGCGAAGAGTTTGGTTTAATTAAGGGGACAGACAGATAGATCAATATGAAAGGCACTATATGATAGATAGAAACTTTATTAAACTCAAAGGAAATGGCAGGGTTACAGAAGTAGCGAACATAAAAAGCATAAATAATAAGAACATAAGAAATTCGACAGACGAGACCATTCAGTCCATCATACGTGTTTGTTTAGCTAATAGCTAAGCTGTCCCAGTCTCTCATCCAGATCCTTTTTATAGGTTCTCAGGTTTTCTGCTTCAACTACATGTCCTCTTAGTTTGTTCCAGGTTCTTGCAACCCTTGTGTAAATAAATGCTTCCTGGCGTCGGTCCTAAATGCACTTCTCCTTCATTTCCACTGGTGTCCTCAGGTACGTGATTCACTGTGTAGCTGAGAGAATTCTGCTGGTTCTACTTTAGCCGTTAAAGAACTGGACGAGGTCACCACGCAGTCTCCTCTGTTAGAGACTAGGTTTTATTCTCTGGGTTTGTCACAGTAGGACGTGTTCTCAAGTCCAGGGGTTGCACTTGGTTGCTCTCCTCTGTACAGCCTCAAGTGCTGTTGTGCATCTCTTGTATCATGGTGGTGACCATGAACTGAGCACAACACTCCAACTGCAGTTTCACTAGTGCATTACAAAGTCTAATGCATCTTGGACTCATCTTTAGAAATTAAAAAAAAAAAAATCTATCATATATATATAGACTCTACTTCTCAATTATATACAGTATCTATGTTAAGTGTGTATTTTCCTGTATGCTATTTATTCATTATTACTCCTATTGTAGCAGGGTGATGTAGCGTGTTAGCCATTATAGATGCAATGAGAAATCAAGAAAAATGACAACTTTTATTGTCTAACTAAATTGATTACAATGTGTAAGCTTTCAAGGCAACCGAGGCCCCCTCTTCAGGCTGTATTCATTATTATTACAACATTAACATTACTTAAAGGATTCTGAGAACATGAAGAAAAAGATTCTGTGGTCCAATTAAAAAAAAGAATTTTCTGAGCAGATCTTCAGGCACTGTTCATCACCTGCCTAATACCACCCCTACAGTGAACCATATCAGTGACAGCATCATAATATAGAGGGAGAGGGACAGGAAGGCTGCTCATCATTGAGGGTGCCCCCAAATACAGAGAGGGTCTTAAACAAAACCTGCTCCAAAGTGCATACTACCTTCGACTGGGGTGATGGTTCACCTTTCAGAAGAATGTCAAGAAACATTCAGCCAAGACAACTCTGGAGTGGCTTCAGGACAAGTTTCCCAAAAAAAGCCCAAACTGAAACCCCATAGAACATCTGGAGAAACCTGATGGAGGTTTAGAAACGCTTCCCATTCTATCTTATGGAGCTGGAGAGGATCTGCTAGGATAAATAGAATAAACTGCCCAAATCCAGGTGTGCAAAGCTTGTAGAGTCTACCCAAGAACTAAAGCTGGAATTTCTGCAAAAAGGGGCTTCTGCAAATGACTGAATCAAGGGTCTAAATACTTATTGGAATGGGAAACTTCAGTTTTTGATTTGTTAACACATTTACTCTCTCCATCGATGCATCCCAATAAAAGAAACTTATGTTATAAGCAAGGATTGTTATTAAATTATTGAGAAAAAAATTAAATGGAAGAGAATATGATCATAAAACCCTACCCTCTCTTTAAGAAACACACCACCATTATCAAGCCCTCCACCCCTTAGGTTTTTGCAGCAACCAAAGGATGTCAGTGTTTAAGTTTCAAGGTTATATCTGGGGACACCATGAAGGAGTGTCAGCCTCCGTGTATTGATGTTTCACACAGGAGCAGCTGTGTGCTGTCCACGTTGAAGCTAGCAAGTCCCTGCGTGGAGTGCAGAGGAGCGAGACTGTGCTTATGTGTGTTAGGTTTACAGTGTGAGAACAGACGAAGCCATAACAAATTTGGCGAGTTCCATGTACCCCACAATAACATGGAGAGTGGCTAATGCAGGAAGCTGACAAATTTGGATAAAATCTTCCCTTCACTTGCCTCAAAAATTTTGAGCATACTTATTCCACTGCAGTAAAGAGCTTTCACTCAAAATAAACGGTCCATTTTATTAAGTGTTCAATAAAGAGATTGTTATTACAGCAACACTCTGAGTAATGAAACAGGGTTACCACAACAGGTTTACACAAAAAACACCCAGGACTTCTTAAAAGTATTTAGACCCTTTTTTGTTGCTACAGCCTTGTGATAAAACCACTTACACTCATATGCATCAAGCAACACTCAATACCCAAGAATGATGAACCGCAAACAAGATTTTAAGTCACGAAAATGTATTAAAAAAAATATTTAAATTTTACACCAACACAACCATTCAGAACCCTTTGCTATGCCATTTGAAATTTGGCTCAGATGTATCACACTCTACTGACCATCTTTGAAATGCTTCCTTAATGAAAACCTGCTCCAAGGAATTCTGCACCTCAACCTGGGCCAAAGACTCACATTCCAACGGGACAAAGACAAAACAGGACAGGGTGAGGGACAACTCTGGGAATGTTCTGGAGTAGACCAAGCCAAAGCTTGGACTTGAGCCCAACAGAACATGTCTGGAAATAGCCATCCACAGAGTCCATCGGTCTCAGTGTGAAAGGATCTGCAGAGCAGAATGGTAGAAAATTCCCAAATCCATGTGTGAAATGACACCTTTTAGTTGCCAACTGAAAAAAAGATTACAATATGCAAGCTTTCGAGGCAACTCGGGCCCCTTCTTCAGGCAAGATGTGAAGAAAGGGCCAGAGTTGCCTCAAAAGCTTGCACACTGTAGTCTTTTCAGTTAGCCAATAAAATGTGTCACTTTGCTTGACTTCTCACTACATTCATAATGGCTAACATGGTACAACACCCTAGTACTACAAATCCATGTATGTGAAGCTTGCATCAGGCCCAAGACGACTCTGGGCTGAAACTGCGGTTAATGGTCTCAAATCTATCCTGACAGAGTTTGAAAGGGTCACCAGATCAGAATGGTAGGAAATTCCCAAATCCAACTTTGTAACAGACCCAAGACAACACCAGGGCTGGAATTGCTTCAACTGAGTAAAGGGTTAAAATACATTTGTTAATGGGATGTGTCAGGTTTTTTGTTTATAATTTACAAAAACATCCTAAAATCACTTTGTCATTTTGGATTTTCAAGTTTTCCATGATGAGGGAAAATAATGAATTTAAACGATTGTAGCACAAGACTGCAATGTAACAAAATGTACAAAGTGAAGGCAGCTGCACCTCTGAATCTATGTATATCCCCAGCATCCAACATCCGTTTCACAACAGGCCTCATTATACGTTCAATACTTTTAAGATGGTGCTCACCATAAAAGGAGACTATCCATCCAACATCCATTTCACAACAGGCCTCATTATACGTTCAATACTTTTAAAGATGGTGCTCACCATAAAAGGAGACTATCCATCCAACATCCGTTTCACAACAGGCCTCATTATACGTTCAATACTTTTAAGATGGTGCTCACCATAAAAGGAGACTATCTACTATAGGGTGGTCCAGATCTAATTATGCAATTTTCATTAAGCTATAACAAGTTTATTATATAGAAAATCACCCGAAAAATCCAATTGAAAAATACCATTGAGAAATGTGCGAACTGACGAAATGAAGAATTGTCTTTGCCCCAAACTGGAATAATCCCCACATAAATCAAAGTCATCCAGATGATCTGGATCTGCATAATTAGATCTGGACCACCCTGTATATAATAAAACACTAAGGATATGTGTGTGTACTGTATGTCCAGTAACTCAGAGCAATGCGACTGGTCAGTTTGCCTTTGGTGATGTGATTGAGAGAGGTAGACACACAAGGAGGAGAATTTGCATAGGAGGCACTCTGAGTGTTCTTCAAAAACCAGAAGTATAAAGTGGACAGGAGGTGAGAAAGGCGTCTCAGAAGAAATTGGGAGAATTGGACGAGCATGTCTTACAGAAGCCATCAGTTATGAGAGGTTCAGACACATGCAAGGATACAGAAGAGAGATGCTGAAGGTAGATGTACAGCAAGATAAATATTTTTAATTCTATTATCTGTCTTGGACAGGAACCAGCACTAGTTAATGAATAAAACATTTTAAAGACAATAATATGATGAAAAGAAAGATGGCATGGGGGGCACAAAACTCCACGTTGAACATACAAGCAAGCAGGTGAGAGAGTTCAGCATGAATTAACTGCACTTGAAGGCAGCCATACTGCGTCAGATATGAGGATGGCTTCAATGCAACGCTGGCTATTTCACCAGTTTCTTTGGTAAACTAATTGTTCAACATGAGAGACTTAAGTTTTTATAGAAAGGGTGACAATGTGGACCTTCCTCTTTTTAACCATAGCTGGCTGCAATGCACACTGACTCAGATTTAGAGAATGTCATTGCACAGAGAAGTCCTTTTAAGTGAAAGTCATGGATAGATTATGGTTAACAAAAAAACCCAAGCAGGAGGCAGATATCAGAAAAAGCAAAATCTGCTTTATTTTTTTTATTTAAATAAGGAAAATTCTTTCATACGGAAAGAGCTAATACGATCACATATTTGAAAGGATAAACAACAGGTATCGGCAAAAAAAGTGAGCTGCAAGATCAGACCGACAAGAAAGACTGGTCCAACCGGAATTGGGGTTTGGGGTATGGGGGTCTGAGAGAGAGTGGAAAAACCAAAACTCAAAGGCCAAGCTAATAAAATAAAAAATGCCACAAAGACCCAAAAAGCTAATACAGCAAAATATCCATCGTCTGCCCTTTCAAATATCAGTCTACACAGACAGAAAGAAAACAAAACACAAAAAAAAAAAAAAAAAGCTGAAGTGTGATATGGAGACATTTACAATCTCTGAATGCAATTTATTTGAAATTGAGACAAAGGGGAAGAAGTTTTAGGTCTGTTCATTCAGATAGCTCCAATGCAATTTAAATTAGTAAAAATATGCCTCCAAGTTAACTTTGAAAAGAAGCACTGCATCTTGAAAACAACACAGGTTTCTGTATTAAACCTTTATAATTTAGATATACAATTAAAAACACAATACACAATATGGCTGCTGAACAATCAAGCATGTCAAGTTATTAAATATTAAAAAAAAGTCTAAACAAAGTTTTAAGTCTTTGTAAAACAGAAGAATCAAATAGAATACATTTATGAAAGTGAGACTTGCAATATTTTATTTATATATTATATATAGCGCTCAGTGAAACATGTTTAGGACAATACATCCAGCACATAAATAACTAGTGTTTAATTTGAATTTGTTGAAGAGTTTGGGAAAAGGAGAGAGAGAGAGAGAGAGAGAGAGAGAGAGAGATGTAAAAAGTGCAACAGCTGGTCCTTTGTGTCAATAGATTAGCAATACGGTTTGCTATGTCCGGGGCTGGGTGTGGACGTGAAACCACCCCCCACCAGATCTCTAGTCAAAGATGCAGTGTCCTTTTCCAAGCTATAAAAGCAAGCAACTGTAACTTCAGGAGGCTCATAGTCTGACATAACCATGCTGTTGCTTGCATTTTACTTGAGATTCCCAGGTAGCATTCCATTTTCTCTTGACTCCAACTGTATTCGCTTAATATTCTGCAAGGTTTAAAGTCCAAAATGAATAAGCGATCGATCAAAAAACTGCAAGCAGTCTCCTCAGTCTGAAGAAAAGTCATTATGGTTTAAACAGAATGGGTTTAATAAAAAAACAAATTGGATGCTGAAAGATGTTACAGGCATATTTCCCCCTTGACAACACATAAAGGGAAATCCTGCTGCCTTGGCTGAACAAGTGCTGCTATTAACCTCTTGGAAAGACAAAGAAAAATTTACCACAATTTACTCCATTATGAAGGCAGCTGCCTCCTTCAGCCAATGGTATACAGAGCCAGCAATAATTATAATAAAAAGTGCGACAATTACCAGTTAAAAAGGCCTTTCAATCTGCTTTTGTGGGCCTTGACCTTCAACACTTGAGAAACAGCACTTATGCTTATATATTTTACATACAAATACCAATATTAAAATTTGGTTATTAACCACAAGTCAAAAAAGGGGAAAAACAAAACAAAGGCTCTTAATTGAGGGGAAAACCTAAATAAAGTCAAATCTGTTCTTTAGCATCTATCCAAACATATCTGTGTTCTATCCAGCATCGCTATGAAGAAATCAAATGTGTTGACAAAACAAAACAAGACTTAATCACCTAGTGCTTGAAACATCACTGCAAAAACTGCCGGTCCCAGGTTCAATTACTTTGAAAAGCACCTCAAAAATCATTGAAGTGCGGCCAAGAGAGAACAGTTCAAACCTAGGCTTCTCTGCAAACTAATCCCACCGTGCCCAACCTGCCCCCACAAAAATGAGCCCGCTAGGATTTCAGTTACAGAAATATTTGAATTTATCTAAGCACAGTCTGAATACATTTCACAAGCGGTGGAAAAAAAAATCTACATTTGTAATAGGTTTAGTTGAATTTCTAGCTCCAATCATATTTATACAGTGTTTCCCCAAGTCGCAATCTGATGTGTTCTGCAATATCGCAATAAAGTGGACCTGTGAACAATGACCTCTTAACAAATGCAGAGTATTTAAAAAGTTCTTTAAAAGTAAATTCTAAAATTTGAGGAACACTGCATGATGGCAGCCAGAAAATTTTAAATAGGATGATAAGGATTGTTTTAAAAACAAAACATAGGTTACAGTTTAACTTTATTTTTAACTGTTCTCTTTGATATTAGATACATTTCTACTGCAGCTTATCCTCTTCACAAGCTTCGTGCTACAGTGGAACACTTTGTTTTGAAAGGCTTTGAAAAGAATTACAAAATCCACATTTGAACGGATTTAGACTAATAAATAACATGAACCAAGTAGTCTGCTTTTTGTTTACACCATGTACATTAATACAATGTCTCAAGTTTAAATTTGGGTCAGTTCCCATGGATACGGTGCCTGCAGGCGAGCAAATGCTGAACTGAATTTTGTGATTTGGTTCATGGAGGTTTTGTATTCAGCCATCTGAAAAAGCCATAAGCAGAGCTGCCTCCTGCAAGTTAAGCTTTGCCTTCCTCAACCTTGATAGCTTGCGGTTTGATTGCCCCTGTGCGGACTGGTTTCATTTGTCCCGAAGTTGGAGGTTCCTGTATTTTTGACATCCCAGATTGTCCTTTTCCTTCTCCTGAAGGTTGCAGAACCTCTCGTTGCTTCATCTTAAAAAGAATTAAAATAACTTAAAACACAATTTGTAACTGTATTTTATACACCAGAAATGAACACAAAATAATCAATTAGCTACTATACTGTATATGTGAATGACATTAGAAAAATAATCTTGTAAAAATGTAAATAAGCAAAAGAAAATGTTGACTCAGAATTACAAGTTGTGATTTTTGGTATAGCACATCAACAACAAAAGAAATCTTTAAGGACTTTAATGGGATAAACTTCCTGTACCATTTCTGTGTTAAAGAGGAGTATTACCTGCCTGTATTTAGAATTGTTGGCAGCTCACCTTCATTGCCTCCTCTGACCCCTTAGCTGAGTCTGTGCTATTAGCTGGGGATATGGAAGCAGGTGGCTCACGGCATGGGTTCTGGTACTGAGGTGGCCGGATGATGACAGCAGGTGCAAGGGGTGCCTTGTTTATCTGCATCACTGGCCTTTGAATGGGGCTTGGAAAGGTACCAGAACTTGGGGGCCGCATATGCATCATCATGCCACTCTGAGGTGGTGCAACCTAGGAGCAACATGAAAGTAATTAAGTCAAGTACAGAGGGGCTCCTTCCAATCAGAGGAGCAATCTACTAACTGGACTTTTCTATATCAAACATAATACCAAAAAGCGGCTCTAAAAAACATGACACTGATGCATATGTCCTAATAAACATTAACTGAGAATGAAAACACAAGAGTTTTGTAAGGACAAGTACATTTTCGTTTTTTTTTTTTTTTTTTTTTTTTTTTTTTTTTTTTTAAAATCAAGGGCAACCAAGAATAAAAATCTGTTATAAACAGTTGATTGTCACTGGAAAAAAAATGGGGGACGGAAGAGTTCCAAATTAAAAAGATAAAACAATAAATGTGAACCTCTGGAAACATGGTTGACATACTAAATATGCAAAGCTATACAGTCATTAGTTTAAGAACTGGGTTGTATTTTATCTATTTGTAATTTAAAATATTAAAACTATACCAGGTATTTCATACAATTGTCTTGATTCTTTCCATTAAATAGTTCAACGTATTCTGTGGGTATCTTTTTCCTCAATTTGTGTAAACACTAATAAGTAGGGCTGGGTAGCAGCACTGATGTCTAGATTTGATTCAATACTGATTTTACCTTGACTGAATTAGCATGCACTTATACATTTGAAGTGGTGGCTTTTTTAGAAATTACTTAACCATGCACAGACAATGTTAATATGTCGCAAATTTCAGTAACACTTTATTTGAAGAGTGTCTACATAGTGATTTCATAACATATGCGCATAAGCATGGAATGACATTTCAGAAGAAATACTTCATTAGTAATGAATAGTTAATATCAATATTTTGAAAATGTAGAACAAAATAGCATTGCTTTAAAAAAAAAAAAAAAAAAAAAAAAAAAGTGACCATAATTTAACTAACATACATATACCACGTCAGAGTTCACTCATTTTATGGAGGCTCCTTGCTTTAATGTAATGCAATGGCTTCTGCTTTATAAAAGAACTGTAGCATCTTGCGAATACAGTCAACCCTTGATATACGACTGGCCTGACATGCGAACAACTTGATTTACGACCAAAATTTTTGTTTTGATTTACGACCAACATCTTACGTTACGACCTGAATGCAGTCACGTGTATCCGCTTGTGCGATTGTAAACAAACAGCTGAGAGCATTCGTAAGCGTCAGTCAGAGCCCAGATACATGTTTGAGGACGTAATTTTGGTCAGTGCAGTGATTTATCTATATATATATATAATTCACTAAGACCATGGCAAGCAAGAAGCATAATTGCTAAGGAAGGAAGAGAAGGCAACAAAGGTAAAGAAAGCGACTGGCTAAGGGAAGTTAGCTAGCGGGCTGGCGCAGCACATGATGATGTCATCAGGCTGAGTCAGCACTGGCTTGCTTTGGAGTGTATTATTACAGTAGTTCACAACACGACCAGCTTTGAACTGAGTGCTCGACTACTGTCATTATTAACTTGAGAAACAACGATCACAATCGAAAAGAAGAAGGAAATTGTGCGGAAATATGAGAGTGGTGTTCGTGTGACCGATCTCGCTAATATGTACAGCATGTCGAAATCCACCATTGACAATTTTACAAAGGAAAGATTTGCATAAGGAGGCTCCTTCTAAACAATAACCACCTTCCGTTTCATTCTTCCTCCTCCTCCCTTCCTGCAGCCCAAAGATGTCAAATTAAATGGTGAGTACAGTATGAAATTATTGTTTCTGGTAGGCTAGGCACTTTTTGTAACTTTCTGGTTAGTACATTAGAAACATTATTGGTGTTTTTGTAAATTATGCACATTATACAACCCTTTTTTATTATTAAAAGGTTAAGTAAGTGTTGCGGTGGGAGGTTCGGAGCGCATTATGGGTATTTCCATTATTTCTTATGGGAAAAATAGTCTTGACTTACAACCAGCCCTCACTAACGAATTGAGTTCGTAAGTCAAGGGTCCACTGTATTATAAAATAACCAAATATTGCTTTTCAAATGTTATTCAAAAACATTTGCGTGTTATGAATCTCCATGTAAAACACTCTTCAACTAAACTGTTAGCCAACCTTTTCCCCCTATTGGACATTTAAAATAACCTTAAATTAGTGCTACTGCTTGCATTAAATGAATGAAACATAAGAAAAAGAACTGGCCATCGTGATTGATAACGCCACTATTGTGGAGCTACTTCAAGTTGGCCGCTTTGTGTTACAGGCAGCTCTGAAAATTCCAACAATTGCCTGTGTGCTTTCCCAGGTAAGTTGCATTGCAAACTTTTTTCCGTAGTAGTAGTACAGCTAGCCACGTGCTTAAAGAGCATCAAAGTTTATTGGACTTGTCAACACACAAATTTGTGACTGATGCAGTCACACACGGCAAGCAACATGCTTGTCAAAACACATCCGCCACAGGTGCCCTGTTGTTTTTAAGTGTGCGACTGTTATATAGGAATCGGATGCCTGGATGTTCAGCTGTCCACACATCAGATTTAAGTGCTGAAAAGGCTGATTTCCATTAAGAGAGGACACACCATTTTAAGCAAGACAGTAAAGTAGTGCTTCCATGGAAAGCCTTAACAGGCACATTAGTGACATCTACTGGATCGGAAGCCAAAACAAAGATAAGTAAAAATCTACATATAGTAATCAAGCAGGATAAAGATTCACAAGACTGATCTTGTGACTTTAAGAACTGATACTGAATTGTTTAAACAACAAATAGTGATTAATCAGAAAATCTGTATTTTTACCTAGGCCTACTCAGCCTGCATAAGCACCCATTCTTTGAAGTCGAACACTTTAGGACAGGTGACATTTTTTACTCAAATATTAAATTGTAATAATCTCTTTAAAATCAATGGGAATACACAGTACAAGTACATTTTCAAAAAGGTGTATTGCTTTTCAACCCTCAAGAACCATTGAATCTTGGAAGATAATGCACAGAGATTTGGGTGGCACTTATACATCATGCTTTCAAAGAACTACAGGTACATCTAAGATGGCCTCTGAAAACTCCCCAAAGGACAGCTGTGAATGGTTATGGTATTGTTCACTTATTACAATAGAAAAATATTTCTGCACTCAGGTATAAATATCATATGCCATATGAAAGTTAGTTTAAAATCTTTTCTAACCATTAATTGCCCTTTAGAGATAGGAACAGAGCTTTTAAACAGAAGTAGTGATAGAAGGATCTTTGTACCAAGGCACCACTGGTAATGCAATTACTAAATTCAGTGCAGATGATATACTTCAACAATTAAAACTTTCAAAAAACAGATCCCCCCAAAAAAAAAAAAAAAGAAAAAAAAAAAAAAAAAAAAAAAAAAAAA
>JANRMT010062802.1:12363191-12390713 GCA_026402145.1 Polypterus bichir lapradei | reverse complement strand
CTATACATACACACACATTCCAAACTATAAGATATCAATTTCACACCAGTGGCAGATTTTAAGAACACCTCCTTTTTAAAATTCATCTAAAAAAATAAAAACAAACATTTTCTAAGTAACTAAGATCCAGCTCATGCCAGATAACCTTGCAAACATCTATACCACCAACCCACCCACACCAACATGTACTCCTAATTAAAAAGGTCCATAGTGTTTACAGGATGAAAAACAATTCACATTTGTCATTTTATTTTAGTAAAAACAAAGATTAGTTGCCGTTTGTGGCACAATCTGTAATTTACCAAGTTCACACAGTAGATTTGGCAAACTATGACTTTTCACGAACCATACAACGGTAAATCCGAAGAAAAACATTGCTGCATCAGCAGTCAAACTTCACTCAAGACCTTCAGTTTCAATTTACAAGTTTATGGTAAAAATAAGTCAAATATTTAAAATGGCTGCTTCAAGAGGCATTAACAATATACTTTATTTTCACAAATGCATTTTCTAACTACAACAGGTTTTCATTGACCTGAACCTGATGTGTAAAAACCATTACAAGTTTAAAAAAAAAAACACTGCAACAGAGGCCAACTGTTTTATGCTAGTGAAAAATATTTTTGAGAAGACTGCCCCTTCTCGTGCGTTTATTATTCAGGAATTTTTTACCCTGGGTTAGAAAGCACCTCTGCACAATTATCAGCTACACTTTATCTATGGAAAGAATAGTATGTTGTTGTGAATTGTTTTCTACAGGAACTTTAACTACACTTAAATAAAGCCACTATAAGCAAAATTAGCACGGGCAGAAAAAGGTGGTGTACAGATGCAACTTACCTCCCGGTTTCCTGGCAGGACTGCCGTTTGTGAGGTTGGAGGTATGAGCCTACGAGGTGCACCAACAGGCAAATTTTGGCCTTGCTGGAGCTGAATGGACTGGGGTAAAATTAAATGTTGCTGCGCAGAACCATACCGTAGCTGTGATCCAGGCAGAGGCATTGTCACCTAAAACAAAAAAGCCCATTATGAGCAGAGTGATTCAGTTGTAGAATTTACTTTAATGACAACATATACTGCAGATTTTACAAAAATGTAAACTTTTCCTGAAAAAACTAAGATGTGCTCTTTATACAAGGTTTTGCACAATCTTCAAATAAAACTACAATATAAAAGGATAAAAAAAAAATAATGGTTTACACTTTATATTAATAACTTGCATTATTGCTTTATTTTAAAAAAAAAACAACACACTACTACAGCTATGGGTAGTTTTCACTATTCTTGTATATTGCTGAAATCTAAAATTTTAACATTAGCTAGGTTCATGTAATAACTTGCGACACTGGTTAAAAAAAATGCTTTGGTAGCACAATGGAAGCAATGATCTGAGCAATTAACCAACCAAGATGGCAACAATATGTATGAAGCTGGTTTACACGAACAAGATATTATTAGTTACCCTGAAACTTCTACATCAGGAGCTGGAGTGTATGAAATCAAATGAATTAAGTCTAACTATAACTGGTACATAGACACCACCCTAGACACAGATTAAGTTGTTACACCCGTTCAAATTTAGTCATTCAATGAGTTTTAAAAGCCATATTCTATGCCTACATTAATGAACTCAGAATGATCAAAGCCTAACGACCTCTTTCCTAACACAACAGAATTTTAACTACCTGAATTAGTTGTGAATCCATTAACTGTGATGTCCCCATTCCTGCAGCTTGGTTCATCTGCCCATCATACACTAGTGCCTGGCTGCCATTCATAGGCTGGTAGTGTGATCCGGATTGTGGTTTGACCATTTCTGAAGGCTGCATACCAGGGAATGCTGAAAAGTGACCTTTCAGAGGGGCTGTGCCTGGCAGAACCATAGGACTGGGCATAAAGACTTGGGATCTGAAGATTTACAATAAAGATTAACATAGAAATGAGTTTTAATTAATTACCAAAATGATAATGTTAAACATACTTATATAGAAAGCTATTAATCTTGACGTAATGCGGGGAGGGGGTACAAGAGGGAAAGCACTCATAACACAGTCCACAAATACTAAGCATACAAACCTGAATGGTGGGATGGAGCTAAACATTTCTTGAGACTGAGAAACTGGAAGACCTCCCCTCAGACCAAGCTGGGCCTGTGCTTGGATGGAAGTGTGAAGTGAAAGTGGGATTTGCTGAGCTGCTGCAGCCTGTAAAAATGTTTAGAACAAACATGCTGAAAACATTTAGGACTCAAATCATGTGTGCACAAGATAGTTTAATATTTAACTAATTAAACTAATTAATATTAAAAATTTTCCAGCTCTGAGGCATTTCTTGTTTGCAATGGAGATAAACAGGTTGACAGAGGAGATTAGACAGGAGTCCCTGTGGACTGTGATGTTTGCGGATGACACAGTGATTGGTAGCGCAGGGGGTAGGTGTGACAAAGCAAGATGCAGATAACAGGAAGTTACAGAAAATTATGTTCCACTGTAGTGACCCCTAACTGGAGACGCCAAAAAAAAGATTTAAAGTTTGTGTATGAGAGCATGTGCAACAAGGCATTATGCAGTGAAACCATCAGTTTGAAAGATTTGTTAGCTTTAAAAGGGGAAAAAAAATTTAGATACTGTTTATGTTTTATTGTAAAATAATTCAAGGCTGATCAAATATGCAGTTGCATGGTAATATTCAATACACAAATTCAACTAAACAACTATTTGGATACACAGGGAATGAACAGCACAAAAGCATAGCCCCGTTTCCCCATATTCTTGCATTCCTCCCACAAAACATGCAAAGGGACAGAGTTGTGTTTTTTCCAAATCTACAAAACAAATATAGACTGGGTTATCATACTTCCATGTAGGCTCCAGCAATATTGCTAGGTAGAAGAGTTGGTCTACTGTTTCATGGTAAGAATGGAATCCACATTGAGCTTAAGATACAAAGGGGTATATGGAGTGTACAGGAAGAGGAGTACCTCAGATGGGGGAACACGTGGTGCTCCCGGGAGCAGTTCGTCCGCTTTGGTCCTCACCTGTCACTCAGCTCTCACCTGTGGCTCCCGGCAGCTGTTAGCATGCAACAGCGGCCATACCCCGGACAACGGCTTCCACTGGCCGGCTAAACCAGGTGAGGGTAGCCGATGGGCCCAAACCCTCTGTGAACTAGGTCTGCCTACCTACACATGCGAAGTCTGGACGTCGGCAGAACCTGCGGAAGAGACCTTTTAGGTCCAACGGAGGTGAAGGTGATTACAGCAATGCATCGTGGAGTGCATAGAGCAAGATGAAGCACGTAAAACATCTTGGTCATCCACTGCATCCGTACCCATCTCCGGTTGTCATGACTTAGGTCTTACCACTGGATACAGGTGGTCCCGGACGAGAGAGTGAGGTCGACGCTGCGCAACTCTTCCTCACTATAAACAAAGTCAGCCGCGCAAGTCATCAGTCATCAATCTCACATCATCTTTCAAGCCCTGTGGCGATGGGTAAGCGGCGAAGCGACAGGTGTGGTGCACTGGGAGTCGTAGCCGCAAGCCTGCACACAGGCGATTCAGGCCATATGGTCGCTCTTCACTTACCAGAGCAGAAGTGGAGTTCGGCAGCCACCCGAGTGTCTGAGCAGCCCTATTCAGGACAGCACTGCTCACCTCCATGTATGAGGAAGGGGCTAGAAAAGGTGCCCCAAAGATTGCCTGCTCCTTTCCACCCTGGCCGGCTAGCCGCAGTCGGCGGGGACCCAACTACGCGGTCGAAATTTAAAAACAAAATCTATTTCACTAAAACTTGCTACATGGAACATCCGCACCCTGCTTGACAGGGATAACATAGACCGACCCCAACGACGCACGGCACTCATTGCCCACGAACTTGCCAGATACAACATAGACAATGCCGCTCTCAGTGAAACCAGACTCTCCGGTGAAGGAGAACTTACAGAAAGGCTTGCTGGTTACTCATTCTACTGGAGCGGACACGACCCCGACTCAAGGCGAGAAGCTGGAGTTGGCTTTGCTATTAAAACCTCTCTTGCGAGCAAACTCTCCAGTTCCCCGAAAGGAATCAATGATCGTTTCATGACGTTGAAACTCCCCCTCATCCATGGAACGAAGGCTGCCACCATTGTCAGCGCATATGCACCCACCATGACTAACCCAGAAGAGACCATAGACAAGTTTTACGAAGACCTGAACACAGTCATCTCCTCCACTCCTACTGCAGACAAACTTATTCTCGGAGACTTTAATGCACGTGTCGGCAGTGATAACACCCCCTGGGAAGGGGTTATGGGGAAGCATGGGGTTGGAAAGTGCAACAGCAACGGCTTGCTGCTCCTTCAGACCTGTGTTAAACATGGCCTTCTAGTAACAAACACAGTCTTCAACCTCCCCACACGCAACAAGACATCCTGGATGCACCCCCGCTCAAAACACTGGCATCTAATCGATTAAGTCATTGTTAGAAACAAGGACCGACATGACGTGAAGGTGACTAAGGTCATGTGCGGAGCAGAATGCTGGACAGATCACCGCCTCAAAGATGAAAATCCACATCCAACCTAAGAGAAGACCTCAAGCCACTAAAGCTCCGAAACGCCTTAACATCAGCAAGTTGAAGATCCCCGATGTCAGACAGACCTTTGTTGACACCCTGGATGAACGCCTTGCTTCCATCACTCTGGATAACCAGGACGCGGAGATGGTGTGGACCACACTTCGTGAGACGGTGTATAGCACAGCCGCTGAGCGCCTCGGACTCTCTACCAGGAAACAAAAGGACTGGTTTGATGAAAACAATGCAGCGATCCAACTGCTACTTCAGCAGAAACGCCGGGCATACAAGGCGCTACATGACTATCCAACGTCAACAGCAAAGAAAGTTGCACTGAGAAGCATCCGCAGCAACGTCCAGCTGCAACTGCGCCGGTTGCAAGACTCCTGGCTGAGTGCGAAAGCTGATGAGATTCAGGGCTTTGCAGACAGGAAAGACATGAAGAACTTCTACAGAAGCCTGAGAGAAATATATGGCCCTACCACCTCAGGAGCTTCCCCTGTTCTCAGTGCAGACGGCTCTACACTCATCACAGACAAGGAAAAAATCTTAGAAAGATGGGCGGAACACTTTGCTAGTGTGTTGAATACACCTTCCGTCATCAACGTTGAATCCATTGAAAGACTGCCCCAGTTTCCAGAGAACAAGGCACTGGACGCTGTTCCAATGTTGGAAGAGTTACAGACAGCCATTCGCCAGCTGTCCAGTGGTAAAGCACCTGGCTCCGATATGATTCCTGCCGAAATCTACAAAGAGGGTGGACCAGCGTTGAAGGATAAGCTGTTGTGTCTAATCCAGATCATATGGCAGACCGAAATTATACCACAGGACCTCAAAGACGCTTCCATTATCCACCTGTATAAACGCAAAGGAAACCGCCAGGCCTGCGATAACCACCGCGGAATATCACTACTGTCCATCGCAGGCAAGATATTGGCCCGTGTCCTACTGAACCGCCTGAATGTACATCTTGAGGAAGGTCTCCTACCAGAGAGTCAGTGCGGTTTCTGCAAAGAACGTGGGACTATCGACATGGTGTTTGTTCCTGGCATTTCTCTTGGAGCTGCCTGGCAGCAAAATACGGACCTATATTCTACATTTATTGACCTGACCAAGGCTTTCGACACGGTCAGCAGAGATGGCCTGTGGAAAATCATGAAGAATTACGGATGCCCTGACAAGTTCACTGCCATCATTCGACAGTTGCATGATGACATGCTCGCCCGAATTCAGGACAACGGTCAGTCATCTCAAGCATTCCCTGTCACAAACGGCGTGAAGCAGGGCTGTGTCCTGGCCCCCACACTCTTCAGTATCATGTATTCTGCAATGCTGGCTGACGCGTTCAAGGATTCCATTATGGGCTTGTCAATCCGTTTCCGTACCGATGGATCAGTCTTTAACCTTAAGAGGCTTCAAGCGAAAACCAAGGTCAAATGTAACACCATCAACGAGCTTCTGTTCGCGGATGACTGCGCCCTCAACGCTGCCTCAGAAGCCGACATGCAGTACAGCATTGATATCTTTGCCGAGGCCTGCAACAACTTTGGTCTCACAATCAACACAAAGAAAACTGAAGTGATGTATCAACCAGCCCCCAGGAAGCCCTACGTGGAACCCACCATTACCATCAGCGGGCAGTGTCTAAACGTGGTGGACAAATTCACCTACTTGGGCAGCACCCTTTCCAGAACTGTTGTCATGGACGACGAAATGAATGCCAGACTGGCAAAAGCAAATGTAACATTTGGCAGACTCCGCAGCACCGTGTGGGACAGGAGAGGTATCAGACAAGAAACCAAGATCAAGGTGTATCGTGCAGCAGTCCTCTCTACATTGCTCTATGGATGTGAAACGTGGACAGTATACCAGCGTCACGCCAAGAAATTAAATCACTTTCACATAACCTGCCTCAGAAAGCTTCTTGGCATCAAGTGGCAAGACAAAGTACCTGACACGGAGGTTCTTGCCAGAGCGGACCTACCCAGCATCTTTACCACCTTGATGCAGTCTCAACTCCGATGGGCAGGACACGTAGCCCGTATGGGTGACAATCAGCTTCCTAAAAAGCTGTTCTTTGGTGAACTCACGCAAGGCAAGCGCTCCCAAGGAGGTCAACGTAAGCGCTATAAAGACACACTCAAAGCAGCCCTGAAAGCCTTCAACATCAATCCTACTAAATGGGAACAGACAGCTCAGGACAAAACCAAATAGAGATCGGCTGTCAAGAAGGAGGCTCAATCTTATGAAACCAGCAGGACTGCGGCAGCTGAACGCCGCAGACAAGTCAGAAAAAACAGCATTAGACCGTCGTCTGCTGCAACCATTTCCTGTCCGCATTGCCAGAGACTATTCCGAGCACGTATCGGACTAGTAAACCATCTACGCACCCACCCAGACCCACCCCATCCTTAACCAGATGACTAGATGGTCCTTGTCGATTTGACGGACAAACGAACGAAAGATACAAATGAAACAACCACTGGATGAAGTCTCCCCACCAACACCCTGGCACAGGTTTTTCCTAAAAGGTAGAGGACAGTGATCCCTCTACAGCTGGAACACACTGATCAATTTTTTTAAATATGGGGACCACCACAACAGTCTGCAATTCCAGTGTCATGCGATACTGAATGGGTTTTAGCCATGCAATCACAATAGCTAGTTTTTTTCAATATCTCTGTTCAGATCTCATCCATTCCTGCAGCCTTATCACCACCACAGTGACTCTGGCAACAGTGTGGTGATCACTGCCCACCAGAGGAGTCCAGTGATTCCTCCAGATAAGACAGCATGCCCACCAAGCTAAGAAGTTCCTCAAAGTTTTCCTTCCATTGCTTGAGAATTAACCCAGAAAAGGCCAGCACCTCTCTGTCCCTGTTTAACACAGCCTGGGCAAGGTCATGCCTTACCCTTTCCGGGGCTTTGAACAGTTTGACAGAACAGCCTCAAGGCCCTCTTGTAGTCTTTCCATAGCCTCTCCAAACTCATCCAATGCTCAAGCTTTTGCTTCAGAATTAAGGTGGCCTTTAGGTAAAAGCTTACTCTCAACCTGACTTGGTTAAGAGGTACAGACAGGCTTAGAGAGAACTGCTTCCAAAAGTGTTTACGGAAGTAAGAAAAAAAGCATACTTATTTTGCAATAAAATGTACAAATATTTCATTTATTAGAAGGTGTAAAATGAAAAGGATTATTCATTTTGCAAGACAGGGTATTCTGTATGATAACACAGTTGATTACAAAATTTAGCTTGCTTAATGGAAGTTAGATGAAAATACTTTTATAGAGGAATGTTACCTGTTGATAGTTCTGCTGCTGAGGCATTGTGGGAGGGACCAGGCGAGGTTGGCTTGGGTAGACATGACCATCCAGATAAAGAGGAGGAAGGTGACTGCCTGTAGGTTTTTATAAAAAAACAAATTGTTTGCAACCGGAAGTTTAATACCAATTAACAGTTTTTTTTTTTTTTAAAAAACCAAAACTGAACCTCAAATAAGTTGCTCAAACTTACACAATTTCATTGCAGTGGCAGAAACCAAACCAGTGAGAGCACCTTAGACTCTATATGATATTGCTTAACTAAAGGACATTAACATCCTGCCGAGATGTGCAGATTACCTGGAAGGCTTTTTTTTCCCCCCAATATAACAAAAATAACAGGACTTGTATGAAAAGATGAGGTGACAAATATGATTAGAAATTAACTAGGATGTACACTGAATTGTTGTATCATATACACCACCACTTCAAAAAAAAACAGCAAACTCTAACACACACACACACATATATATATATACACATATATATACACACACATATACATATATATATACACACACACACATACATATATACACATACATACATATACACATACATACATACATACATATACACATACATACATACATACATACATACATATACACATACATACATACATATACACATACATACATACATATATATATACATACATATATACATACATACATATATACATATATACATACATATATATATACATATACATATATATATATATATATATATATATATATATATATATACACACACATACATACATATATATATATATATATATATACACACATACATACATACATATATATACACATACATACATATATATATATATATAATGATATCATTCGATGATGAGGGTGTATATGTCCGTGTGCATCACTGTTTCTTCCGAATGGACTAGGGCTAACGCAGCTGGACGGAATGGAAACTTAAGCCTATTATGAGTTGATGACGAGCTGATTAGTTTTTGCGCTGGAAGCAGTCTTAAAACAAAGCCTGGTGGTGCCTTCTTTTACTGGTGACTCCCCTGCTTCTCCCTTCCAGGCTATGTACCAGGGGAGTCAACCAGCTGACCTTCTTTACTGGTCTGGTGGCTTTTCCGATCCCTGGCTCTGGTTTTGCCCACCCAGAGAGAGACTTGGGCTCCCCAATGACCAGGACGCTCACGCTGGGGCTTCCACTTCCCAAGTCCCCGACTCCCGTTGTGGCGAGCCAACCTTCTCCTGATCACTTTTGCACCAAACAAGTGCTCAGCAGGAGCGACCACTACCATCGGCCCTCGGGTGCCGGTCAAACACCAGTCAGGCTTGCCTCTCCCAGCTACCTGCAATCAGCACGAGCCTTCGCTCGCTCACACTCGCTCTCCTGCACCGGCTTTCTCCTTCTTGCTTCATTCTCCCTTGAGGTTTTTTTTTTTTCTCATTCCTTCTTTTTCCTGCCCCTTTGCACTTCTATTATATGATCCAGGGACGTGGATCAGGTGTGGCAATCAGCAGCACCCGGCAACAATTACGGATACAGATGACTCCTCACCTATGCACTTAAGTGAGGACCGCCCGCATTACAAATTCCCCCGGGAACCGCTTCCAGCCACAATACCAAGCCCCCTCTCTAAGCCGCGAAGGCGACGATTATTTATTTCAAAAGTGGCCTTTTTGACTTGAGCTGTGGACCTGCCAACACCACAGTCGGATGTGGACCAAACAACTATTTACTGCAAATGCTGATGAGCTAAAGTTGTCGCTGGAGGTGGCAATACAAACAATATGCTGCACCATCTTAGTTCCATACATTCATGGTACTCCAAATTATGTTTGCAGCTAAGATTGGCACCCTCCACATCCTCAGGTAAAACCGAAAAAGCTAGAGGACACTCAAGTCAGACGTCACTTTTAGATGCGTTTGCTAGAGGTACTGCCTACGACAAAAAAAAAATCAAGCGGTGGATCGAGATAACCAATGCCATTACAATCCATACAGCTAATGTGTAAGTGGACAGATTGTTAACATTAAAAGAAAGTGTAGTTGGTTTACAAAAAAATATTTACTATTTATTTCTTTCCCAAGACATGTTCAGTGCAATATAACTTGACAAGCACTTCTGGATATTTTACTAAGTCTAAATGCCTCTTTGGATGGTTGAAAATATGTTGTCAAAATTATAGTTAAAGGTTCTATATTTTGACGGCAACTGTCATGTAATGTGATTCCTTCTCTTCATTAGTGCCACCCCCTTGAAAACTATCACTTTATGGGGCCATGCAAACCTTCATTGATACTTGTGTGCACATTAAAATGTTTTTTTGTACAATGTACAATTCTCATGACAGTGGGATAGGTTATTCTTGCCAGTCTACTGCAATAATTGCAGTGGAAAATGTGATTAACATCCACTCATGCATGGGGAAAAAATACTGTTGAATACCATTAAACTGGTATAATTTTGAAAAATATCTTGATATAGAATTTTGATCATACCGCTCAGCACTACGCAGCAGAGTCTAGCTTGTGCCACCACTTTAACCATCATGACATACGTGGCTCACAAAAAAAAAAAAAAAAAAAAAAAAACTGACATTGGCTTTAAGCTACCTAATTAAGTATTTCAGCCTTTTCACAGGAGGTTAACATGTAGTTTAGCCTCTATTCTGCCATATGCTCATAATAAAGTGTTTTACTTAGAGGTCTGTTGTACTTTAATTACTTTGGTACTTGTACTCATCCCCAGTCATGTCTCAGATAAATACAAATGCAAGTTTTCAGCATAATATTTCTAGTTTTAATCTGTTTTGAGTCATCCTAAAAATTATGCAAACAGAAAAGTTGATTTCAGTAAGCAGATAAATGATGCAAAGCCATTCAGTCTGTTAAAAAAAACAAAAAAAAAAAAAAGTTTACATAAGTGGCTAAAAGTACTTTCATGTAAAAGCCTCTTCAATAAACAGAAACCCCTACCTTGCATCGATACAGATGGTGCAACAGATGCCACAGGCATGGGTGGCATAGTTACTCCTCCAAACGAACTGTAGCTGACACCACTGGAAGAGCCAACGCTACAAGCAGGCTGTACCCCAGGGCCAGCACCACCTGGGGAGCCTTGCTCTGGAATGCTCTGAGAGTTTTCCCAAGCTTTACGTGCAGACTCCATCTGTGAAATATTCCAAATTTTGGCATTAATAATCTGACTTGTAACACAACATTCTCTAACCCACATAATCTATTTCAGGGTAGCAGATGGCCTATGCCTATCCAGCAAGCACTTGGAGCAAAGCAGGAAGCAGCTCTCGAATTCCCAGTCCATGAGAGAATGCATCCATGCATGCACACATACAAGGCGAATTTGGAATTGCCAATCGGCAACTGTTGGGATGGAGGAGGAAAACTCCTCCAGGAAAGCACAGAATTCAAATCTAGGATGGTGAATCCATGAGGGAGTAGTACTAACTACTGCACCATAATGGACCCCAACACATGGATACAAATAGTATTTATGTCAAGGGGTTAAAAATCAATGTTTCAAGATAAAATTGACTAATACCACATGAATGTCCATTGTTTTATAGTATAAAAAAAACAGTACACCACAACACACAAAAAAATCATCCATTGTTTAAATTAACTTGAGCATTTACCTTCAAGGTAAGATCCACATTGGGAAATGAGATGGGGTTCAAATTAATTGCAGGCTGCAGATCTCTTCTAAGCATTGGAATTGCCTGTGTAAGAGCAGCCTACAAAATGAAGAATGAATGCAAACAAATGAGTGCAAAATGGAGCAATTCTGGTTAGAGTGCAAGTTTCAATTAATTAATAAGAGGACATACTGCGCCAAGGTTTACAAGGTACACATTTTTTTCCCCGAAAATGTAAAAAGTTTAAAAGTTTAGTATTAATTTACAAAAAATGTCACATGATGGATGTGCAACCAGCTTTTTTGAATGAATCTCTCAAATTATGAAGACCCACAAAAGTTGCTTCAGTAGTTAGTTTTAATTTGTCAGTTCCACTACACAACCTATGAAGAGCAAAGAAGTGAATTCAATTTTGACACCTTAAAACAAACAAAAAAAAATCACTAAACTCTACAAAGTACTGCTGACAAAGGGAGGCCTGAAATATATCAATCTGCACTGTTAACAATGCTACATGAATGCTTTTTTTATACAGTTTTCTTACTCTGAGGTTTTTTTCTTCTTTATTTTAAAAAAATACCTCACTGTGCAACTGAAATGGAGTTATTTAGCACTGCTGTTTTAAGAGATAATGTGTCTTCATGATGCCAGTAGAGTCCCACAGAAGACTGCTGGATAACCTTTTATATTAGGTATTAATGCAGCATAAAGAAAGTCTGGAGGGACTTTTTATACATATGAACGCAACGTTTGCAGAGTGGTGGAGTATGCACCTAAATGTGAAACTGAATAAAGCTTTATCACATTATATGTGTGCATTTAAAATGTCTTTATTCAAAATAAAAGGATTCTCCCTAAATATATTTAAACCTCTTAACAGCATTAATTTAAAATTAGTTACCAAGGTAGATAAAACCAAATAAGGAAAAAAAAAAACCCCAAAAAACTTACACTTCCAACTAAAGCATCCTGTAGTTTGGTGACTGGATTTGAAACAGGAACAGGAGCAGAACCTGGAGGCAAACTGAAGTCTGAATCCTGAAGAAAACATTTTGTTTTTAGAGATACCTTATAAATATTACACTCTTTTTTTCAAATGGTATCTAGTTAGGTTATTTGGATTAGAAACATTAGGGAGGTACTAAAAAGGTTTTATATAGTCCAGATCAAAATGTTCAAAAAAGAAAAAAAAACAAAAAACGACGACGTGTGTTTATCATGCTTTTAAAGATTTTAATATTCCTAATCTATAAACACTTACCAAAAACTGTCACTGCCAGTGATGTTAATTGTACTTTACCTTATATAAACTTACTTTTGCATTAATTTTTGGATGTTTTACATTTTAGCTTCATACCATCCAAGCCTACCTTCTGAATGATAATAAAAAATAAATGCAATATGCTATTTATAAAAAGAGCAATGTATACTAAACTGAGAAAAAATGTATTAAACAGAATGGTGTTTAAAGTTCATACATTTTAAATTCAATAATTTTAGAAATTGTAATTGAGAAGTAAAATATATACAAGTAAATGTTTTAATGCTGTAGAAGGAGCGTTAACTTATTTTCAATTAAGAGTATTATTGAAATATGTAGTTTGACTAGGGGTATACAAACATTTGCATATAAAACAATATACATGTGCCTTCAGTGTAGCTTGAAGGTCTATGCTGAACAATCACATCGGTAACATGAGACGCTGTAGAAACAGTGTGTCTGAACAACATTTTTTGGTTCTGAAAAACAGCTTATTTCTTTAATGTCATGGGTTTATCTATTTGCATATTCCACAATAAACAAAAATCATCAATTACCTTTGCACTGACACCAAATTCTATGGGTGGAACAGGTAGAACAGATTCACCATGAATGTCTACTCCATTTACAGCTGGCATACTCCCTTCAAGCCTCTCCATTCCCTCAGAACCCTTTCTGTTTTTCAATGATCTCTCATTCCCAATAGGACCAGGCTTATGTTCTTTGCTTTGTTCAGGATTAGCATCACATTCCTAAAATACAATAAATTGCAACTTTAAAACAGTAAGTAAACTTAAACACAGCCAATCAAGAATTACGGGGAAAAAAAACAAAAAATGTCCTTAAAGGTCAATTTTTGAAAAGATTAATAAGCGCGCCACCTTTTTATCAATTTGTTTGGGAGTCCTGTCTTTCAGACCATCCGTTTTTGGATCCGTTTGTGTGGGTCCATTAACTTCTTCTGGCTTCAGAGTACCATAAGGGGAGCTTCTTTGTGAAGAATTGGCAGAAGATCCCTGAGACTCCGCGCTCAAATCAATACCACTGTCAGTCTGACTTCCTTTAAAGACCTAAATAGAAGTAACAAATAAAAATGTAATTTGAAAATTTTTAACAAAGAGAAAATACTTAACAGATTATCTTAAATTGTATAAAGTAACATAAGACAAGCACTGCCTGTAGTCAAGCCAAGATAATACTTTTTAGGACTTAAGATGTCTTAAGATGTTCTATGCATAGGACAGAATTTTTGCAAATGAAAGAGTAGTATAAGGGCTATAAAGTTAATTACTACTACTATCGAGGGCTTGAGAGATCTAGATTTGAAAGGAGAATGAGTTTTGAAAATTTTAGTCAAAAGTGCAATAAAATATAAACCACTGAAATTGAAAACCAAAATGGATGCAAAAAAAAAAAAAAAGTAATACAAATAGGAGCCACACAAAGCATAAATGGTAAGGCGGCCAGGGGGGTTGGAGGTGTTGGGAATGTATGTAATCTGAATGTTCAACAGGCAATGGGTGCAGCAATGTTGAGAGCACATCTATATAGGAAAGACGTGATATAAGCTAAGACAGACAGATCTGTAGCTGGGTAAGGAAGATCTCCATTTTAGAGATGGAACTGGCAGCTTTTAATCCTTGGATGGGGATTATATTGTGGTAATGTCACCCTAAACGAATTTCTGACCAGTTACGAAATGTTTCAGAGGAACATGAAAACAACAAATCTTCCAGAAAAGAGCACAGAGATCAAAAGAATGAACACAGACTCTTCCAAAACTAGTACTACCAATTTGAACAAAAAGAAATATGCAGTGGGTGAGGAATTAATGAATAAAATAACCCTATGAGCAACACCATAACTGGTGAAAATAAATAAATATTTCCATGAACAACATTATAACTGGCACTGGGTGGAGAGTTCACAAAGCTTGCCTGTGATAAAAAGTGGAAAGTTGTTAAAGGTACAAGTCTGATTTTGTATCTACTGTGTTGAACAGATAAACAAATATGTAGCTTACACAGCAGCTATGCATGTAAAGCACTTGATTGAACTAATATTGGCAAGAGCATTGTGCAAATATTGTTACCTTTAGCTTTTTATGCATCTAGAGCTGACATTTTATATAAATGTAAAAATGATTCAGCAAGCCAATTAATGCATGCAGTTCATTAAAAAGATGCAATTAATAGCTTATCTTTGAGACATATCAGTTGGGGGAAAAAAAACTTATAAAAGAAAAAACGTACAATTAAAATATTATTAAAGAGATTATTATAGGGCCTTATAAGTGATTTCAAGTACTTTCTTTAATATATCTATCTATCTAATAAATACAATATACATAAAGTGACCTAAAGAGAAACACATTCCCATTTCTCTGCATAAAATAGCCTACTTTAATCAGAGATACTAGAGAAAGTGAAATCAAAATCTTTAATTACTATGAAAATATTAGTAAAAACTTTGAAATTACAGTTCTAACCCTTCCTGAGAAGAGCCTAGGTCCAGCTCTCTGCCCCTTTCATAAAATAGGTTCAATGATTGAAACAAACTTGGAAAAAGTTTGCTTTTACATATTATATTGCTTTACCAAAAATATTTCTCAAAGCCCCTGAATCATTTTATATGGTACACTTACACTATGAGGACCAAACAACAATGCTACCAATTCAAAGTCCAATGCCTTAGCCAACTATTTCACACTCCCTGTTAATCCGTCATACACTGAAAAGGTACGCCAAATTCAAATTCAAATAATGCATAAATATCCAATCCCTACCATAAATCAACACTTGCCTCACTGGAGTTGGGTTCAGATCCAGAAAAAGCTGTCACTGGCTTTGTCCAGGCATCTCCACTTGTAGACTGAACAGCAATAGCTATAAAACAAGTTTACAAAAATAAAAATGATAGATTTATACTTAAATCATTGTATTGCCATGTCTTGGAAGAATAAAGTAAAACAATGAACTTGAGTGCTACAGTTCTACAGCTAAAAAGTCACAACTGAATTTTCATAGGAGTGGGTGAGAGAAGGGCAGAGGGACAGTAACACTTAAAAATAAACTTTTATTACTTGAACATAGATGCTGCATGTGAGAGAAATTTTCACAGATAAAACATACTTGAGCTGCTACTCTCCCAGATCTCAGTCCCTAGGCTACTGGAAGATACTGCTTCATCAGTCTGCTCCATTGAAATGTTGCTCTGCTTCTTTGCAAAACGAGGTGGGATCTTAGAAACCATAACTCTGCTTTTTACAGGTACCTGAAAACAAATGTTCACTATCAATGTTAATCTTGAGGGATTTTATACTTAAAAAATAGATGTTACAAGTAAATACCTGTGTGCTTTGCTCTTTCTTCCTTCGTTCTTCTTCCTGCTGACGGCGCTGTTTCTTTGAAATTACTTCTGTGAAACCTTCTCCAGTAGTGACTGCTATATTTTCATCGGGGGGGGGGGGGGGAAAGAGCGCAAAGGGCTATTACCTTCTAAAAGTTAATCTGGGTAACCACTATTAGCTTGTAAAAATATTCATTATGAAAGTAGCAACCACATCAATCTAAAGTCACTTACTGGAATAACCAAGATCACAGGTAGACAATGAATCCTGTTTCTCAATTTTAGAAGCTGCACATTTCAGGCCTTTCTCCACCTTTTTATTTGATGATTCAGAAGAACAATTAATGGGGCTGTCAGAGTCAGATTTGAGAGACTGGTCGACACTGTACACCAAACCAGAACTTAAATCTGACAGGGCATCATCCGAACACCTGGGCCATAAAAACAAAGCCACTTGTGATCAGATACCAGTTTTTAAAATATACTATTAACAAAAAGCACACACTGATTACACAATAATGGGTGATTGTACCCAGGCTATTTAAAATACTTTACACTAATATTCCCTTACATACAAATAATCCAAAGGTAAACAAACAAAACCTCTGCCCTAGATGGTACAGTAAAGGGGTACGTAATTTTCCACACATGAATCTATGCTATGAAGTATGTTACATAAATAAATATATCTTCTGTTTTAAAGCAGAAAATCATCGATGCTGGTGAATCAGTAGTCATTTGTCCTCATTTACATCCTTGGCCACAAGGCCTTAGGAGATTCAGAAGGATCCATTGAAACATCATGTTAGTTGTCACCAGTGTGAAACACATTAGTATACTCTTATGTAATAAATTGGTCTCCTTAATAACTTACCTTTTATTCTGCCAGCTATCTGTTCTGCAAGTTGGATCACCAGATCGGACAACTTTATCCCCTAGGCTCGTTAGGTCCCCCTTACGATTTTGGCGCTCCATTAAAGGTCTCTGACTTGAAAAGCTGCGTTTAGACAACTCTCTCTTTTCTCCAGAGACATCAAAGCTGTGATTGAGGTCAGAAGGTAGCTCAGCTTGAGAAAGCCCTATTCGTTTTTCTCGCTTCTCATTCAAATCACTGCTCTCTGAGGCCGTTTCCCAGTCTTCTGCTGCATGCTCTGAGGGACCATGGTAGATGCTATCCCTGCTTCTTACAGAGTGATGGGCCTCTTTTTCATCCATATGTGATCTGGAAGGCCAACTACTAGAGAAATCTGTATTATGATCCTCATTACTCCAGTGTGAGCCAGTTTCTCTTTCTTGTCTCAACCGTCTAAATCTTGGAGGTTTGTCTTGACGAGGAGGGCGGCGACGCCTCATGGGTCTGTTTTCAAGATTGTCACCATCCAAGTTGTAGTCATCACCCCCTCTGTCTTCAAAGCCATTCTCAACATTAGACCCAGAATATTTGTGTGTGTATTTCAGTGAGTCTCGTTCTTGAGGCCTTCTAGAAGAAAAGGATTCATTCCCACCACCATATCCATTTTCTTGAATTGCTCCAGAAAAGGTTCCACCTCTACCTCTCCAAGTTGAATTTTCTCTTATACCAAAACCTCGACCATAACCAGTGTTAGTCAGTCTTGGAGGAAGGCTTCTTCCAAATGTCCGGTTAACTTTGGACTTTTCTCGTGTTTCACTCCCACTACCTTGCTCATCTATGTACACTTTGTTGGATCTCCACGAGTCCTTGGTGTCTACCTTCCTCAAATTTGAAGTTTCAGAGTGAATGGATTCACTAGCATTTTCAGTCCCCTTTTGTCTCCGACGTTTGGGTAACTCTTCATATTCAGATGTTTCACTCAGAGTTTCACTGACATTGCGCCGACGAGGTTTTCCTCGAGATACTTCCTCAACTTTGGAGAAATCTCGTATGTTACGACCTCTTCCAACTCTTTGTCCATTGAAGCCTCCACGACTGGAGTCTCCACGACCTCTACCTCTTGAATTGAAGTCTCTAAATCCTCTCCCTTTTCCTCTTCCAGGACCCCTGGAACCGCCAAATGCCTGTTCTTCATCAATGAAAATCCAATTATTCCGACGAGAAACAGAAGGATCACTGGAATCTTTTGAATAAATTTTATTCTCCCATCTACTCTCCTTCTGCTCTGGCTCATTACTACCTTCAGCAGACTTATCAGATTTAAGAGTGGGGAAATATTTATCTTCAGAAGCAGAGAGGGAGGGGGGAACATAATACTTTCCACCTATAGGTAAACTTAATTCCTTTTTAGAATCACAAAGTGGTGGAACTTCTTTCTCCTTTATTTTGTAAGGGACTGGTTTATCCTCTGGCTCTGTTTTAGGTTTCTCATTCTCTTTATCTTCAACTTTCAAAGCTTTAAGCACTGGCTTCTTAATTGGACCAGTTCTCCTTGAGTGCACTCTTCCGGCAGATTCTTGGGGCAAATTAGTTCCAATATTTGAAATGGATTCTTGCCATTGTGATTGTGGTTCTATTTCTTTCTTCAGAGGACCATCATTGCTCCAAAGATCAGGTGTTGTGGCCTTCTCTCGCACTGAATACTCAACCACTACTTCCCTAGAGCCGTGAGTGTCATTGCAATTAGCAGCCAGCAGATCTTTTGCCTCAGTCTGCCTATCACTTTTTGCATAATCTGTATCTGCAGAAAGTGAATGGCTTTGATTTGCGGACATAAAGGTTTCTTTTTGGCAGATTTCTTGGTCATGTGCAGATTTTTTCTGGGAAACATTTAAAGCTGTCTCCTGCCTGCTGTCCATATGATAACCAAGGCTGGTGACATCATCTGCTGGCAGGTCTCGATAGTCCTCCCCTCTTTCTTTATAGTGATCTTGCATAGCTCGTTCACTTCTACATTTAAAAAAAAACAAAAAAACAAAACAAAAAAAAAAAAAAAAAAAAAAAAACAGAACATCAGGATAAAATTGGGCATAATCCTGTCTAGGAAAACTTAATAAATGAGAATAAAAAAAATGGGCAAATACATAATTGTACGCTAGTTCTTCATGAATATTTCACAAACACCAATCAAATGTATCCAAGACTTCTTGCCACCTATCCCACACAAACTGATTTAATATGAATTTCAAAACATAGGTTCACTTTTGAGAATGACTATAGGAGGTTTTTTGCCAACAGAAAACAAATTATTTCTTACTTACTCTTTACAAGAGTGCCAACAGCTGATTAGCAAACACTATATGGCTTTATTTATTTTTTTTTTTTTTTTACTGTGCTTTTGCATTATTGTTTGCTTAAATTCTTTAACACCAATTTCCCCATCCAGGTATACTGAACTCCACTGAATAATGCTTTTATAATTTTATGCTATATTAAAACATTGAGACACCAAATTTGAGGTGAACCTCTAACATTTAAAATCATGGACTGTTAAAAGAAGATAGTTCATTACCATTTGCAGAAGTTTGTCATTTTTGTTTTTCTTTTTCCAACTTAAATCAATTATGATTCTTCTGACATAAGAATTGTTCAGCAACATTAAGAAAACTCGAAATTTATAACTGAAATTCACCTCTGATAAATAATCCCTGTGCAGACGGAAAATGTTGTGATTCTATACAAGTACATGGATAAAGCAATAAAGCTAGAATGCTGCAATTTTCAATGTGAAGGCAAAACAATAGCTAACCTGTCAACAGCTTTCACGACTTCCTTCTCATGTCGCTGATATGGGGGAGTAAAGCTTCTGGTATGTGTAAAGGAATAGCTATCCTGGCCCCAGACAGGGTAGGGCTCAGATGAAGGCACTCTTCTCTCTTGAGTTACTGAGGAGTGACAGTTTTCTTCAGGAACAGACCCTGGGCTGCTTAGATGGTCTGGCTGAACTACTTGTTTCAACATGCCTTTTAAAAAAAAAACAAAAAACAAATGAAACGTAATAAAAGATCCATACTAAAATCATTAGAAAAACAGAATTAACACATACACGTACAAGCATATTACAAAAAAGTCAGATGCCAATGAAAAAACATAACAGACAACATAGGTAATTAGATTTAGCTTATACAGGACAATGAATAAACCACTGACAAGACAGTAATTCATAGCATGCCCAAATAAGTGATGCAACGGTGGGTTTCTTTGGAGACTACTGCTACTACAACTACTGTGAAATGAGGCAGGAAGGCAATGTAAAATGTGTGATTCCAGATTCCATTAAGCACTGTCACAGCATATTACAGCAAAAAGGTGTGCTGCTTAGAACTGTTCTTGTACACAACAAAAGACATCACCTCACCCCAATAAGTAACTGCCAATTCACTATGCACAAGATTGTTTATAGCACAAGGTACAGTGGGGCAAAAAAGTATTTAGTCAGCCACCAATTGTGCAAGTTCTCCCACTTAGAAAGATGAGAGGCCTGTAATTTTCATCATAGATATACCTCAACTATAAGAGACAAAATGAGAAAAAAAATCCAGAAAAATCACATTGTCTGATTTTTAAAGAATTTATTTGCAAATTAAGTTGGAAAATAAGTATCTGGTCACCTACAAACAAGCAAGATTTCTGGCTCTCACAGACCTGTAACTTCTTTTGTAAGAGACTCCTCTGTCCTCCACTTATTACCTGTATTAATGGCACCCGTTTGAACTCGTTATCAATATAAAAGACACCTGTACACAACCTCAAACAGTCACACTCCAAACTCCACTATGGCCAAGACCAAAGAGTTGTCAAAGGACACCAGAAACAAAAATTGTAATCCTGCACCAGGCTGGGAAGACTGAATCTGCAATAGGTAAGCAGCTTGGTGTGAAGAAATCAACTGTGGGAACAATTAGAAAATGGAAGACATACAAGACCACTGATAATCTCCCTCGTTTTGGGGCTCCACGCAAGGTCTCGCCCCGTGGGGTCAAAATGATCACAAGAACGATGAGCAAAAATCCCAGAACCACACGGGGGGCCTAGTAAATGACCTGCAGAGAGCTGGGACCAAAGTAACAAAGGCTACCATCAGTAACACACTACGCCGCCAGGGACTCAAATCCTGCAGTGCCAGACGTGTCCTCCTGCTTAAGCGGGTACATGTGCAGGCCCGTCTGAAGTTTGCTAGAGAGCATTTGGATGATCCAGAAGAGGATTGGGAGAATGTCATATGGTCAGATGAAACCAAAATAGAACTTTTTGGTAAAAACCCTACTCATCGTGTTTAGAGGAGAAAGAATCCTGAGTTGCATCCAAAGAGCACCATACCTACTGTAAAGCATGGGGGTGCAAACATCATGCTTTGGGGCTGTTTTTCTGCAAAGGGACCAGGACAACTGATCCGTGTAAAGGAAAGAATGAATGGGGCCATGTATTGTCAGATTTTGAGTGAAAACCTCCTTCCATCAGCAAGGGCATTGAAGATGAAACGTGGCTGGGTCTTTCAGCATGACAATGATCCCAAACACACCGCCTGGGTAACGAAGGAGTTGCTTCGTAAGAAGCATTTCAAGGTCCTGGAGTGGCCTAGCCAGTCTCCAGATCTCAACCCCATAGAAAATCTTTGGAGGGAGTTGAAAGTCCGTGTTGCCCAGCAACAGCCCCAAAACATCACTGCTCTAGAGGAGATCTGCATGGAGGAATGGGCCAAAATACCAGCAACAGTGTGTGAAAACCTTGTGAATACTTACAGAAAACGTTTGACCTCTGTCATTGCCAACAAAGGGTATAAAACAAAATATTGAGTTGAACTTTTGTTATTGACTAAATACTTATTTTCCACCATAATTTGTAAATAAATTCTTTAAAAATCACACAATGCGATTTTCTGGATTTTTTTTCTCATTTTGTCTGTCATAGTTGAGGTATACTTATGATGAAAATTACAGGCCTCTCTCATCTTTAAGTGGGAGAACTTGCTCAATTGGTGGCTGACTAAATACTTTTTTGCCCCACTGTAAATGTTACTAGCTTTATAGTTGTCTAAACCACAATTGCACTCTGAAATATTTAACCCCCTCAAAGACTGTAAGCATTTACTAATGAGATTTTTCAAAGAGCTAGATTTAGTTAGAGCTAGTTTTGGATAATTTCTTTATCAGTTAACTAAGATATGCAGAAAATAAAATGCAGAATTCATAACAGGATATTTTATTAATATAGCCATGTCACAATTATTCAACCCCTATATAATATTACCTTTTTTAAAACCTTCAGCTAGTTTTAATTGCCTACGCTGGAACTAAAACATAATTAAGCCTTTGGGAATTCAATAATGATCCAAATTGGCTTCAACTGTGATGAATATATAAACCCCATCCATGAATGTCTTCAAGATGAGTTGTGATCATATGCAAAACTAAGGAGCTTTCACAAAAGCTGAAAGAGGAAATTATTTAATTGCACCTGAAGGGCATCGGGTATAAGATCTTCCAAAAATTGAACATTTCAAGAGGCAGCAATGGGAGCATTAAAAGGAAGCTTAAAACTTAGGGCACATCTGCAAACCTGCCTGGCTGATGAAGACAGCCCAAAATTTCATCAAAAGCCCTTAACAACTTGGTCAGGATACCAAAGAAAGAAACCCCTGTATTACTGCAAAACACCTACAAGATGACCTGATGAAGGCTGGGACAAGTGCTTCAGAAGCAACTTTAAGAAACATCAAATAAACAAAGACTTCACTGGCCACACTCCACTCTAGACCACAAAGAACAGCAAAGGTCAACTAGAATATGCCAGGAGAAATTTAGAGGCCTGTAGAGTTTTAGGAAAACAATTCTATGGACTGGTGAAATTAAATTTAAGCTGTTTGGACACATGGACCAGCATATTGTCGGACGTGAGAAAGGCCAGGCTTATAACCAAAAGAACACATTCCCCACAGTCAATCAAGGAGGTGATCATTGATGGTGTGGGGATGTTCTTCATCTGCAGGCACTGGCACTTGTCCATTTTATATTTATAAAAAAAAAAAAACAAAAAAAACAATGCCTTCCGCACAGAAATTGAATCTTAGTGATCACTGGACATGACACTGAGCAAAGCAATGATCCCAAACACATCTCCAAGCTAACCAAAGCTTGGCTGAGAAACAGATCCTGGAATGTCCTGGAGTGGCCAGATTTAAATCCCACTGAATCTCTGATAGGATTTAAAGAAGGCAGTTGCAGCATGGAAACCATCAACCACCAATGTCTGAAGGCATTTGCATGTGAAAAATGGTCAAAGATTCCAACAAACAGGTGTAGGAACTTTGTCCGTACTTGCCAAAAACAGGTCAATATAAAAGTCATAAAGGCTAAAGAATGCTCCACAAATTACTAAATCTGGGGGCTGAATAACAGTGCACATGCACATTTATGAAAAAAGTTGCATTCATTTGAATTCAAACTTAAGTCAACTTATGCACACAAATTCTAAAGTCATGTCAGTAAATTTCTGGTTGTTTAACGAGGCTGTGTGTCATATTTTCATTAACCTCATTCATATCACTGTAATGTCTTCTGAGGTGAGGGGGTTGAATATTTCTGATTGCACCCGTTTTATGCTTTTATAAAAAATTAAAAAATAAACAAAACACAGTGCAAGCAGGAATTAACTGGAAGAAATTCTGCAGATAAGAGTATTAAGTCAATTTTTCTTAATAAATGAATTTCAGTTAATCTTCATGTCTTTCATTATTTTACTAACCAATAAAGTAATGATTATGTCAGCCTTTCCTAATTTCAAGCCATAGTATAATACAGAATGTACGTTGTCCCCATTTTCAATCATTGTGGTTTTGTTTGCATGTATCATGAATTGTAAATGGCAGCTGAAAGTTTAGCTGAACTGAACACATGGCTTGCAATTGCCATCAAACTAAGCACATGTCCCAGACATTATGTCTGAGGAAGTATAGCTGCTATGGGGGGCATAAATGGACCAAGGGGATGTACAGTTAAATTTATATTTAAGTATGGTAATGTGTATTAGTGAAATTTTAATAATAATTGTTAAACTTTCTGTGAAACAAATGACAAAATATATTTCTGCAGATTTCTATTTAACTGACATTTTTCTGTACAAATTCTATCAAAAAAAAAAAAAAAAAAAAAAAAAAAAAAAAAAAAAATCAGGTTAGGAACATCAACTGGAAGTGAACTCCTTCATAACACGAGACCAGCCTACATGCTGTATCTGAAAGCTTCCAGCCGACTACTACTTTTATAGATCATAAAACTTTTACATAGATCCTAAATTCAATTTGGAATTAGGCCGAAAGTGAATGAGCAAGTGTACACCCCATCAGCTACAGTTCATCCAACAGGATCAGATTTTAAAATTCTGCTGGTTGCTCCAAATCTTCGAAGTGACATACCCAAATGCACACATACATCCAAACAGAGGTTATGCTTCAGCAAACACTGCGCAATTTCTCAAAAAAAAAAACAAAAAAAAAACCCGAAAATTTAGACACCATTACCCAAGTAAACAGACAAATAGTAACAGTATGGCCTACGAATTAAACAAAGTGTCACAGTATGAAACAGTATACTGTACAGCTCCTTACCAGGAGAATGGACAGGAGCCGAATAGTAATCTGCAGGACTGCGCCCCTGGCCTATGCAGGATTCCATGTAAGTGGGCATCATCATCCATCGTGGGTCAAAACCAAGAACGTGAGGAGGGTAATAGGAGTGCTGAGGAGGTGGAGCAGCCCCAGATGATGGATGTCCCTGCTGCTGCCAATGCATCTTGTATACTTCCTAAAGAGCAGCATTGGTAAAAACAAGAATGCTTCACTTTATGTAGCATACTAAACAACAATTTTTCCGTCTCAGGCACACACATTTTCATTTCTTTTAGTAAGTCCATGATAAATAACAAAAAACAGTACACTTCAAGGTTCCCCAAAACATTCTAAAGGCATTATAAACAATGAAAATGCCACTGCAAATACAACAAATTAGCTATATAATATGACACATGCATTTTAAAAGTAATTCCTGGAATGAGATATGTTGGGTAAAAAGATTAAAGCAACATGTTAAGGTAAAAAAAAAAAAAAAATTCAATTTACCTGTTGCTTTTGGAAGCGTGGGGGAAGGGACTTTGGGTATTTACCACTGTCTGGACTAGGAGATGTTGGCTCTGTGACATGATCTTCACTCTGAAAGTTTGTAGCCGACGTCTCCTCTGAAGGGAGTTCTTGGTTTTTAATGTAATGCTCAGCAGAAACCTCAGCTTCTTTTTTTATTTGGGGTTTTGGAAAAAAATAAAAGCGAGTTAGGAAATTACATATCAACATTACATATGCCATTTAGAATCTGACATTAAATTATACTTCTGCAGCATCAGGATAATCAGCATACCTTGCCCTGTTACATGTTTAAATAAATAGGTCTTTTAGATACATCTCTCATTAAATGCAGTTAAACTAGAAGAAAACATGAAACTCATAACTAGTTTAGAGAACTTTATGTGAGGTTGTGGTGTAGGGAAGGTTATTCAAACAAATAAAGAGAATTTCACCAAAACGTTTAAGGAAATATTTAAATAAAGATTATCTGACATAGTAAAAGACTTTTATCCAAGGGTTAACAAAGTTTCTATTAAAACATAACTTCAAAAGAGGTTACACAAGCAGTGTTCTTAAATTTACAAGAGTTAACCAGAGAGCATCAAAATACTCTTGGAACAGAAGCTCTCCAATGCACTCCTGCAAAACATAAATCTTAATCCAATTTTGCCATAAAACCATTTGCAAAATATACAGGGAACCCACATTTGCTACATTAAAATGCTTCTGCTGCTAAAAATGTGTTACGTTTGCATGCAACCTATTAGCCAAAGTCTTTAAATGCTCTACACATTTGTTTGATCCTCCACCCCCAATGGAGGGTCACTAAAATTTTAAATCTGGGTTTCATTAAGGTACTGAGAAACCCAACTGAACAAATATTCAATATCATATACAACAGAACCAAAGCTGGCTGTTAAAAGTAAAGTAGATATTCTATGCGGCTAAAAGCTCATGTTGGTTTGTGCAGTTACACTGCTCTGAAACCACTATAATCAAGAGTAAACAACTGCAGCACTTGTTTCACTCCTTGCAACAAATGACCCAGGTCAACTGAACCACTGAAAATAGTTGATATACAGTGCATCCAGAAAGTATTCACAGCGCATCACTTTTTCCACATTTTGTTATGTTACAGCCTTATTCCAAAATGCATTAAATTCATTTTTTTCCTCAAAATTCTACACACAACACCCCATAATGAAAACATGAAAAAAGTTTACTTGAGGTTTTTGCAAATTTATTAAAAATAAAAAAACTGAGAAATCACATGTACATAAGTATTCACAACTTTTGCTCAATACTTTGTCAATACACGTTTGGCAGCAATTACAGCCTCAAGTCTTTTTGAATATGATGCCACAAGCTTGGCACACCTATTCCTTGGCCAGTTTTGCCCATTCCTCTTTGCAGCACCTCTCAAGCTCCATCAGGTTGGATGGGAAGCGTCGGTGCACAGCCATTTTAAGATCTCTCCAGAGATGTTCAATCGGATTCAAGTCTGGGCCACTCAAGGACATTCACATAAATTTCCTGAAGCCACTCCTTTGATATCTTGGCTGTGTGCTTAGGGTCGGTGTCCTGCTGAAAGATGAACCGTCGCCCCAGTCTGAGGTCAAGAGCACTCTGGAGCAGGTTTTCATCCAGGATGTCTCTGTACATTGCTGCAGTCAACTTTCCCTTTATCCTGACTAGTCTACCAGTTCCTGCCACCGAAAAACATCCCCACAGAATGATGCTGCCACCACCATGCATCACTGTAGGGATGGTATTGGCCAGGTGATGAGCGGTGCCTGGTTTCCTCCAAACATGACGCCTGACATTCACACCAAAGAGTTCATTTTTTGTTCAGAATTTTGTTTCTCATGGTCTGAGAGTCCTTCAGGTGCCTTTTGGCAAACTCCAGGTGGGCTGCCATGTGCCTTTTACTAAGGAGTGGCCTCCATCTGGCCACTCTACCATACAGGCCTGATTGGTGGGTTGCTGCAGAGATGGTTGTCCTTCTGGAAGGTTCTCCTGCCTCCACAGAGGAACTCTGGAGCTCTTACAGAGTGACCATCGGGTTTTTGGTCACCTCCCTGACTAGGGCCCTTCTCCCCCGATCGCTCAGTTTAGATTGCCAGCCAGCTCTAGGAAGAGTCCTGGTGGTTTCGAACTTCTTCCACTTACAGATGATGGAGGCCACTGTGCTCATTGGGACCTTCAAAGCATCAGAAATTTTTCTGTAACCTTCCCCAGATTTGTGCCTCGAGACAATCCTGCCTCGGAGGTCTACAGACAATTCCTTTGACTTCATGCTTGGTTTGTGCTCTGACATGAACTGTCAACTGTGGGACCTTCTATAGACAGGTGTGTGCCTTTCCAAATC
>JANRMT010062802.1:12295825-12343191 GCA_026402145.1 Polypterus bichir lapradei | reverse complement strand
TTTTTTGGAATGTGATCGCGCAAGTCAGATCTAGTTGACGCACACTACAGTACATCGAGCCCGCGTGCTATTGTGGTTTTGCTTGTGTGCTTCAGTAAGTTACCGTCCCCTCGCTCTTTTTTACCGTTCATCTAATGAATTCACAGAGTATGGCTTTACCAAAACAATCATTGATCGCGAATAAAGTATCCATTATTCATGAAGCTTCAATAGGTGATCTGTCTTTGTTGGATACGTACAGACTGAATGTCAAAAGTGGTTGTGTGCATACAGTGTATCTGATGATTTCCCCTTTTAAGTATATTATCTTGAAGTATATAGTTCCAAACAGAATAATTTTTGTAACTTAACACTAGAATTACCAGACCCTACGAAAAAACTCGTAGATCCGTCCCACCTTAAATCGCTTCGCACCTCTCCGTCAGCGTCTTTTGTCCTGTAAAAGTGTCGATAGACAAGCAGCCTGCTATCGCATTCCCCCACCCCGCAGTTTTCTCAGCTCAAGTCTGTTTACCTAAGTTGCTTAGAGTTGTATAGAGTGAGAAGTCAAGCAAAATGACACCTTTTATAAATACTATATCGTTATTTGGAACACTTGCGTGGAGAGTTGCTCGCATACTGAAGAGTCTATAGCTGCAGGTGGAAGCTGCCGTCACTGTACTTTGTATATAAGAGCCAGATTGAATGTTATTTACCTTTATTTACTTACTTCCTACAGCGTAAAGTCACAAGTAGAGTGCAGAGCTTCCCATGTACATATACAAAGTACAGCGATGGCAAAAGTGCGGCGTGCATTCTTGCTCCGATGTAGAGCAGTCGTCATGATCGGAGTTCACCTCTGTTATTGCGTGTATGTGAAAATTGTGTCAAATGGGGGGGGGGTGTTATCATGAACGCGACTGAGAGAATATTTAAATATTTAAAAAAAAAAAAAAACAAAGCTAACCTTTACAAGTATCATAAATTTACACCGGTGGTTACAGACTGGAATCAGGTGTATGTTTTTATTCTGAAATAGTAAGAGCAGCTCACTTCTCAAAACTGACTCATCTCGGGTCGTACCCATGAAGTTTTGATTACCAGTCAACAGTAGATATTGTTGCGCCGCTGAACGGTCGTAGCAAATGCGTGTCAATGTCGTACCCTTATGCAGGTTCTTTTTCTGCAGTTATATTCTTGAATAGAAGCGCACTTGTTCTGTTATATTTGTACCTTTTGTGAAAGTGCTTGATACTTGGACTTCAGGCTTCACACATTATACATTCATGTCTACATTTTGTCATTTATTACTAAAACATGAAAAACGCTTCTGTTTTAACGATATGTTTACATAGATCATTGTAGACACGGAACACACATGAAATGCATGTGTTCCAAATAATGATATAGTATTTATAACAGGTGTCAATTTGCTTGACTTCTCACTATATACAACTCTAAGCCACTGACACGCAGGTAAGCAGACTTGACTTGAAAGAAAAACTGTGCTGGGATGTGATAGTAGGCTGCTTGCTGCTTATCGACACATTTACAGGACAAAAGACACTGACGGAGAGGTGCAAAGCGATTTTAAGGTGGGCTGGCTCTACAAGTTTTTTCGTAGGCTCTGGTAATTCTAGTGTTAATGGACACTAGTTGGTTCATAAATAGTCAATGTGGTGAGTTGTTACACATTTTGTTGCCCCAATAATAAAAGTGGATTAAGTCTTTGTTTTCCAGAAAAATGAAATGTTTTAGGCTAATTATTGTGTTATTTATCCATCCTGTCCATTTTCCCACTAAGTGTAGTTCAGATGAACAAGAGGCAGTGGCCAATGCCAGGAGCATTGTGTGCTGAATCAGTCAATTCTGCATGCAGCATGTTACAAGGCACACTCGCATCGCCTTCTAAAAGTTTTATCACCCCATTAAAACGCCAGAAAATATGGAAGTCTCTCTTTTGGTCCTGTGCAGTGTTTCATTCAAGGATCCTGGCAAATCTGAAGTAAAGCAAAATGCAGAAAGAATTGGGGGGGGGGGGGGGAGAAAAGCTACTCTTCATAAAGACAAACAATGTGATGTAACTGCTTTTAAAGTCTAGGATAGAGTGTAAGGTTGCCAAAGCCTTGGAAAATGTACACTAGGACTTCTGTTAAAATAAATACAGCAATGAATGATTCAAGGTACAGCGTCTATAAGCTGGTGCAAAGAAGCCAGGAAAGGTCAGTCCCCACAATGAAGATGAGAGATCACAAGGATCTAATCACATGACAATTATACATCACAAAGACCCAGCTTTTTCAAATTTACACACTGTGTTCGGTGATTGAAGTTCTTATTTCAGTGTGCACTGTTTGCCAAAATGAATTGGGGGGAGGGTTACAGAGGATTTTAAATGTATCTATTTTAGTGTGGTCTAGTGCTAAAATGAATATTTACTAATTTTTAGACATTTCTCCCTTTTTGATGGCTTGTTTGCCTTGGATGTTTCAGTGTGAAGCTTCTTTAGGGACTTTATAATTCTGCTACTTATTGATGCTTGTTGTGGTGGTGGTGTTTTTTTTTTTTTTTTTTTTTTTTTTTTTAAATGGATGAACTCCACTGTAACAAATTTAGATACATTTAAAGAAGTGTAATTAAACATGATATGATTTAGTGTTGTAAAACAGTAACCCTGTGAAAACACTAAGGCCAAAGGGACAATTACTTGTTATACTGCCCATTGTCTGGGCCACGAGGCATTTGTCCTGCTTATCTCTCATTCCTTATTTTAGCAGAGTTCTGCTTTTTCCTCTCATTCTCGTATTTACTCTTTGTTTAAAACACTTGTGTAATCTTAGTCCAGTGTACTTGTTTCAGTGTCGCTAATCAAAGGTACTTGTTCCATGCTCTAACATCATAAGAAAGATGTTTTGGCCATGGATGTTAATTTAGAATGCAGCCTAAGAAATAGTAAATCTAGCCTAGTTTTTTTTTAAATAAGTCTTTCCATGTTTCAGATGTTGTACATAGTTGGGATAATCTATCATTTTTTGCAACAGATAGTAGTTGTATAGGTTTGTAGGGTCATTGTCATCAGTGTTTATTTGCATGTGGTACAATATAATATTCATACTGCCAGTGTTAAGTTTGGAACACATTTAATATTTATTGACCAAAGCTTCCTTAAGCCTGGAAAAATCAATAGTTGAGGTTTTAATTGTGAAGTTATAACACATTAAAATAGCTCAATCTATGTGATCTTTATAATAGTGTTTCATGAGTTAGAGTGGACATTTGTGCAGCAGACCACATTTTAAATATTGCGTAACCCTTCCCACCTTCACTAAACCGTTAATCTTTGAAATTTGAGAAATGCAGACTCAGTCATATTTATGACTGAGCTTTCTTTGTGTGCACTGAAGATATTCTTGTACTCTTTGACTGCATTTTAAAGGTTATAGTTTTTTGTGCTTTTGAGTGGGGGGGGGTATCTGAATTTGTGTATGTGCAAGGTTTTAATTTAAAAATATCACAGCATGTTGGTTGTGAACTTTATTTTTGGAAAGTTAGACTGAAATCTTGTAAATGAATCTTAAAATGTATATTATACGTCATTTCAGTTTCACTTCTCAGTGCTGCATACAAAAACTGTAAAAATTTGTATAAATAAATTAAATGAATGTTGAAACCAGCATGGTGGAAACCTTTTGGGGGTTTTCAGTTGGGAGCTGCTGTCTCCAGAATAGTTAAAAAATAGTGACTCCATCTCCAGCTGTAGAATATGCCAAGTTCCTAACTGTAGCATTTACAACAACAACATTTATTTATATAGCACATTTTCATACAAAAAGTAACTCAAAGTGCTTTACATACTGAAGAAAAGAAAAATAAAAGATAAAATAAGAAATTAAAATAAGACAACATTAGTTAACATAGAAAAGGAGTAAGGTCCGATGGCCAGGGTGGACAGAAAAAACAGAAAAAAAAAAAAACTCCAGATGGCTGGAGAAAAAAAAAATCTGCAGAGGTTCCAGGCCACGGAACCGCCCAGTCCCCTCTGCGCATTCTACCTAACATAAATGAAATAGTCCTCTTTGTAGTTAGGGTTCTCACGGAGTCACTTGATGTTGATGGTCATACAGACTTCTGGCTTTTAATCCATCCATCATTTACCATACATACAGTAGAACTTCAGAACATATTTTTTCACAACATTTTACAAACACTCAACATGAATGTCCTGCTAAAACTTGTGTGGATCAAGGCTGTGAGGAGCCAAGACAAAGCCACACAGGCCTACCTGTCCTGTACGAGGTGTGGCAGAAAAGTAATGAGACTGATTTTTTATTTACCAAAGTTTTTATTTTTTTCAAACATCAATGTTATCCCCTTCAAAGTAGTTCCCTTGGGCAGCTACACACCGATGGAGACATTGTTCCCACTGTTGGTAGCAGCGCTGGAAGTCTTCAACCGGTATGGTCTTCAGCATGTCCGTTACACTCTTTTGGATGTTTTCTAAAGTCCCGAAATGACGTCCTTTGAGGACATTTTTCAGTTTAGGAAAAAGGAAAAAGTCACACGGACTGAGGTCAGGTGAATAAGGGGGCTGGGGAACCACAGGAATGCATTTTTTCGATTGTCCTTCTGCTCAATTGTGAGGTTTTTCAGCACCATTTTGGCACAGACTTTTCGCATGTGCAAATGTTCAGTCAAAATTTGAATGGTAAATCTGTTCAAATTTAATTGTTCACTCAACATTCTTAATGTTAAACGACGGTCTGATCTCACAAGAAGTGTTCACACGTTCGATGTTTTCATTGGTTTTCGAAGTTGAAGGCCTCCCTGAAAAACTTGAGCTTGGGATAAAGAATGTTCCCCATAGGCCTGTTTTAACTTTTCAAACGTCACACTTGCCGATTCTCCACGCTTAACACAAAATTTAATGGCACAACGTTGCTCCAAATTCCGCTGTTCCATTTTGCGTGACGCACAACCAAAAACACAACTTCGCTAATAGCAGTCAGAAAAATAACGTAGTTAACGGAAGGAGTTGAAACTCGCACTGAGCTATGGGAGGGTACTGATACACGTGCTCTATCAAGGACAACAGTGCAGCGTTGCCAGATCGCTTGCAGTGTTGCCAGTCTCATTACTTTTCTGCCACACCTCGTATATTCCTGACTAAGCCACAGATCTCCTGTTGTAAAGATGTGCTGTTCACTGTGAATGTGTAATTTTTTTCCCTTTTTTGGTCCCTTTTGAAAGTAATTACCATGGTGCTGAAGAAAGTTGGCACTGAGTAATAAAGCGAAGAGGGTTAAAATTGAGCTAAAAAAAGGAAATAACGAAATATGAAATTGGTTAATGTGTCGACTCCTGAAGTATGTATGTGTATATGTATGTATTTCAGAGAAGCAGTAAGGTATGGTTCCTGCTAGCAAAAATTAAATGGAAAATTATGTTGCACTTGTTTTGTGAAGTATGATTTTTACCTGGAAATGGCTTTGTTCAGCTTATGCCTTACTTTGTTGGCACAGTTGTGAAATAAAGGGAGAATTAATACTGCAAATTACTCAGAAGTGTGATTCACACCAAGGTATAACTAAGTGCATTTTGCTTTTCTTATGCAATTCCAAGCAGCTGCTAAATGTAGATATCAACATACAAGAGACCCACATTACAAATCTTAATCTTGGTATGGTTTACCCCAGGTAAAGTGTAAACGGTTACTGTGTCCCAAAGTATAAAAAAGCCACATTCCTTGCCATTTTTCTAGCTAGCTATCTAAAACTGCCTGCTGCCTTGGCTTTTTTTTCTTCTTTTTTCCTTTAAGCAGTTTAGAGTCTTAGCATCTGGTATAAACTTGTACTTTTCAGTAAAATAAATAGCCTCATTACCTGAGAGTACCTGTGGGAATAGGATTGAAAAAGTCATACACACAGCTGTGCGTTTTCATTATGTCACAGTCCTCAATCTGTGCAGACTTCTTTTTGATAGTATTTAAAATTTTCTTTTGAATTCATCAGGCCCATTCACTTTAACTCTGTTCCAAAAACCACACCACTGAAACATCAATTGCCTACTGGCTCTTGTTGATGCCTGTGCTATAGCTGATAACTCACAGACCGGAACTTCACATCTGCGACTAATTTGCTTTGTGTCCATGTTTAAACACATGTTCTTTCTGGGCTTATAATCATGCTCATCAGGCTACATTTTGACATTTTGTATTGAGATGGAATGTGAATTGTAATTGAGTACTGCCTTTGTAGAACAGTTATTTTTTACTTACTTTTTTGAATCGGGGGCTGCCCAGTAAAGAATGTAATTGGGGAACATTTAAAATGCTTAAATTATAGTGAAGAAATAAGTGTATCATGAGTCAAGCTTCTGACATGTTAGATTTGTAAATAAGCCTTGAGCAGCATCCAGCAGTGTTTAGTCATGTAAATGGCTGGTGCTATGTAGTGGCTTAATACAAGTGTCGAGTACAAGTTTGAGGGAATTGTGCATAATCTTTATAATGCACAAATAAAGTCTTGCGTGTAGTATTAAATGCAGTTTTACTGTTCACATTACGGAAATGGGAGAGAGGTATGGAAAAGAGTGACTAGGCTGATTCAGGGTTGTGAGGTTTGAGCTGTGAGCAAAGAATAAAGGAGCTGAACATTTTTTAAGAGATGGTATGAATGAATTGCAATTCCTTTTTTACATTTTAAGTAGCGATGCTCTGATCAATCGGCCACTGATTGAAATTAACCTATTGTTATCCAGAAATTACTATTGAAGACTGACAAAATAGCTAATATCAAACGTGTATTTTTTTTTTTTTACGTATTCTGTTCATAAAGTTATAATGTAATCCTAGGCCTTATAATGATCCTTCATGAAGTGGGTGTGTGCTTGCCCATTTAAAAGTGGCTTGTAAAATGAAAGCAGTCAGTAAGTGTTTAGAAAAGAGAAAAACACTACCTTTGTTAAAGTGGAGTGGACTTTTATTTCTGTGTATGTGTATATAAAAATATGGGTTGCATAGTATACTGGGAAAGCACTGAAAAGCCAAAATTTTTAAACACTAGAGGTATCAGAAGTATACGTTAGCTTTCCTTTCAACCCCCCTCATCCTTTTTCTCGACACTCTTTTTTGCAGTTTTTTAAAAATCAAAAAAAAAAAAAAAAAGTATAGACTTCATGAAACAAAAGTGCGTGCTTCAATGGGATTGGAACTTCAACTCTCTGCTCCTTTTTATAACTTTGTTTATGGCTAATAATTATTATTTAACGAAGGTTATAACAAGTTGTACTTCAAATTACAGACATTTAACATGGATATTGGATTGATTAACAGACACCAATTTACTGATTAAGTGTGATTTTTAGGGTAAGGGAGACGCGTGGCATGCGATTATCTTTCACCCTGGTTGCTGCTGGGATGTTCTGTGAACCTTGTTTGGATTAAGCGTGTTTGTAAAGTAGAAGGATTAAGCGAAAAAGGAAACTGCATATTTTATGAGGTACCCTGAGCTATGGGTACGTAATTGAAATAGCTTTAATTGATTGTTGTTTTTTTTTTTTGCTAGATATAATAAATTGTTACCCTAATGTTCAGAATCTATTTTTAAGGCTGCTGCTCAGTTTTTGTTTGCTCATCAGTTTTTGTTTTCTTTGAAGTTTTTCTCCAGTGGCTTTACTTTAATTGAGGTAGCTTAAAAAGGCCATTTAATGCAGGCAGCAAAGAAGAGGGGGAGGATCATATTAAAGTCCATCTTTACGTGCCTGTTTACAAGTGGTAACTTGCAATGTATGCTCAGAGAGTTTGTAAGAACAGTCTGCCAATGTCACACAGGAAGAAATGTTTTGTAAAGCATTTGTGTCCTGATGCTTCTTGAAGGCTGTGGAACATTTAAGACTCTGGCACATTGCATACTGAACAGGAGTTAAATTTCAGTACAGGATTGTAAAAATCAACATTTTTATTTAAAAATATAGCATATAATTAAAAGTAATAATCAATTGCTATTAACACAGTCTCTTTCTTAGTATTTTATTTAAGCTTTGATAGAACATGCTGAAATTTGGTAAAAGATACAAATATGTGTAAAGATTTAATGAAACTCCTCCACTGGCAATTTATCATTGAGCTGTCAGTTTATTCCTATTTAATTCAGGCTCTTCCTCTCTGTTTTGTTTCTGTATTGTGTATACAAGATCCAGTGATCATTTATAATACTTTATTGTTTCAGTGTTTTCTTTTTATACAGCTATATGAGCATGCTCTTAATTTTCTTGATCTTGCTGTATACTACTTATTTGTTACCGTGCAAAAAGGTTGGCATGTATATGGTGGTCTGATAATAAAATGCTTTTCTTATAACACAGGTTGGTAAGCAAAAATTTTGTGAGACTCCATGTTTAAAATTAAAGTCATGAAAATACATAACAGACTAACATATAAGAGCATTTTTTAACAATACTTTGCTTAGTAATGAAGACTGTCAACATGCACAAACCACTTTCCTCCTGTTTAAGAGACAGTTGGTCAGCAAGCCATACTTTGAGAACCACTCCTTTATGTGTGTTTCACATTGGCATGTGTGTGCATACTGGGCTTAGGCTGACTTCATGTAAAAATGTATCATTATGTGATTGCCATGTTAACTTCTATGTGCTTGCTTCTTTACTTTTATTCAAGTCATCTCACTGCATCATGAGTGCTTTTCAGGTATAATCTGGCTTTTTTTTTATAGACCTATATACTCCTGCTAAGCTTTAAATGCACGGTAATTAAGATTTTTTTTTATCCACAAAATGGCAGTTTGTGCATTTGGAAAAAAAAACTAATTCATTTTTTTTCTTTCTGTTTAATAGAAATAAAGGCATAGGGAGAGGAGCCAAGAAAAATTTTCATACTCGATGACCTTACATCGCAATGTCCGATCGTTTGGGGCAAATAACCAAGGCAAAGGATGGGAAAAGCAAGTACTCGTCACTCAGCCTGTTTGATAAATACAAGGGAAAGTCAATAGAAACTCAGAAAACTACAGGTAGGACTACAGTCTTATTGGATTTATTGAAACCACTGCATTTTCAATCATCATTTTGAGCTTTTACTTTTACCCTAAGGCACATTTTGTCTTATTACAAGAATGCACATATCCGTCAAGAATTGTTAACAAGTCAGATGCACATTTCTTTTAGTATAGAATACTAGATTGAAGAAAGCATAAACCCCACAGCCATCTCTGTACATCTGCTTTTTTTTTTTTTTTTTGTTTGTGGAAAATGAAAAATGGTCTGACCACCTCAGCAACTGTCTTTATATCTTATTGAGAATTTCTCACTTTAGAGTGCCTTAGATGTGCAGGATGTCAAGCAGTTTGTCATGGTATTTGTATCTCATTTCATCAGCATTTTTAGTGCAACGGTTGTAGTACTGATGAAACTTTACAATTCAATTAGACAATTTTAGCACTTTTTTCATGTGTACTCAATATTTAGTGCTGCTGATTTTCACTGTGACCATTTCATAGTTTATTGCGAAAATACAACTCTGTCCACTGGGGATTACTTGGAGTCTAAAGGAACATCTGCAAATAACACGCAGTTCTTGATTCTTGGAAGTCCACAAATTCTTTAAGAGCATTAATAGCAGAGTTGTCTGAGCCACAGTCTGGAAAAACTATTTTAAACTGGTTTCATGTTGCAAAAGTGCAAAGATCTCTGCCACTACAAACTCTGGAATTGAATGAAATGTAAAAAGCACATCAGAAACCTGTGCTCTTGAAATACATTCATTTAAGAAGTAATTGTAGCTGATAGCTATAATTATAAAGCATATAGATAGAATTGGCAAGCTCTCACATCACCTTACGTATGCATTAAAAACAATTTGTACAGCCAAGTGTCCTACTGTTGGTCAGAGTGTGTTTCCAGCATCCTGGGTTAAAGGTGACACCATGACAGACATATGGTTTATTTAGTCTTGGTGTATCAAACCCTCCCTCTTCCTGTGAAAGGAGAATTGAAATCTGACCAAATTGCATTGCTACCATTGGTCTTTGCAGGGCAAACAGTTTGGGTCTTTTAGGTAAAACCAGTTAGTACCAAAGCCATCTTAGTTGCCGCTCCACCTAGTACAGTACTGATCACCTTAGAGCTCAACATTCCTGTCTACTGTTCAGAAAACACTGCTCCTCATCAAACAATACACCTACATTGTCTATCATTGATCTTTGCTTGATGCAGCTTTTGTACCACATATTTTACAGCCCTCAGTCTGATTTGTTATAGATTGTTCATGACTAACCCATGTCCACCCTATTGAAGTTTGTCATGACAGTTTAAAGAAGTGACCTATCCACCATGCTAAGGCTGACAGTTGATTTACCTTTGACTTATACTTTCTGTGACTAAAATATCTGTTAATCTTTTGTTTACAACACTGTATTTATAGGTACAGTATGAACACTCTCTAATTGGTATCTTTCTCACAAGTTCAGATTGTCTTATTTTTCATTTACTAAAGATCCTTGACATCTTGATTCCAGACCCACTTCCCAGGAGATTTTTTTTTTTTTTTTTTTTTTTTGAGGCTCCTGTCGTATAACTATCATCCTCAGTTTATCTGATTTAACATAGTAAGATACATCAGACCATGATTAAGCTCACTTAAGGTTTTCATTGTAATTCCTAGTACAAATGTCTTTTTAAATTTTTTTTTAGTTTTTGGAGATTTTTCAATAGCATTAGTTTTTGATGAGATACATAAAATAACAATTCTTGTTGTAGTCATGTGATATTTGTACTTATGTCAAATTTGAAAACGTCTTCCTGTCTTTCCAGTTGTTACACGACATGGCTTACAGAGTCTTGGTAAAGTGGCCGCTGCCCGGCGAATGCCCCCTCCCGCTCATTTGCCGAGCCTAAAATCTGAAAACAAAGGAAACGATCCCAATATAATTATCGTGCCCAAAGACGGAACGGGATGGGCGAACAAGCAGGAACAAGCAGACCAAAAGAAGTAAGGAAATGTAGTCTGTCACACTTTGTAGCTTCTGTTGTATTGTTTATTGTCCAACTTTGAATGTGTGGATATCCTAGACATTCAACTCTTGGACAGACAAGACAGCCTTTGCTCTCCCAAGGCTATTCAATTTGTAGATCAGAGTCTAAAATCCTGCTCCTCTTTTTATAGTTCTTCTGCATCAACAGCACAGCTGCCGGAATCGCAGCCACAGCAGGCTTTGCAGAAATCTGTATCCAATCTACAGAAACAGGTGCAAGCAGTAAGCCAGGAGGTATGTATGTCTCCATTTATGATTTTACCAATTTTTGCCCTCTAAAGTAAGGACGAGTTGTAACCATTTGAATTTAAAAAGTCACTAGTTGTTCTTGCCTTTAATTGTAACATTTTATTTTGATATTCTAGAACACAAGTATAGGTGGACCAAAGCAATGGGCCCAGCTCAATGGAAAGCCAGTCGGTCAAGATGGTAAAGTTTCATTAAAGTATCATCAGTATTTGTGCACTTACAGTGTGTCTAGCAGGTGGTGACATTTCTATAAATGGCAGCATCCTTCAAGGGCAGGTTAAGCAGTCTGTTTGTATTGGCTTGTTATAGACCAAAAGTGAGGACCTTCAGGAGAGAAGTTTTTTTTGTTTATACCCATATTCATTTAAAGGCAAGAATCAATTACTAAAGGAAGGCACTCCATCTTTTGAACCTGTTAGTAAATTAAATTCCCTTAAGTCAGGTTTGTTTCTGTATGCCCAATGATGGGTTATGGCTTTCTTAAGCTCTGCACTAAGAGATTTTGGAATTGATTTTTGTCAAGCCACTGTTTTTTTGAACCCCTTCTTTCTTGAGAGACCTTTATCAAAATTTTAGTCTATTTGTTATCCAGATAGCTGTTGTAGGGGAAAAAAACATATAGCTGGCAACTTCCTTGCAACGATCATGCAAATGTTATTGCAATTAAACCTAAAATAGGTTTTTGTTTTTTTTTTCCTTTTGTGTTAATTTTCTAGTTGAAAAAGTAACTCATAGCAATACATGTTCAGAAAAAAAAATTATTTTGGATGATCTTAGAATGGTAGTTGGAAATAAGCTGGTCAGTAGCAAACATAACAATCTGTACTCTTCATTTTTTTGCTACCCCCCAGCATAAGAGATTAATCTTCTAAACTTTGAATATCATCACCAGTTGGGGTCAGTTTTTACAACTGTAAACACTGCTAGATTAAGAATGTGTATATTTAAGTTGTCTGAATTAATACTTTAGAGTGTTAGGTTTGTTAAACACTATCATATTTTAAATAATAAGCATTATATGGTTTACTTGTCAGTTTTCTCACTTTTTGGGTGCAGAGTTTTCTATTGAATATACCTCTTTTAGGTTTAAAGGTCTCAAGCCGACTGCAGCCCTTCTCTCACGAGGAATTTCCAACGCTGAAAGCAGCTGGAGAACAGGACAAAGCTGGCAAGGAAAGAAGCGTCTTCGATCTGTCGTATGGGCCCGGACCAAGCCTCCGCCCACAAAGTAATCAATTTGTCTTCCTTGTCTTTTCTATCAATCTTTTTTTTCCCATTTCCAAAGTCTGTTTTGCATGCAAAACAGTTTGTTAAATTTTTGTCATATTTCTTATTTGTTAAGCTTGCATCTCAAAATACTTCTTGACTCCATTCTCATGTGTGATTTTTCAGCCATAGAATGGGTCACATCTGGTGACATGATGTTCCAATGGATCCTTCTGAAAATCCCTAAACTCTAGGGCTGGAAATGAGGATATGAATTGTTCTGATTCACCACTTAAACCCCCTCATCTTGATGTCTTTTAGTCTTTTGAAAAAAGATATGAAAGCTGAAATCTTTGTAGCATTATAAAGACACACATTTAAGCCAAAAAAAACAAAAAACTTGAATGTCGATTTTCACAACTAATGGAATTGAGCAAGTAACCTCTTTCTGTCGTTTTGGCTAAGAAGTATACTGCTGGTATACTCCACCAGGTGTCAGTTTCGTTAGAGCATTTGTCTTCTGCTGTTCCTTGTGTAGATTTTGGGGGCAGAGACAGCCTTTTGTAACTAGTAGAGTTTATTCTATAATTAGTCCAGCAATTTTGGTAATCCACTTTTTTTTTTTAAATTTATTTATTTATATATCAGTTACATTGCTTTGAACCTAAACGGTAGTCATGAGGCCCATAACTAGTCTGAAAATGTTCATTTGTTTTATCCATAGATGTCACCAGTTGGAGGGAGGGGGGAGGGAGGAGGAACCTTCATCCTATGGTTTCAGCAGTTGGTCTTTCCAGTGAGGGTGAGGGCAAGACCAACAGCTCAGGTGAGGGAGGCCCCCCTTCTTCCTCCTCCACCACCTCCTCCTCCTCCTCCTCCTCTTCCTCCTCTACATCCTCTGCTACTCCCAATGCCACCTCATCCTCAATTGCTGCTGCTTTCTCCTCCTCCTCCACTACTTCTGCTTCCTCCTTTGCTGCTGAGACAAAGGATCCCTCCCTCCGTCCAGCACAGCCTGTCCGAAGAAACACACCCATAACTGCGCAGTACCTGGGACAGCAGCATCATGCACCTGCCACTTACCATGACATGCTGCCTGCTTTTGTAAGTATTTTTCTATTTGTGTATGTGAACATCATTGTGGTGAGAAGTGTGTAACATGTTCAAGATTGTCTTGTACAGGAAAATGTACATACATTTTACAAGCTTCATTCAATTTGTAGATGGATGTATCCATATATTTTCCATTTCAGCTAAATGATTATAGGCATGTTGTGTTGTCCACCATCAGTCTAACCATTGACATATGAAAGGTTTGAATAGATTCTTTTAAAGAGAATGTGATATTTACCCCTCCCCCAATTTGACATAATATTGCACCTTTAGCACTAACTCTGATATACAAAAGCTGCAAAAATCACTTTTTTGGGCCTAACACTAGTAATGCCAGATGGTGTGCAAATGCACTGAGAAGCACTATTCATGTTCAGATTTGTGCAGCCAAAAATTAGAATTAATATAAACTGCATATTAGATTTTTAACTACTTTAAAGAAGAAAGGGTCATAGTGATGGCTAAATGTCAGTAAAAGTGAGGAAGTTGTTTGCTGTCTCAGGATGAGCAGTGGGATGCGTCATCTTGATCAGGCTTCCTAATGGGAGGCTGTGAAAGTGCGTTTTGATTTACAAATGTATAAATGTGTACTGGTTTTGTAAGAGTATACTGCAGCTTTTCATTTTAGCTTTTCTATTTTTTTTTTTTTATTTTTTTTTTTTCTCTTTCATGTTTTACTATCTATGCTTTCTTGGGATGCGAGGTGCTGGTCAGGTGTTTATGCTTAGTGTTTTTGCAATATGTTTTTTTAATTGTTTACTCCTGGTTTTTCTGTGTGTTAATTAAAATTACTGTGAGAAGGGTCGGTAGGTAAGCTCATGTTGTAGTTACTGTGCTGAGATCTTTAACAGAGGGCAAGACCCTTTTCTGTTTAAATTTGTCTTCTATGTACAGGTTGGTGCATTGTAAATATTCACATGGTTCATTTGTAGCATTACAGAATTGGTGAAAAGCTGTTGTAAAGAATTATCAGTAGATGAAGTTGCTATTTATATTTTTAATTGAAAATTGGTAAAGTGCAAGTCCATTGCAGAAAATTATAGTAAAAACAATCTTTTTCTTTGTTTCATGATTTGCCAAGCATAAAGTTTCACACGGTGTGAACCCAATTAATTCACAGTTGGATACATCTTACTATAGGACTAAGTTAAAACTGTTAATTCTTTGGATGTAGAAGTCAGAACATTATTTACATATCAATACAAAATGCTATAGGTTTAACACTGGTACATGTTAAATATAGTCTTACTGAAGAAAAGTCAAGCATAAGGAATATTAAGTTAATAGATTTGTGGGAGCATGCTGCCATGTGGTGAAATGCATTTTTGCCTTCTAACATTCAAAACATTCAAATTAACTGGGCTCCATTCATTATTAAGCTCATTGCCACCAGACAAGACGATGCTGCCTTAGGTGTTGTTTTCTTTGCAATTTACCTACACTTCAGAATAAACGGTAATGACCTTTTAAAGCTTTTCCTTAGGATTGCTCTCAAGCACAATATAATCATGAAATACTTTATTAGGAACATGGTTTGTACTAGTTGGTGAAGTAGTGGGAGTGTAGTTGTAAGCAGACAAACTTAAATTGAAGCTTTTCAGTGGATGTGCATCTTTTGAATACCTCTGCAATCCAAGGAATTCAAATTTGGTAATAATAGAGTACAAGAGCATATTACAAAGTGTGTTTTGCTTTTTTATTAAGATGTGTCCAAAAGATTCTCCTGAAACACCACAGTCTTCTGAACGTGGAACTCAGTCTGCACCTATCCCAGCACGGTTTGAACCTCGGTCAGCTTTCAGAGTGCAGTATGCATCTGAGCCTGTCAAGTAAGGAAATAATTTTTTAAAAATGCCCATTAGAGTAATGCACATTTCCCTGATATTAATAAATAGTGAATTTTTTTTTCTGTCTTTTTCAAAAGTGGCGAGCTAAGAAGGGAAAATAGGATTTCTCGAGGCCCTCCTCCCAGAACTGCCCGGCCAGTTCGTCGTCTTGGGGACCGCACACCAAGGCCTGCAATCATTAACCCTGAAGATCTGAAAGACTTGGATGAGTTGGATAATGACTGTGATGATGGCTGGGCTGGTAGGATATGTGCTTGCTACTGATTTCTGTAATGGTCAAGCTTCATGTTCTTCTCAGGCTCTGTATGTTTCTTTACTTTGAGCAGCACATAAATAGTTAAATGCTTAAAATGCTGATTTGAATATCATGAGGACTCTGTTTCTTTTAGGAATTTATGAATTTTTAAAATTTCAGGGCTTTGAAGGGGTTCTTAATGTTTTATTTTAATGTATAGAATTAATTAGGGTAAAATGTGCAGTTTATATTGTAAGGTTTCATTTTCACTGCAGTAACAAACTTCTAAAAGTGATTTGATTTTTCCAGTGTGTTACATTCATTTGCATTGCTGGTGTCTTGCTACTAGTTTAGATTGTTTGTCACCTGACAAAATAATTTGGTTCTTGCACTGTTGTATACTACAGTATTAATTGATTTATAATATGTTTTTTACACACATAGAAAGATGTTGTATAAAGTAATTGGAGACCTTTTGCTTAAGTCAGTGGATCTGCATTCCAAAAACTAAAGATGATGTAACTTAAGGCAGAAGTGGGAGCTATGCAAAATTACTTCTGTCAAAAATACAATAACAGGAAGCCATGTGCATCTGAAATGATTGTGAATGTTAAAATCCTCAACCTCTCAGAGATTTGAATTCTGTATGATGCACTCATACCGGGTCTTTGTCAAGGTGGGGAATGTTTTAGATGGTACTGGACTGAATCTGAATTATTCACTCCAGCTGGTCAGTGTTTTGCGCATATCCTAAGAAGGAAAGATTTGTTGTGAATATTATTCATGCAAAGCATACAGATGTACTCAAGAAGAATGCACTTTAGGTGTTGGTACAACTTTTCTAATTAAATGTGATATAAGGTAGTATATAACATTGTTTAGGATTTTTAGAATTTATTCACTATTTATACAAACCAGGATCTGGGTTCAAATTTTCAGTAGTTTTCAAAGGACCAGTTGTTTGTTCATTTTGATTATTGCCGGCTGGTACATCTGGTTTCAGTATCGCATACGTGCTTTGTTAATTAGTGATAAACATTCCTGCCCCAGTGTTGGCAACTGCCTTGTACCTAATGTTGCTTGAGTAGGCTTCAAAATATTGTGTTCTATGATTGCATTCCATTGCAGCCCCCATCAGTAATAGAGTAAATGTTTTGCTCAATATGCAGTAAGCCATTGTTGTATGTAAATTCTTCATATTGTAGCATCAATCTTTCATTTGCCCAGCTTGGACATACATACTATTTTTGGTGAAGCATTTTGGCATTTCAGATGGTCATTGGTGCTATGCCACAACATAGATCACTGTATCAGATTACCCCTAAAACCCTATTTATTCTTCTTATTGTGTCCTATTGTAAATTTGATGTGCCATTGTCTTTCAACTTAAGAGTAAAGCATGTGTTGTAAGTGTTTTGGTTTATCTGCTGCCATTTCACTGTTTTCCTCCTAGGTCTACATGAAGAAGTGGACTATAGTGAAAAACTGAAATTCAGTGATGATGAGGAAGATCACAGTTTGGCAGAAAAGAAATGGTTAGTTTTTCATTGAGCATGTTAATACTTTAGTTTTTGAAAATCTGTGTTTCCTCTTGAGTTTTTAAAGTAGTCCATTAGAGTAAACTGAAAGGATAACAGTATAATCAAGTGACTTTAATTTGAAATACATCTCCACACCTCTATATTGGATTAACACATTTTGAAGTCTGCTTGCTAGATATTTCCCTGCTTTCACCATTTTATTATTGGTCTTAAAGTAGTGCCTCTTCCCCAGGGTTTATTAATGATGCATGCATTGTTGCAGGTGAAACTACCAATGTCAAATTTCTTTATAAGAATACCTTCTAAAATAGCATGAAATCTAGAATGACCCATGAATCCTTCAAAATGGCTTTTTTTGTATTAAGTTTGTTTTTCAGTACACAGCTAGACATGGATCTGTCGGCAAAAAGACAAATCTAGCCTGATAGCTTAGAGTAACCCTGTAGCCACGTTATTAGTTCAAAAACTTAAATCTTCTTATGCATAATAAACACTTCCTCTAGACCAAAAGTGAATTGTCAAACTACTGCTAAAAAATCTAGTTTTTACAAGGCTTAACACTAGAATTACCAGAGCCTACGAAAAAACTCGTAGATCCGTCCCACCTTAAATCGCTTCTTAAAACCGCTCTCACCTCTCCGCCAGCCTCCTTTGTCCTGTAAATGTGCCGATAAAAACAAACTGCAAGCAGCCGGCTATTCCATCCCCCCACCGACTCAGAACGTGCACGAACTTCTCCGAGCTCATGCCTCGATTATCTGGGAGTGAAGTGGAGTTTTAGAGTGGAAATAATAGATTGTTATTTGGAACACACGTATTTCATCAACAACAACAACATTTATTTATATAGCACATATTCATACAAACAGTAGCTCAAAGTGCTTTACATAATAAAGAATAGAAAAATAAAAAAACACAATATGAAAACAAAATAAATCAGCATTAATTAACATCGAATAAGAGTAAGGTCCAATGGCCAGGGGGGACAGAAAAAACAAAATAAAAACTCCAGACGGCTGGAGAAAAAAAAATAAAATCTGGACCATGAGACCGCCCAGTCCCCTCTGTGTGTTCCGTTTCTACAGTAATCTGTGTAAACACAATGTTAAAACACAAACTTTTTCATATTTTAGTAATAAATGTCACAAAATGTAGACATAAACTATAAAATGTGTGAAGCCTGACAGCCAAAGAGCAAATACACTTTCATAAAAGGTTCAGGACTTTTACAACAGCGTCCGTGGTGTACTGGTAAGATTTCGTCACTTAAGGCACTTTTCCACTGCATAGTACGGCACGACACGGTTCAGTTCAGCTCACTTTTGGGGGGTTTTCCACTGGGAACAGTACCTGGTACCTGGTCCTTTTTTTAGTACCACCTCAGCCGAGGTTCCAAGCGCGCCGAACAGTTACCAAAACGTGACGTGTAAACTCTGCTGGTCACTGATTGGCCGGAGAAAATCGTCATTACTGTGTCACTGAACTTGCGACACGAGACACAACAGACCTGCTAGATTTTTAGCACAGCCAGCGAAGGTTCGGACGCGCCATTTTTGTTTTAACCAAAAATGGCTGTTTCGTGGTCTATTGAGGAAGTACAGACATTCCTCTCGTTGGTAGCCGAGGAGCGGATCCAGCGAGAGCTGGATGGGGCGACGCGGAATGAAAAAAGTTTTTCAGGAGGTCGCTAAGCTCTTGGGCGCACACGGCTACCATCGGACTTACAAACAGTGTAGGGACAAGTTAAAAAAAAATGTCACGGCAGTAGAGGCGGCACAACTATAACAACATGTGAATAATCCCGCCCACTCTAAATTGGTACTAAACTGCAGTTGAAACGCAAACCGAGCCGAACTAAGGTGAGCTGTACTGAACCGTGCTGTGCCGTATTATGCAGTGGAAAAGCGCCATTTGAGCGCAGCAGACTTGCTGTACCTCAAGAGATCCGAGTTCGAATCTCCGCTAGGGAGAAAATTTTGTTTATTTTTAACCTTCGCCGTTCTGCCTGCCTGAACTCCCTGTCTATCTATATAGTAATAACAGTAATTTTATTATTATATAGGAGCTTCCCTGTCTGCCTATCATATAGTGCCTTTCCTTCCTACCTATCTATATATCTATTCCCTTAGCTGTTTTTTATATATCTATTATACAATGCCTTCCCTGTTTATATATCTAGTGCCTTCTCTGCCTGTCTGTCTGTCTGATTGCATATAGCGCTGAACTTACTGCTCTGTACTATTCTGTCTTCTGCATGTCCTGGAGTACAAAAGAAACACCACCATACAGCAACATGTGCGAACTGGCAAGATCGGGGAAAAAACACGCGGTCACTGATTACAAACCGCAAGATGAATGAAAGAGACAATATATGTAAAAACATCATCGCAATAATGCAATATTATTTCAAAACAAACCGCGTCAGATCGGGTTTGAATATGCGCCCGATCTGACGCTGTTTGTTTTCAAATAATATTGCATGTACTGTGCGTTGAAACTGCTGCACTGAATAAGCAGACTCCTTCTGTAACAGCGTCAGCGTGTATTCAAACCCGATCTGACGCTCTTCTTTTTCAAATAATATTGCATGTATTGAACTATTTTAGAATAAAAACATACATTTGATTTCAGTCAGTCTGTAAGAGCCAGTGTGAATGCATGATAATTATAAAGGTTAGCTTTTTTTTAATTCAGTTCCATTCTCTCAGTCGCGTCAACGATAATCCCCCCCCCCCCCAACTCACACTGCTTTTTTTCACATAAAGAGTGCTATAACTCAAATGTGATTTTATTTGGAGACGCACTATAGCTCGAATGTGATTTATTTGGAGACGCGCTATACTCGAATGTTATTTGTATAGGGAAGAAAGTACAATGTCAGGTGCTCATTCAGTGTAATAGGAACCATAGCACAGAGAGATGTGTACACTGCAACAAGTACACATGTCGTGAATGTAGGAAGGGTGTGTGGGAATTGTTAATATTTGAATGTGATGATTTTATATAGCACGGATCGGAAATCAGCAGTTCTTAGCATTGCACCACGCAAGCTGTCGTATCAACCGCCTACTGTAACATGCTTTATTTTTTCTTCACATATAGTCTAGAATAAAAGTGCACTTGTTTTGTTATTCCTGTACACCAACATATATTCCTGTGTTTGAGCGACACGGGCATGCTCAAAAAAATAGACGTGTAATGCCACGAAAAGTGCACGCAGGCTCTTCAGTTTGGAAGCATTGGTACGAGAATGCAGTCACAAATACGCTGCAGAGCTATAGCGCATCTTTATGTGAAAACAGCATTCTCAATTTGGGGGGGGGGTATAGGGAAGGATCCTGAACACGACTGAGAGAATGAAAAGTGAATAAAAAAAATAACTTTTACAAGTATGATAAATTACACCGGCTGTTACACACTGAAATCAAATGTATGTTTTTATTATAAAATAGTAAGAATAACAGCAGTTAAGTCTCAAAACTGAATCGCGCGGGATCGAACTCATGACCTTTTGAATACTAGTTAGCGGCTGATACCATTATGCTACCGTGGCAGTTGTAGTAAGTATGTGTCAATGTGGCATGCTAAGGTGGCTTTTTTCTGCAGTTATATTTTTGAATAAAAGCATACTTGTTCTGTTATTTGTACCTTTTGTAAATGTGTTTGATATTTGGACTTCAGGCTTCATACATTATATAGTTTATGCTTACATTTTCTCATTTACTACTACAATATGAAAAACGTTTCTGTTTTAAAAATGTGTTTACATGGATTACTGTAGAAACAGAACACACGTGAAATACGTGTATTCCAAATAACAATCTATTATTTCCACTCTAAAACTCCACTTCACTCCCAGATAATCAAGGCATGAGCGGGGAGAAGTTTGTGCACGTTCTAAGTCGTTAGGGGGATGGAATAGCCGGCTACTTGCAGCTTTTCTTTTATCAGCACATTTAGATTAACAAAAGACGCTGGCGGAGAGGTGAGAACGCTTTTAAGAAGCGATTTAAGGTGGTACGGACCTACGAGTTTTTTCGTAGGCTCTGGTAATTCTAGTGTTAAATGTGTGCAGATGTTACTGTTTGTTGATTTCTCCATTTGTGGATGTGTGTTGTGGGAATGAAGGGAAATTGATTGGTCAATGTTAATTATTGATTTTGACAATGCCAATAATTTTCTAGGTAAGACTTCCGCTTTATTTTTCTTTCCTTTCTCTGTAATTGGGGAGTCCCCATTTGTTAGACATGTGTCCAGGTTACTGAGGCACATTTTAAGAAACTGGATTATAAAAATATAAATGCTTGTGTATGAAGATAAAGACGGACGGGCATTGGAGAAAAACAAGCAAGAAACTGCTGCTTTTTGTTCATTGTGGTGTTCAGGATTTTCATGATTTTTGTAAAAGCTGTTTTGTGTAGTGTCTTACTTTTGGAGTTTTAGCCTGATGTTGGATGGCTCATGCTTAACTCAAATGCACAACTCTTTGTGATAGAGCTGTTATTGTGCGACTCAGGTTGTCCCTACTTCAAATTAAAGCTACTGTAGAAGTTTACCTGATGAAGTTAAATCATTGTGTTATTACACAGTGGCAATTATACATGTTAAACCAAGGCCTTTGCTGAGTTTATTAGGTAATTAGAGCCAAAATTGATCATGGCATGGATGAGCAGTTTTATAATAAGACTTTAAGGATGATGTCCAATGCTGCAGGTTATGTTGTTGCCCTAGGCTTGAGTGAATGACTGTGCTTATGGTGGAGTGTCTTTGTTGTCTTTACCCCATGCTCCTTAATGGGTGTCTACCTCATCTTGCAGCAAGACACTTTGTTCTTTCCTTTGTGTTCACAGAAGAAAGCAAACTTTCTAGTATAAGTTTAGGCACTGAAGTTACTTTCTTAAACTAGCACCGCATATCAGACTTCCAAGACTGGGCTTAATCACTGGCAAAGAATTTAAGCGTGGAGGAGTGGGGCTCAGATCTTTTAAACCCCACTTGGGTTATTTAAAAGCATTGTGATAGCATCCTTGTGAAAGGAGAAAAGGTTAAACTTCCTGTCTTTTGTAACATCCTTATACTAGGCATAATATCTGCTATGAAATAGAAGCAGAGCAAAGTGGAGAGAGTGATTGCTTGGATTCATAAAGGGCCCATTCTCTTGGTTGGTCATTCTTGGAAGATTTAGACCTTCATATTTGTTAAGGCTAAATTATAGCTATCAATCCCTCTAGTCACAGTGGTGCCTTGTCCACAGAAATCTCTGCGAACATGTTGGGTCATCTGATTAACACCTCTGTGTTTTGTTTTTTTTTGTTTTTTTTTTTTTGGCCACAGATGGCCTTGTATGCCACTGAAAGCTGAATTGGTGCAAGGCACCTTTGCTATATAAACTTGTGTGTTTGAGATACATTAGATACATTTTTAAAAGTTTACTCCATTCACTTCATAAAAAGGAACGACTGGGAATATCGTCGAGTTCGACAGGCTTCACAGAGTTCTGCTGAAGGAGCATCCTGTAGGGATATGTCTGAAGATGATCCTGTGTGGAATGACCAGTGTGTAAACAGAGCACCTCAACGATATCAAGAGGCACAGCAGCAACGGAAAAATGGAAGCTGGGCTTCTCCAGAGCCTCAGGTAGGTGGGTAAGGGATTTTGAAGCCTCCAAAAGGGTGTTTTTTCTTTTTTAAATTGGAGTGTCATTGAGGTTTTATTAGTGAGGAATCTGCTGACCTTTTATCCTTCCCAAAGTCCCTTTGGCAGAAAGGTCATTTGTCTACATTTGGCAGGAAAGTTCCCAATAATCAAGGAGGAGAAATTGTGTTGGAACAAAGGCAATTTAGTCTTTCACCGTTCAAGCACATTAGGTATTAACAGTTCATTTGCTTGGTCTACATTCACTGTTTAGGATAACTTTAAACCTGTAGGTGCCAGTGATATTACTATTGTCTAGTTAGGGTACAGCAGATCTCTTGTTTTTAATTGTGAGTTTTCTTGTAAATTAAATGATTAATGCGTAAATGAAATACACAATTTGTGAGACCTGTGCAATCATAAAATCCCTGTGTGCCAATGTTGTGCATATTTAATCAACAGGAACATACAGTACATCACTATAAAGTAAATAATCAAAATTTAATTTCTAGACCGGAGAGTTGAGTGTTAATGCATTAAGGAGTAGTGATCAAAATGCAAGAAGCAATGTCCTCATTGCGTATCATCAAGGCCTTTCCTAAGCAGAAATTTCATAGCAGATGGGTATTTCCAGAAGTACTGCCCAAGCTGTTCTGCAGAAGCACAAACTGGCCACATTAAGATTCAGAAATGCAGTGGTTGGCCACAGAAACCGGAGTGCAGCAAACAAGGAATATATCAGACCTTCTTAGGTTATTTGTCATTTGATTAGTTGGCAATGTGCTGTATCGGTGCATGTTCTTATCCTCCTCCCCTTCAAAAATTTTCTAGCAACCCACTCTCAATACAGAGCTGGCAGAAACCACTGGGATACTGGTCTACAGTTCAGGAAAATTTTGTTAAAAGTAGTCCTCATGGAAGAGTTGGGGCCAAAAAGCCACTCATTTGAGGAGGAAGTAAACGCCAGCATTAAAACAAGGACTGGAGTGTATAATAATGGCAGCAGATACTCTCTAGATCAGTGAGTCAAAATTGAAAACTTTTAGCTCCTAACAGAAAGCAGTTTGTCCAGCGAAGGGCTGGAGAGTGGTATGTGGATGAATGTCTGCAGGCAACAGTTAAGCACATTGGAGATTCCTTGCACTTTTGTGCTTTATTTTAGCAAACAAAGTTGGAAATTTTAATCAAACTTGATGGCTATCTCCCTGCTCAGAAGTGTAGGTAGATTCTTGTGTCATGCAATGCCGTCTTGAGGCTGTTGACCATGACCCCAAACACGTGACCAAAACCAACCTCTCTGCAGCAAAATGAGAAACAGAAATTGTGCAACTCCTGGTGTTGCCCCCACAGAGCCATGATCTCAACATGATCAAGCCAGCCTAGGGTTTACTTCCAAAAGCCCCAGTGCAAGTAAGACGGTCAGTGTCTGCCTTGTAACTAACTGGGACAAGCACTCCAAGAGGTTTGGAACAACCTACCCCACAATTAACTTCAGAAACTGCCTGCCAGTGAACCAGCCATAAAGGTAAAGGGTTGTCTTAACAAATATTGATTTCATAGGTTTATTTTTATTATACATATTCTAGGAATTTATTAATCAAAACTATTCATTGTATTATTTTTGAAAGGTTTCTGAGACACAGCATTTTTTTCACAAGTTCCTGTGACTTTAATATTTTCTGTGTGTGTATAGTTATATAATATCTCACACTATTTAATTTTATAGAGATATATATATACTCAGCAAAAAAAGAAACGTCCCTTTTTCAGGACTGTGTATTTCAACAATAATGTTTTAAAAATCCAAATAACTTTACAGATCTTCATTGTAAATTGTTTAAACAATGTTTTCCATGCATGTTCAATTAACCATAATCAATTAATTAACATGCACCTGTGGAATGGTCGTTAAGACCTTAACAGCTTACAGAAAGTAAGCATTTAAGGTCACAGTTCTAAAAACGCAGGACGCTAAAGAGAGTTGTCTACCGACTGTGAAAAACACCCAAAGAAAGATGCCCAGGGTCCCTGCTCATCTGCGTGAACGTGCATTAGGCATGCTGCAGGGAGGCATGAGGACTGCTGATGTGGCTAGGGCAATAAATTGCCATGTCCACACTGTGAGACGCCTAAGACAGTGCTACAGGGAGACAGGAAGGACAGCTGATCATCCTCGCAGTGGAAGACCACGTGTAACAACACCTGCACAGGATCGGTACATCCGAATATCACACCTGCGTGACAGGTACAGGATGGCCACAACAACTGCCCGAGTCACACCAGGAACACACAATCCTTCCATCAGTGCTCAGACTGTCCGCAATAGGCTGAGAGAGGCTGGACTGAGGGCTTGCAGGCCTGTTGTAAAGCAGGTCCTTACCAGACCCTTACCAGGTCCTTACCTCACCAGTAACAACGCCGCCTGTGGGCACAAACCCACCTTCGCTGGACCAGACAGGAGTGGCAAAAAGTGCGTGAGTTTCTGCATGACAGCAATGTCAGTGTTCTACCAAGAGCCCAGATCTCAATCCCATTGAGCACGTCTGGGACCTGTTGGATCGCAGGGTGAGGGCTAGGGCCATTCCCCCCAGAAATCTCCAGGAACTTGCAGGTGCCTTGGTGGAAGAGTGGGGTAACAGCTCACAGCAAGAACTGACAAATCTGGTCCAGTCCATGAGGAGGAGATGCACTGCAGTACTTCAAGCAGCTGGTGGCCACACCAGATACTGACTGGTACTTTTGATTTTGAGCCTCCCTTCATTCAGGGACACATTGTGAAACATTTTTAGTTTATGTCTTATGGTGTTGACTCTTTTAGTGTTCATACAAATATTTACACATTAAGTCTACTGAAAGTAAAAACAGTTGAAAGTCAGGGGACGTTTCTTTTTTTGCCGAGTATACATATGCCTGCCTAAATAAGTCACCCACGCTTCGTTCTTTTTTACCGTTCATTTAATCATGGCTAGTGGCGGAAAAATTATAAAATGGAAGGAGGATTACACTGAGTATGGCTTTACCAAAACAATTATTGATTGCGAATCGATTATTCATAAAGCTTGAATTGGTGATCTGTTTTTCTGTGTTAACCTCATATTTTTTCATACTACTTCTCAAACCAAGGTGGTGCGAGGGTAAAATGAACCGGGATGCGCTGATCAATGTAATCGGTGTACCAGGAAATCATGCATTGACAAAAGTTCTCCTTTGCTTGTAATGCAAAGTGTGATTAAATTCATTATTTTTTAACGCGTTATGGAGCACATGCATCAAAGCTTCTCAGCTGTGCCTGTGCTAAGAAAAGGAAAGATTTTAAAAATAACGTAACACGATTGTCAATGTAACCTTTTGTAAGTAGTGCCTGGAGGATTCAGTGTGGAGAAACTCTAGAGACAGCGTGTGTATTAACTTGTGGATTTTTCTGTGAGTATTTGGTGGCAGTTGCTTCGGAAGACGGCGCTAGCCGCGGAGCTCAGCTCAGAGCGAAATGAGGTAAATGGGAGGGGAGAAGATGACATGACTCCCCCACCCGCCTTAACTCTCGGAATTTGCATAAGCACACCCCTTCACCTGCAATTTTAATTTAGTTACTAAGTGATCAAAACTCTCGTTTATATCCTGCGTCCTCTCATTAAACTTGTATCCCGCATTACCCGTGGGCATGAGAAACGCCAGCAGCAGCCTATGAACTTAATTTAAAGTTTAGGTTTACACCTTGCTTTCTTTCCGAAGTAGCAGCACTCATGAATATGGTAGTATATGTCACTCGCTCGCTTCTTACTGTTTTGCTGCCTTCTCAATTATATAATGCATGTTTTCTTCAGCGCTTTTTGGAGGTCTTCCTGGTTTTGTACACACTGCGTTGACAGTCAGTTCACGTGATTACGTGGGAGGCGTGATGATGTCACACAAAACTCCGCCCCCACGGCTTTCGAGCTCAACTCCATTACAATATATGCAAAAAAATAGCTTCCAGTTATGACCATTACGCGTAGAATTTCGAAATGAAACCTGGCCAACTTTTCTAAGTAAGCTGTAAGGAATGAGCCTGCCAAATTTCAGCCTTCTATCTACACGGGAACTTGGAGAATTAGTGATGAGTCAGTGAGTGAGTGAGTCAGTGAGGGCTTTGCCTTTTATTAGTATAGATTATTATAAATTATACATTCCCAGTACAAGCTAAAGCACTTTTCCATGAGCTACAAAACATGGCCTTCATCAGTTGTAAATATCCAAAGAGAAATTAGAAAATTTCTGCTGCATGTATTAGAGAATGGAATGGAAATGCATACACTGAAAGTATAATGTATAGGGTATATGCTAAAAATATCTAAATGAATTAAGGTAGTAAAAGGTGCAAAGTGATATGCCCTGCTGCTGCTACTCTCTATTTATTGCTGGGTTAATATCTAACTTTTTTCTTGAAAGCCATTATACCAGACAGCCTTCGGAGCTTTACTCCAAATCACATCACCTGGCCTTGTTCCTGCTCTAGCAGAGACTCTTGTTTAATGATGTGGTGCTTTTACAGTGATTCATTTAGAAAAGGGAAACTAGGATTAAAATATATGCCCCTACCCACCCTGAAAACTTCCTCATTCATCCACGATACTTAAAGTTAAAATTAGTAACTCAAACAGCCAAGTGATCACACTGCACTTCTGAAGCAGGCAAGGAAACATGCATAAATACCTCTGAAGTCACTGTAACTGCATAAAATTAGAACAGTAGCTAATAATTTCAACTTTTTATATGAGCCAAAGGCAGAATCATAAAGAGGGTACACCTGGATAACTACCTGGAGGGAAGCTTATGATTCTGAGATTAGGAAAATCAATCAACCATAATTTATAAATAAAGCCTATCATCATGTTTGGTGCATGATACCGTATCACCAATTATACGAGTAATCAATGTCTGCTATTGTCCTACAAACTGTTTTAAACTCTTGCACGCCTAAGTTGAAGCATGTCCAATTATTTGTTTTCCTCTAGCAAAATCAAATGCAACAGACACAGAAATTGGGTAGGCCAATATCAAACACCCAATCAACTAGGAAACATGGAACTGAACATTGGAGCAGACTGTACAATTTGTAACAAAAATGTGAAGAGCTACACATTTTGTAAAAAAAAAAAAAAAACAAAAAACACCTACACTATGCGTACTAGTACATAAACGTAAGCGATACTACCAATAGCCTACCTACAACAATAGTAAGGCTATGCCATTGATCACGGAAAGATATGGGTGTCAGCAGAGATGGAGGAACTTGCATTGCTACCACTTGCAGGTTAAAAGAATTTATAGTGGAACTGGAGGTACAGCTAGGTGTGCTACACACAACTGGTGAATATAAGGAGGACAGATAGGTTTAGGGACTATTCCACCTGATATGCTGCTGGTAGTAGTGGCTTATGTAGTTTCACAGTCGCTTCCACAAAATTCAGTCACAGCATCTCTATTCTGTTCCTGTTACATTAATTTTAAGAAAAGGCAAGCAACTCAATTTAAGTAGCAGACAAGCCATAAATGAACATGTACTGAGAATGTCCAATACACTAAAATAATAAACTCACAGCTGCTTTATCTACAATTTCTTTGCCACTATTCTATAAAGCGCCACAATGATCTGCCATTCACCAGATGCAACAAAATTTTAACTTAAAATTTTGGGGAGTTTTAAAATACACTATGGTACACTTTGAAAAGGTTTATATTTAAGGAACCAGAAGCATAATTAGCAATTGGGGTTTCAGGGTACTATAGCTATGCTGGGATCCAAATGGTGGTAATCTTCTATATGCACCAAATAATGTGTATAAAATAATTCTGGCCTGTTGTGTTTTGCAAGGTCCTCACACTAACCAAGACAATCAATGCTGACAATTAATGGAGTGATTCTAATGAAGTAGGACCACACAAAATATTGAACAATAATGAAATGTTAATTTCTTTAGTACAAGAAAATATGTTAGTACTTTGCATATGTTCTGCTTATTACGCATATTTTCATCATTTGTTTGTTTCAGGGTGGAACCAAAAACTTCAAGTAGATGATAAAACTTTTCAGAAGCAGGGCAAGTTTTATTTCCGTCTTTCTCTTCTTCCATATTGTTGAAGACCTTTAAAATTACCTCTTTAAAGTCATGTGAAAAACTTACTACACCTAATGAAATATTTTTTCTCTTAACATGTGTGGTTATATAAAGATTTTCATTTAAACAGTATCATAAAGATATTACAAATCTTACTCCACATTTATACTTTGCAGTCCACTGTATAATGTACACATAAATGCCAATTTCAAGTGTGGAAAAAATTACTACCTCAAATAACTAAAATTAGAATCAGCAGCAAATGGCTGAAACATCATTAGGTAGGATCTTATCTGAATCAGTCTAATTTAAAGGTCAGATATTCAGTTTGGTCAATACTGTTGAAGTGTGTGCAATCACCATGCCAAGACCAAAAGAGCTCTATGTGGCCTTCAGGAAGGTGGTTATAGATGACTAAGAGCCTGTGAAAGAAACTAAAGAGATCTCCAAACAACTGAAAATCACACAGGTCCAGAAGATCACCTAAACGTGGAGAAGACTAAACAATTACCAATTTGTCCAGGCTAGGCCACTCCAGCAAGTACAGCCTGAGTGTTGAACATAATGTGCTGGGGACCTCCAGGTAGCTATTGCCACAGTTGTTGTCAAAGTGCATAATACTATCATTACAAAGAGGATGCACAAATTAGATCTACATGGGAGGTGCACCAGGAGGAAACAAAGAACATCAGGGAAAAACTAAAGTTTGCCAATGAACACATAAGACCAGGGGCCTCATGAATAAAGCCGTGCACAGAATTCACAATAAAATATGGCATACAGACAAAAATGGAAATTTGCATATGCAAAAAAAAAAATCTGAATTATTCTGTGCATACACCAAGTTCTACACACTTGACCTTTACAAAACCCAATGAATGTAAAATGTAATGCACGTGCACACGCCTACAACCTCACCAACTCCTCCCAGAATTTCACATATTGTAATATGCAAATCAATATAAATATCTGTTCAGAGTTTGGTTAAAAAACAATGGAAAAGGTACATGAAAAAATTTTAGCGATTGCGAAGTGGAGTCAAGGGAAAATATAATATTTGTTTGCTGACGCAGTGGTATACGCAACAAAAGCGTGGCGGAGACAATAGAAAGCTCAAGTTCAGAAAGTCGTACAGTGCCAGAAAGAAAAAAGAAGTGGTCAGATATCACAATCGACATGAAAAGGTGAATTGCACCCCACTGTTTGTTTATTCTGTTTCAGACAATATTACAAAAGCTGACCCCCATGTTATGCTTAGGCAGTGATGGTGCTGCAATACCAAGCATGTCTTTGGGCGCTGGTTGTACACACATCTCTGCCTCAGAAACTGCTGGGAGGCCATCTGGCTGTGCGCTGACAGACTGTTCAGGGGTCACAAAATGCAATAGTGAATTCTGTAAGAGATATGGCCAATGAACCAAGGAATACAAGGGCTGTACTATGTGATATTGACCATAAATTAAATGAACCGGTTAAAAAAATAAATGCTGCATCTGATTAACTGTTTTTCCTTCAAACAAAGTTGTAATGCTGTCCAACTTGCACTGTGATGACCCTGACCCACCAGATAATTAGCCATCACTTCAGGTACATGCTTGCACACATCGACATACTTTATGGGCACTACAGAGAAGCAAATTACTAGACTAGAAACGTTTTCTATTTACATAAGCAAATTTATTCTCTGAATGTTCATTTATAGCGTAGCGACGGCACAGATTGCCACAACGGACGAATTCTCAGCTCTTTACCATGAGGTAACTGGCTATACTTAAAATGACTGCTTGCCTTTTGCTGCGCTAGTTGGAAAAAGCGCCTGTGACTATACGGCGCAGCCATTTTTATAGGTTCTCCAGCTATATATGATGCAATGCCAGCTCATTCTTTCGGTGATTCAAGTCTAGCTAATGTAACTTGTCCAACGCCATTGCAATAGTAATGTACATGCAGCCGACCACTCTGTTTACATTTGGAAAACCAGACGTTGCTGCAAATTACACTTTGATGTTTCGAAGTTCAACCATAGTGTAGGGAAACCTTATATATCTGGATGACAAGCGTATAATACCATCCAATACAGCTGGCATGGCGTGACTCTGATGTTTGAGACACTCGATCAGTCATTAAGTTCATGCTGAAAAGCTCCTGTGGCTAAAAACCAGAGAGTGGACAGAACTTACTCAGGATCAGTTGGAGCACAATTCCTGAAAGTCTGCCTCTTCAAAGCTGGTACCATTTCAGCACACAGCTCCAAGAGGATAGCTCTTGGAAATCAAAATTGACTTAGAAGCCAGTCGTCATCATTTGTAAATATGTGCCCTCTTCTAATTATTCCATTTGCAATGTCTAACAACGCTAAAGCAGCTATGGTAGTTGGAATAGTCTGGCCATTCCATGCAACATTATATTGTTACAGAATGATTACAACAAAAATTAATTACATTTGTAAATGATACACAATTCATTTTGGTGTATTTGATAAATCCCACGTCACTGATGCAAATATGAAAAAGGTAAATGACACAGAAACAACACCACTGCTTTGACGCTGTGTGCCAACAGTTTGCAAAACTGAGCAGAAATGTGCATATGCAATGTAGGGGACTACCGTGAAAATGTAGCTTTACGGCAAGTTTAGTTTTTATACATCTCAAAGTGTGCAAAGAAACGGGTGTACATAACATTTTTGTGTGTTTGCACGGTTTATACATGAAACCCCAGGACTCCTGGAACAATGCGCTCTGGACAAACAATACAAAAACAAAGTTACTTGGCCATAGTTCCAGAACACGTTTTGAGAAAACGAAAGATAACATTTGACTAGAAGAATCTGATACCAACTGAAAAGCATGGCGCTGTAAACAATACAGTTTAGAGCTGCTTTGTTACATTAGGGCCTTGACAGCTCACCATCAAAGAATCTACTGAGAATTCACCATACCAGCAGGTGCTTGAGGATTTGCCACCTCTGGGTTGCAAGCTGCTGTTGTTAAAAAAAAAAAAAAAAAAAAAAAAAAAAAAAAAAGCATTGGTTTGTGGCAAGTCTCCCTTAAATCACCTAGGGGGACAAACCACTCACAAACACTATGAAGATTGTACTTAAGTCACTGATAAGTACCATTCCTCCAGTTGATCGCAACCGATTCACCAAGGGGGCCCCAATCAGCTCAAATGACCAAGTCTGAATCACCAAAGTCATGAAAAACTAAGGTGGCAAAAAGTGGGTCACAATACTTAAAAGGTTAAGAAATGCAGCCCTAAACGTAAAAGTAAATCCACCAGGGAATGGCTTATACAAATAATAAAAAAAAAAATTCCTGGAATGGCCAAGTCAAAGCCCAGTTCAGAATGCTGTTGGAGAATTTGAAAAATGATATACATGCATTAAATCCCCAAACATCGCTTAGCTGAATTCTGAATGGAGGAGTGGGGAAACCTTCTCAGAGACAGATTGAGTTAGTTATTGTTGATTTGCTGTAACAGCCAAGGCTAGACTTTTTCCATAGATGAAAAATCTGTTCATTTATCACTGAACAAACTGTTGCAAAGTCAAACTTTTATTGCGGGCGGGCCCCCCCCCCCTTACATTATTTTTATCTAATGATATGGTTTAAATGAACAAATATTGGTATGTTCAACATATTAGAATTGAAAAATAAAACTTACGGGTTGTTCTTACTTTATCACAAATGTAAATAGTTTTAAACAGAGTATTAATACAAGTTATTTTATACTGAGTAAATATGAATGTGCTTGACATCTATGATGGAGTTTCATTCATCAGTCTACTCGATCAAATTCAGTAAAGAATTTGAGACTCGGGCATGTGCAGGGCTGGCCTATATGAGCAAATATACTTAATTTACAAACGTTTCAACAGTGAGATGCAAAGTGCTCAAAAACTGTGCATATGTTCAATATACATTCAAATACATCAGATCTTTAGGGGAAAATTTATCAATACCACAAACTGAATAGAACAAAATTCCCAAGAGAAAGTAGACAAATGAATAAAATGCAAATTCCTACTCATTAAAACAGCCCCAGGTGGTGGTGGGGCTTAACTCCTTTGGTGCAAGAATCAATAACACATACTGGCTAACCAAACACTGTACATTTATTTATATATATAAAAAAACCTCACTGAGATTTTTATCACCATAGTTACATTGAGAGAAAGAAAGGACAGACCTTGTTAGTTTCGCCCACTTCAACACTTCCAGTTGGTACTAGTTTATTGGAAATGTAATTTTTCATGACTGCATCACATAAAGGCCATAGCTTATTCGAATACAACACAAGATCAGATCAGAAAATGGGGTATGAGATATATATATATATATATATATATATATATATATATATATATATATACACACACACACACACATTTATTTCAAAAACCAACATAACTAGAGCAAAACTTAAATCCAATTAAGATGTAGTGTGCACAAATCACACAGGATTTGTATACCATACAAAAAAAAATTCCAACATAAAGTAATTCTTCGAGAAACTCAAACTTGCGTGTATCAAATGTTTTATTTCCATTATCTTTAAAAAAAAAAAAAAAAAATTCTACCTTTCCACAACAAAACAAAAATTCTGCTTACTAAAAAGGATTTCCAAGAAATGTAAAATCTAACACAAAATTCCTCCATATACACTTTATAATTAAAACAAAATTTAACTATATTAAAATCTTTCTTTACTCTAAAAATGGTTATGAGTATGCCACATTCCATTTACTTTCTTCCCATTCAATATGAGCATCGAGGTCTAGAAGTTTAAAACCACAAAGTTATCAAGAAAAGGTGCAACTGTCAAAATGTTTAATGTCCCACTATACATTTCACCCCCCCCCCCCCATATCTACAATACTTTTATGTATTTGAAAAACTTGGGGCCAGCCTAGATCAGCTTAAATTGGAAATACATATTCTAGAATCATATCTGCTCTTTATAAGGAAGCCTGAAAAATTCTAGTCCATTCGTATGGAACAAGTATTTTTTTTCCCACCAATACTAAATTTTTTTTTCTGTCCAAAGTACAATTTTCTGCAAGAACACATAACTCCAGTTCTTAAATCCTTATACTGGCTCCAGGTTAAGTTTAGGGCAGATTTCAAAATCCTCCTTTTAACATATAAAGCATTAAATGACCAAGGTCCAACATACTTGTCTGAACTTATCATGACTTACAAACCAGAGCGCACATTAAGATCTCAGGATGCCAGTCTGCTTATGATTCCAAGAATTAATAAAATAACAGTGGGAGGTTGAGCTTTTAGTTAGAGCCCCTAAACTGTGGAATAGTCTGCCTGCTACTATAAGAGGTTCCCCTTCAGTCTCAGCTTTTAAATCCTGGCTGAAGTCTCACTACTTCAGTTTAGCATATCCTGACTAGAGCTGCTGATTAACTGTACAGACTGCATCTCTGTTAGTCATTAGCACTAAAACATAAGTAACATGATAGTTCTAATTTGATACTAACCCTCACCTATTCTATTTCTCTTCTCGGTACTCAATTGTGGCACTTGGTGCCATGGCCCACCTGCCAAGTTGTTTTGCCTGCCTAAAGTAAAGATATCCCTGATGGAAGATCACAGGAATTGTTTGGAAAGAGGGGTCCTTTCATCGCATTAGCGCTATTTTAGCTGTGGAAGGGCCGACCAGGGGAGGCAGCTTGATGAATGAGGTTTCCAGGACTCTAAACAAATCCAAATAATATTATGTGATATTATTTACTGTTAAATTCTACTCCGTACTTCTAAAATTTTTATTTTTATACTGTATTGAGGATTTGTTCTGTTCTGTGTATTGTATTGTATTGACCCTCTTCTCTTTGACATCCACTGCACGCCCAACCTACCTGGAAAAGGGTCTCTCTTTGAACTGCCTTTCCCAAGGTTTCTTCCATTTTTTCCCTACAAGGGTTTTTTTTTTGGGGAGTTTTTCCTTGTCTTCTTAGAGAGTCAAGGCTAGGGGGCTGTCAAGAGGCAGGGCCTGTTAAAGCCCATTGCGGCACTTCTTGTGTGATTTTGGGCTATACAAAAAATAAATTATATTGTATTTGAGCAGTCAACATACAGCTGTGTGAATGTAGACAATTTATGAAATTAAAAATATTTAGTTAGAAAGAACAGTCCTACCTCCTTTTCTCTTCACTCTGTACACCTCCGACTATAAATTGAACACCTGATCAAGTCACTTGCAGAAATTCTCAGATGATTCACATATGGGGTAAATTGATAAGGGGGGATGAGACAGATGAGTCAGGAAGTGAACTTTTTTTCTATATACAGAAAGAACTGAATGCAAAATAACATCAGCAAAACCAAGGAACTGGTCATTGACTTTCACTGTACCAAACTTGCCTCAATGTCCAGTCACTAATCAGGGAGTGGACATATAGGTAGTATACTCCTCGAAGTATTTGGGGTCCACATCAATGATAAGTTAGACTAGGTCTCAAAATACGGAGAAACTACATAAAGGGCAGAGAAGGCTATTTTTCCTTAGTAGACTGTGTTCCTCTAATATGGGTAGTGACATCCTTCACATCTTCAGCTCTGTGATGGCCAGTGTGATGTGCTGGGCTGGTAATATCACTTAACTTCAAGAGAGGCCCTAATTAAAAGGAAAGGCTCAGTTATTGAACACCCTCGAGTCTGATGGTAGTAGCAAAGGAGAGAAAACAAAACCGAGCACCAATGCTGAGGACTTTCAGCCAAACAAAAAATAAATCATTCAGCTATGTCAAACGCTATTGTTGCTCCTTCATACCAACAACAATCCATCTGCACACAGCAACTGTGAATGCAAATCAGAGGTTTCTCTTTTCACATTTGTTTCTTGTTTTAATCATTCTAATGTGTATGCACTATTGTATGTGTGCATATACAGTTTATATCCATATCTATTTATTTATTTGATATAATGCTTCTGGAGAGAAAAAAATTCCCCTAAGGGGAGAAAAAGGTTTTATCAGAAATATGCTGTACTTGATACACTCTTAGCTTACGTGACACAGTAGTGCAGCTTGGTAGTGCACTACCACTTTACAGATTCTGCACACTAGGTTTAAACTCACCACCTTATTATCTACATGGAGTTTAATGGTTTTCTCTGAGTACTCTAGTTTTCCTCCTACATTCCCAAAGCCTTCTAGGTTTGGTTAAATGGTCCCAGTGTTAAGTGTGTGTGTGTGTGTGTGTGGGTGAGTAGACCCTGCAACTTATAATTGCAACTGCAATAGAAGGCAACACCCTATTGCATGCTTGCCTGATGAATGTTAAAACAACAAAAAGAACCAAGTAACAAACAGGTGCAGTTATTAAATAGTGATAAAAAAGATGCAGAATATTTAAATACAGGTAAAATTCTTACAACGAACTCCCAGGGACCTAAAAAATATTTTGTTTAAATGAAAATTTCGTTGTAATGAGGTTCTGTATTTGTCACTATAGTGCTTTCTTTAACTTGCGTCTAGGCGTTTGCAATCATTTCAATAGCTTCTTTCTTGTTAATTTTAATCTCCTCCTGCCTACAAGTTATACTGACGAGAATTTTTCTCAGCATTTCCTTGCAATAATACACTTTCAGGGTGCGAATGACGCCCAAATCCAATAGCTGATGCACTGCTGTGCAATTGGGTGGGAGGAATTTAAACGCAAACATTATCTAAATGTAGAAGCATGATGTGGGCAGCACAGTTATCAATCAGGGGCCAAATCATCCTTTTTTTCTTATTGTGATGTTTCTGAACTCTTTTGAGAACTCGGTACAACGGGAATGACACGCTGAAGTGCATCAAGAAGCGCGATCGCAGCATCTGTGGAAGATTATCTGTTGCCAGGGCAGGGCAACATCAGGCTCATAGTGCTGCAGTGAAGCAACACAGAAGCAAATCATAAAAGATCGGGGTCACGCTACAAGCCCGTCTTACACCCCAAAACACGAGGCTTAGTCTCAATACTTTAGCAAAACCAGCTTTATTCAGCTTGAAACAGGAACGGCACACTTATTTATTGTAGCGTGATCTGCCACTCTGATGTACAAATGCATAGCAGTCAGACAGGGTCGTGGCCAGATCAGTGACCAAGTACACCTGTTATCTGTATTTACAATGTACCTAGCATTACCCAGATATCTTTTCTGTTTGCTTTGGTGGAGAGACTCAGCATAGCTGAGACGCGCAGCACAGCTTTGAGCCTGCTGTTGCCCCGGCAACAGATAAACAGTCTTTCATAGATGTGGAGATCGGACTTTGGGATGCTCTTCAGCGTGCTGTCTAGTTGGGGGAGTTCCCAAGAGAGTTTACAAAATTCACATTTTCGTGAACGAGTGCCACATTAATAGAAATGTTTCTTGAAGGACCATCACTGAACCACATAAAAACTGCTTTTTCGACGTCTTCAAATGCAGCAATTCACATACATTTGCAACCCAAGATTTTTCTTCTTTTTTCCCACCTCGGTCTTTCAAGAAAGTTGACAGCGTCAATGGCAAAATTCCGAATTCATTGAAGTCTTTTTTTTTTTTTTGCTGCAATCGAGGGCTCCAAAAATGTTAAGTTTTTTTTTTTCTAATATGAACTTATCGTTTTTTGGCTGCTCTGTGGATGATTCATTTAGGAATTTCAAGGTCTTTTGGGCACTTTGTAGTAATGAAAGTATCTGCTGAACGTACTTCGTAGTAACGAGATTTCTATAGATTCGCGTCATATGGGGAAACTGTCGGGACCATAAAAATACTTTGTTGTAATGAAAATTTCGTTGTAAAGATATTCGTTATAATGGAATTTTACCTGTATTCAACAACAAGCAGGGGAGACTGCTTAAAAACCCAAATTAACAGGAATAAATTTGTGTGGGACACCCACTATCCTGTAATGAATTTCAAGCTCTGTTCAGTTAAGATCACTGTAACTCTCCTTTCTCAAACAAAAAAGTGTTTTGGTACTACTTTTGCACACTTAGACACCTTGCTATTTCTGTAAAAAAAATACAAATAAAATGCCACCTTTTCCTTGCCAGACATTATGCAGACAAATTAGCACTCAAAAGGCATACCAAAGTAGTACACAGTACTGTTCAGATGTATTTTAACAGTTAAATGTGCTCCAGTATAATATAATGGTAAGGCACATATATTTTACACACACACACACTCACTGGCCTCCAAATAAAAGTTGCACAAACTTTAAAAGGTGCTATACATTAACACAGGGGTGCCCAATGCGTCAAATTTACATTTTTTTTAATTTTTTTAAAAACGTTAGTGTATCATATATCCTCCCTATGGCATTTGCCACTTGATTGATATACAGGGCGGCCAGTCTGAGATCTCTTTTCTTCTAACACACTGGTCATCCCGCACACACAATCAAACGCATGAGCTACTGCAAAACTCCGGCTTGATCTAGTTAGCCTTCCAATTTATATCGACTAAAGAAGGGATTTAAAAAAAAAAAAAAAGTTTTTGCCTCATTGAAAAAATAAAACAGAGGAGCACATATGCTTAAACATTCTGTAGCCAAGGGTGACAATTTCAAGCATTCAAAATCACAGCCACTATAGACAGAGTACTGAGCAGCCACATGCTGCCTTCTGGCGCTAAATGCATGTGGAAATCAAGAAAAAGTTACATCATTTTTTCAAATACACTGATTTCTAGCATAGGAAAATGACCATCCTTACAAAGGAGGGACATTACCCAACCAGAGACCATTGTTAGTTAACCACTCTGACAGCACCCAGTTTATCAAAACGCACTTTCAAATAAACTAACTTTTGCTATGCCGATCAACCTACCATTTATTTCTCTGGGATGTAGAAATGAACAGTAGAACATTGGCGGCTGAACAAAACACAGGCAGTGACAGCTACTCCTAATTAGCAGGTAGCAGTGTCAAGTGGACAGCTCATTAAATATAAAATGGACTCCCTTCATAAAGGCTTGATTAAGACAGAAATATTGTAATTTGAAACTGACAAACAGCAGACCCAAATGAATAAGCAAGGACACAAAGATGTTTGCAACTGTAGTTTACTAGTCACCAGGAAAGCGGTACCAAGCTCAAATTCCATGTGATGTCCACCAAGTCCTCAAAACATATCCATCTTCAATATCCCAGTGCATGTCACTCCCTTCACCGACTGCAAACATTTGTTTGTGAGAGAGGTCTACAACTATGTCTGGTGGTTAACAGGGCTCAATATTTCTTTGCCTCAGACTTACATTAAAAAATAAGTACATTTGCTATACTTCTCTAACATAAAAAAATGCCTGCAAAACAATTAAGCCAGACTTAACATTCATGTAATTAAACTAGCTTGTCAAGTTGATAGCTTTACATACATTTTGACGAATGGCGAACAAAGAAATTCCTGAAATGACTGTAGTACAATGTTAAAGTATTCTTGGGTAGTTCGACTTCAAACCCTGCAACTGGGGGCTCAAATTGTACTATTGCCAGCCAATGTGTGACAAGTAGCAAGTCTCTTCATCTTATTGTGTTCCAGTTGGAAAAAGCAAAAGAAACTGAACGAAATATTTTTCAAATGTTGTAAGTTAAGGCAATAAAGGCAACAGACAAATAGTAATAGAATAATAGTTCTTGACCATGAAAATGGCAAACTGCTTTACAAAGTTTCTTAACTCTGCTATGCCATCACATGTACTCAGTACTGAAATATTATTACCAGTAAAATACTGGATAGCCAGCATGTTTGAGTGTGGCTGTCATGCGTAAATATATTTCTCTTGTTAAAGACTGAAAACTGCAATGTTAACTGTTCAGCAGGACTACATCCTGATTCTACTGCCCTAATAAATTCAATTTTAGGTGGTAAGTGGTTTCCAATATTTGTCCATATGATGCTTAAATGCAAGTGAAAAATGCATTTAAGCTGGTATTAAAATAGCATGTTACTCAGTACTGAAGGGTTCATTTTTTTTTTAATAAGCATGCTGTAGAAACGCGCCATAACAAAACACTTATTTTTGCCCCCCCGTAAATATTAAGAATTCACAGTTATGTTAGATTACGTCAGAAAAATGAGGATAATGGGGATCCTCAAGTCCTCATATTGGTTTTCTTTTCAATCAGTATCAACATATCCTTCAAATCTGGTTTACTACAGTGAACTGATTCACTGTTCTCTAACAATTACATTTTAGCTTGTTTTTTTTTAAGCAGCTGTAGCATGGGAAGTTTAAGCTACCTACTGCGGAGAACATGGAAGGGCAGGTCAGAGGAGGAAACTAAACTAACTGCCTCAGGATTAGAGTTTACGATTTATTATTTGTTTGATATATTTAACCTAAGGTGACAACATTTGAGATATATTTGGTTGTATTTCTTTTTTTCCTCAAATGAAGTACAGGCATGTGAAGTAACTTGCTCTTGGTCACACATGACCTTTAAGTTTTTTGGGTTGGTTCTTACCACAAAAAAAAAAAAAAAAAAAAATTCACAAGGATACAGCAGGAATGTCAAGCTGTTTTCCTGGTAGACAGCAGGAACTGAAGGTTTTCATTCCAAACACTTTCATTATTAACTGATTACTAATGCTAATGGTGCATACTATTCCACCTTTATTTTAACGGACTTCTATTTTAATTTCTTCCTTAACGAGCTTACAAAAAAATAAAGTGATGCAAAGCGACCCAAAAAATGATCAGCTTACTTAGATACCATGTCCACCTGCATCTTTCAATGAATATTAGTCTCAATAAAATATGAAAAGAAAAAAGTGAAGGTCTGAGAAATACTGATCTGCTCTGGTCCTGTACATATTTAGATGATTTTCCCAGCAAAAAGTCAGTTTTGAAAATGACTAATATGGCAGAATGAGAACATGAACACACCAAAAAATTTAAAAGTGATAAAAAAAAAAAAGTGTTAGGTTAAATTGTAAAAACTGATGAATACAAATCAAAGGACATTATGCAAATGTATCCCAGGAAATGATTAAACCTTGTTAGCTTTTAACACAGCAGACTACATGGGGACCTAATTCAAGTTTTTGAAATTCTTAAAGGAATTGATAAAACAGATCCAAGGAATTCATTTGACTTAACTGTGAACAACTTACTAATGAAAACCAGTGTATATTAACTGGAATACATTTAGGACTTCTTTACACAAAGAGCAGTGAGAATCTGCAGTCATGGAGTTGAAGCAGAAAAATTAATTTTAAGGATCTGGATGAGATATTGGGACAAGACGGGATACTGGGAAAGCTGAGTTAATAGCTAAACAAGCTCGATGGACTGAATGGTATTTCTTATGCTCAATCTTATGTACATAAAAATGTGTTTTAATAAAAGGTAAATGGAAAATTGGCTGGGATGAAAATCGTGGCCATCAAGAACTGTTTAAAACCTCTGAATTAACTGGTCACCTGTCTGCTTTATTGTGTGATGCTGGTTAAAGAAAGAAATAATAAAATCAATCAATTAAGGCATCAAGCATTATGTTAAATTAGCAGCAGTAACTGGTCAATATTAAGAAAATGGCTAGAACGTAAACCTACTTCCACTGCAACACTTCAGAAACGGAGTTTGACACCCATGGAATAGGGTTACAGTTTAAGAAGGCTCAAGGTTTTTATTTAGTCATATTTACACAAGAAAATATAACAAATGTAATTCTCAGGTGTATCTCATAACAGAGACAGAAATAAAAGACAAAACAAGTTAAGACTTACTCAGAAATTCCATAATATTTACATCATTTGAAAAACTGATCATTTGTTAAGTACTTCTAGCAGTCTGATAATGCATATTAAAAGAATTATGATACACATGAAACCTACAAACTTCTGGATTTTTAATTAACAGATTATTCCTTATTAAAAAGTCATGGCATTTCTTCCTTTTTACTCTTCCTGGTGTGTGCATATTTTTCAGATAAGATACACATATACTAGCTTTCTATTTAACAAACTTCTGTAAAAAGCCAAATATCCCCTGGAGACAGATAAAGATCTGTTCATCAATCAATTTCTGGGCCGATTTGTGGGGGCTCTTCAAGTGACTGTCCTCCCTGATTTATTGAAGTTTGGTTATGCATGTAATGTGTGTCTGCCACCAGTTGACATAATTTCCATTACTATTGTTTCTTTAAACATTGCCGTCCAGTTCATACTTAACATATAATCTATTTCAGCTGCATGCTTGGTAATCTGCCGAAGCCTTTTTAAATTGTGGTTGATCAGATCACATGTTCAATGGTTTGATCATTTCTTTTCACAGCTAAATATATCTAAAATAAGGGATGTGGTTGTAAATCTCTGGTGCTCCCCTCCTTCCACAGTCTCAACTTTAATTAAAGAGGAGACCGTGGAGATGGTAGAGCAATACAAATATCAAGGGGCAATCATTGATAACAGGCTACTTTGATCTTAACACAGAACACCCTTGTAAGAAGGGACACAGACAGCTCATCATTTTTTAGGAAATACAACAGTTTTAGGTGGACAAAAATCAGTGCTTTTTCACAAGTCCTTTACTGAAAGTGCTTTTATATGTTTGAGCAACCTCAGCATTAGAAATATAAACCATCTTAACAACACTGCAAAAACTAGCAATAAAAGTATTGGTTTGCAGCAGACCTCTGTCACTGTGCTATACCACAAACAGGTTAGAAAAAAAAACCAAATTAATTCTGTCAAAAAAGTAGCCATCCTGATCTCTCTAAAATTACAGTGGTGGCCATCAGGCTACATATTTTGGTTTCTGACTGTTAGAGAGAAAGTTTTAAGAACTATTTTAGCCCAAAAGCCATAAGCATTTTGAATTCTGTTGTATGGATGCTGCCAAATTTTGATTTATTTTGTGTACCATTGAAGGCAATTATTCATCTTTGCACTAATCTGGAGTATGTGTACTTAATAAAATATAAGCTGTGTAGCAATGTCTTTTGTACCTCCCTGCAATTTCCCCTCTGGAACAGTATTCAAGTCTACCTATCGGACTAAACCAGGCAATGAAGCTGAAAGTGATGATAGCCTGAATAACACTGCCCACTGTAAATGGGTTTGAGATAACCAAGGAAGAGTATGCACAGATTGCACTTAAACTATGTCTTTGTATTTATACAATTAAGATTCCTTTAGGAACTTCTAACTGATAATAGCCGTTAGGTTTTGCAATATTTGAATCGTGTGTAGCTTGTATGTCTTTCTGATCGTTTCACTTGTGATGATCAATTTCGTTCCCTTACCCTGTAACACTTACACCCCAGACTAATTTTACTTGATTATGTTGACCTTCTTTGTAACTCTCATCGGATATTTGCTAAGCAAATTAATGCAAAAGTGAGTACCCGAGTATTTATAATAAGTTACTACCTGCTCCCCCTGAACAATGTGCGAACATACCGATATTTGCCTCTTAAATTCAAATTATTTGCAAGTAATGTTTAAATATTAAAGGTTGCACAAATCTCCTGCAGAAAGTCCATAATGTCAGTCTACGCGATTGTGTTACCAAATCAGAAGGGGATGCCCACCGAGCTGCAGGCATTTCTGTAGCATAAAAATGTAAACAGATTACGCAAGACGTGCGCAGATCGTCTGGAAACAAAAGGCCTGAACATCAAAAACGCCACCAAAAAATGCAATAAAAAACGAACGATGATATTGTCCTGGCGAATTTAAGGTTAAGCACAGTGTGCGAGATACAAGCTGGAAAACTGCTCGGCTAGATTTGGGGACAATAAGGGGAAAAACCGCCCACCCCTGTCCTCCACCAGCAGCCCAGCCCAGTCCACTACAACACAGAAATAATGGCAGGAAAAGGGGGAGGGGGCACGCGTTTATCAATTCGGCATCAACTAGAGGAAACTCACTTTGATAAATGCATCAAAAAAGTGGATGCCCAGCGCGGACAGAAAACACCCCGAGTCTCCTAGACATTTGGGGCAAACACGGTGGGTGTGGGGGTCAAAAAAAGTACCAATGCGAACTAGGTACGGATATGTGCCGACATTGCAACAGCCACGAAAGGAAATCAAAAGCAGCTTAATAAATCACAAGAAAACTCAAAAAGCGATCGAGGCCGACACTTCTTAAGCGCAAACATCGAGTTGCACGGACGAAAGGCAAACCCAAGTCGAAAAACCTCCTAAGCTCGCAGGCCCTTCGGGGGCAGGGGGTACATATTTATTTTTATATATACACATATTTTTTAGTAATGACGTTACGCCGACCTTTACCATTCACAAACACATTTATACGAATACCCACAATAAAAAATAAACACAAAATAAAACACAAACCACCCACCTTCCAGCTCTGTCGATAACAAGAGATTTGCTGCCTCTAACTCTGCACACGACGAAATCTTGACGAAAATAAACAGGGAGTCACGAAAACGCGAGAGCCGCGCCGTTTGCTCGTTGTGTTTTGGAAGTGCAGAAGATTAAAAATGGCCGCCGCTCGAAACAAAAGCAAGAACACCAAGAAACAGAGAGCTACGACTCCATCTAGCCACTACAGCGCTCCACAGACGGCACCATCGGCGTGCATCTTACCTGGGACAAGTCCGTAGCCAAGCGAAAATTCTTCTTTTCCAATTAATTCGCGTGGATGTGCAAAACGTTAAGAGGATGGACGTGGATTGTAATCGCTACGCTTTTCTGGTTTATCCTGGTTTTCTATATCAGGACCTTCCCGGCCTGACGATCCCAGTGACTCGCTTGAGCCTGACGATCCGCAACTCGCTAGTCGTACGTTTAAATATCACAGCGCCACCTAGCGTCGCCGCCGAGCGAGAATCTTCTCGTATTCCATTACGTGCCCGCGCGCTCATTCTTTTCTCACAGTCCCGTCTCAACATGCCCGCGCATGCATTCATTTCTCACAGTTCTGTGTCTGCGCACCTGACAGAATGCATGCAAACCTGAGCGCTCAACAGAACCCTCGGTGACTCGGGATACACGGCACAAGGTGTACAGTTTATGCACAATCAGTACTGCATTCACATTTACATCCCAGAACCCACGTTGCTTTATAATGTGTGTCATAAAAAAAATCTGAAAGAGAGACAAAGCTGTTCGACAAAGGGAACCTTATTGATCAGCAGCCTTTCAAATGGAGAAAATAAGCGATAAACTATGAGGTGTTATCTAACGAAACGTCGGACGATGTCGGACAGGACATGGGAGGACATCAGGGAATAGTCTCATCCTCAATACCAGGTCACAAGCAACGACCCTTCGGTTGGATAAATGAAGCCGCTGCCCTGTATTTAGGGTAGGATGGGGGCGCTGTACCTCATCTCAGTGTTAAAACCTTTATTTTAAAATAATTTAAAAAATCCCACTAGATGCACAGTTGTTTTTTTCCCTCTAAATTCGATGGATAAAATATAAGCAAGGCACTCATCGCCAGTACATTAGCATGTTAAGTTACTATGCGTTTGATTCCCAATTTTGCGCTGAAAAGCGGCGTTAAGTTCCTTGCCCTCGAGCAGAATCTGCATATGCCTGGCATACACAGTACGATTTTGACACGATTAAAGTCCGATATGAAGTCGCCGACCTAGTTTTTGAGTCGGGCAGAATTTCCGCTTCACCGGACATCGTTTCGTTTCTCATGCAGTATGAAATGGGCTGCGATGTTCGATTTTATCGTTAAGATCGGAAAGATTTCTTTCATGTGAGAAACTTCAGGCGGCTGTCTTGTATGGTGAGCAGACTCACGACCCGTTTTTCTGATGTTGCTATAAAATTTCATTAGGAATCAAACGCAGTATATTGTACATTTGGTATATCCGCAGTCATACTGATTTTCACTTTTGTGATTTCAAAAAGCTGTCATGTAGCAACAGGCATACGATTAAATGGTCAAAGACGAATGCATCTTAGGAAGCCTTTACTTGAAATAACACGAAAGAACCCGAAATAAACTGTGCACAGCGCTACATGACATAGATCACGTATACATCCAGTTCTATTCGTATAGTAGGCGGACTGTATTTGTACGCGCTTCAGAAACACGTATCTTCGGTTACTACTTTTCTTTGTACTTACAGAGCATATGAAATTCGGGTAAAGCTTTATTGCAAAATGTCAATGGGTAAAACCGTCAGTCGGGGCCATGCACGATTACAGCGCGAGCCCCCACGTCGGATGTCACTCGGACCAAACTTCTTCGCACACTGGAGACGACTCTATTGTGCAGTGTGAGTAGTCGCTTGATTGCGATTTTTAAAATCTGCTCACTATATGCCTCGGATCTTCTTCTTTTGGCTGCTCCCATTAGGGGTTGCCACAGCAGATCATCTTGTTCCATATCTTCCTGTCCTCTGTCTTGCACTGTGACACTCACCACCTGCCTGTTTTCTCTCACCACGTCCATAAACCTTCTCTTAGGCCTTCCTCTATTCCTCTTGCCTGGCAGCTCTATCTTTAGCACCCTTTTTCCAATATACCCAGCATCTCTCCTCTGCACATGTCCAAACCAATGCAATCTGGCCTCTCTGACTTTGTCTCTCAATCGTCCCACCTGAGCTGACCCTCTAATGTACTCGTTTCCAATCCTGTCCATCCTCATCACACCCAATGCAAATCTTACCTCTGCCACCTCCGGCTCTGTCTCCTGCTTTCTGGTCAGTGCCGCCGTTTCCAGCACATACAACAAAGCTGGTGTCACAACCATCCTGTAGACCTTCCCTTTCACTCTTGCTGATAATCGTCTGTTACAAATTACTCCTGACACTCTTCTCCACCCTGCCTTCACTCTTTTTTTTCAACTCCCTTCCACAATCCCCATTGCTCTGTATTTTTAAACCCAAGTATCGCCAACTCTACTCCCTGCATCCTCACCATTCCACTGACCTTACTCTCTTTCACACACATGTATTCTGTTGTGGTGGTCCTACTGACCTTCATTTCTCTCCTCTCTAGAGCAGATCTCCGCCTCTCCAGGGTCTTCTCAGCCTACTCCCTTCTCTCGCTACAGATCACAATGTCATCAGCAAACATCACAGTCCACGGGGACTCCTGTCTAATCTCGTCTGTCAGCCTGTCCATCACCACTGCAAACAAGAAAGGCCTCAGAGCTGATCCCTGATGTAATCCCACCTCCATCACTCCTACCGCAGACCTCACCACTGTCATACTTCCCTCGTACATATCCTGTACAACTATTACATACGTTATTTTTCAAGTTGAAATTATTTCTTCACAATCATGGGTGAAGTTTAATATTTAGGTATGGTGCGGCAGACAAATCACAAAAAACAATGCCTTTTTTGGTGTCACAACCGTACTGATACATATTTAGTCATTTAAGTCAAATTTCCCCTTGTGGGACAGATAGATAGATAGATGAAAGGCACTATATAATAGATAGGTAGATCTATCTATCTATCTATCTATCTATCTATCTATCTATCTATCTATC
>JANRMT010062802.1:12271756-12287505 GCA_026402145.1 Polypterus bichir lapradei | reverse complement strand
GTTACCCCTAAGTTTTTTACTTCCGTCTTAACTTTTAATCCTAGTGCATCAAGTTTATTTCTGATAACCTCATTGAATTCATTATTGCCAATTACTAAAATTTCAGTTTTCTCTTTATTTAGTTTGAGAAAATTACTATTCATCCATTCAGAAATACCAGTAAGACATTGTGTTAGTGAATCAAGAGAATCGAGGTCATCAGGTGCTATTGATAAGTACAGCTGTGTGTCATCAGCATAGCTGTGGTAACTCACATTGTAACCAGAGATAATCTGACCTAACGGAAGCATGTAGATTGAGAAAAGCAGCAGACCCAGGATAGAGCCTTGTGGAACACCATATCGGATATCATGTGTCTTTGAGATTTGATTACCACAACTCACAAAGAATTTTCTACCTGCCAGGTAGGATTCACACCAATTTAAGACACTGCCAGAGAGGCCCACCCATTGACTAAGGCGATTTCTAAGAATGTTGTGATCAATGGTGTCAAATGCAGCACTCAGATCTAAGAGGATGAGAACAGATAAATGGCCTCTGTCTGCATTCACCTGCAAGTCATTTACTACTTTACCGAGTGCTGTTTCTGTGCTGTGATTTGTTCTGAAGCCTGACTGAAATTTATCAAGAATAGCATGTTTATTGAGGTGGTCATTTAATTGCAAAATGACTGCCTTCTCTAGAATTTTACTTAAGAAGGGCAGGTTAGAGATGGGTCTAAAATTTTCAAAGGCAGAGGGGTCAAGATTATTTTTCTTGAGCAGGGGTTTAACTACAGCAGTCTTAAGACAGTCTGGAAAGACCCCCGTATCTAATGACGAATTAACTATGTCCAGAATATTGTCAATTAGCACGCCTGATATTTCTTTGACTGTATCATAGAGACATTTGTGTTTATTAAAAATGTTGTCACGATAGTGTGTGTGATTTGTGATTGAGGTTAGCTCTGGAAATTTTTCTTTTCTTTGGTGAAGCTTTCAAATCCTAATTATTTCTAGTTTGCAATGCCAAGTTGGGAAAGTGTTCACTAAAACAAACCATTGAGAAGCAGAATGCTGCAAAACAATAACTGAAACACATAAGATCAGAACATGTAGCCTAAAACAACAGCATAATACTAAAATAGCATAACTAGTTCAGGATGAAGAAACTTTATTAAAATGCATAATTTACTTGAATAAGTTGCACTGAACAAATTTAATATTTATGTAGTAATGCAGAATTGTCTGGCACCGTAAAAGAAAACAAGTCACGTGGAACCAATGACCACATTTCATCTGAGTAAGTCTAATAGATTTTTTAAAATTTATTTCAGAGAGTTTAGGAATGCAAAAGTGGAGCATCTGAGAACCTCTGGGACTAAACCTGAAGACCCTGGCTCAAGGACGAGCTCCTTCTTGGGTTAACTGGCAATTCCAGATCAGCTCTGTAAGAACCCCACTCCCTGGTGTCTTTTCTGAATTGTGTACAACCGGGTGGGAAGAAGGGTGTGTGTGTGTGTGTGGGGGGGGGGTCAACTTTCAAATGACACCACAATCCATTTTCTGTGTTTCAGATTTTTTTTTTTTTGTAAAGACATTTTTAAATCTTAGAACTATTGGTGTTGTAATTTGGATACTCAGTATAATTTTTGCCCTTCTAAATGATACACAGGCCAGGGGTCTTCAATAATGCTTATGCATATCTATGCTATGGATACTTATTTAATAACAGCAAAAACTAAAGAAAAAGAATCCAATTGCACTGCATCAAAACAGCAAAACTCTACATATCACTTGTAGATATTTCATAATATTCTTTCTGGTTTTCCCTGACACATTCACCGACACTTATATGTTTGGAAGCTTATTCCAACACCTATGGAAATAATACTATTCAAAGTGCATTTTATGATACAAACATTAGTAAATTTTGTAACATATTCTGCTGTAACATAGTTGTACAACATAATTAATTCTCCAGTTGTAAAAATTCTACAATAGAAATGTCTGACCTTTATTTTGAGGGGGATACCCAATGCTTCAATCCAATGCCTTTCCCATTTTAATCTCAGTTTTTTTTATTTTTATTTTGACCAGTATTGTCGTGATTGTAAGCTGAACGTGATTGGTTTGTGCAGCCTCAGAAAGAAACACTGGCTGATGGTGAGTAGTAATACCATCAAAATCTTATGTTCATTTCGACGTTTTCACTTTTAGACATACATATATTTGTATGCGTAGTATATTTCGAAAAGGCAGCACATATCGTCATAACACCGGCGCTACAATACACTTGGACTGTGATGATACTACTCTTAAATTATCCATCCATTTAATGCCAACCCGTTATATCCTTACTACAGGGTAACGGGGGTCTGCTGGAGCCAAACCCAGCCAACACATGGCACAAGGCAGGAAAAAAACTCCGAGCATGGCGCTAGCCGAACGCAGGGCACATACACGCACACGGGACAGTTTAGAATCGCCAATGCACCTAACCTGCATGTATTTAGACTGTAGGAGTAAACCCACACGGGGAGAACATGCAAACACCACGCAGGGTGGACCCGGGAAGTGAACCCAGGTCTCTTTACTGCGAGGCAGCAGCGCTACCCTCTGCGCCACCGTGCCGCCCCTTACTCTTAAATTATGTCTTTCATTATTCAATCCAATCAGTTTTGAAATTATTAGGTATTGTAATGAAAAAAAAGGTTTCATTTCATTTGAAATGATAGCACAGGTCGGCAGTGTCGTACAAGCGGGGATGCGGGGATTATAAGTCGCGCCTGGTCACGGAGCGCCGTTTTTGACAAAATGTTGCGTTAAAGCGCCCCCTGCTGTTTCGAAGCGTGATATTCAAAGTTATTTCAGACTGGGCTGTTACGTCAGTTCAGGAAGTGGTTTTCAAGTCTAGTCGTGGGGCCACCTGTGGCCAAAGGTTTTCGTCCCAAGCAATTGGACGATCACGGAGTTATTTTTCCCTTTAATCGGTCTCATTATTTAATCATCCGCTCTTTTCTTTCTTATTGCTTTGCATTCAGGAAAATATACATTATTAAAAATAATTATGCCAGAGTGGTTCTTCAGAGCTACTGTCACCAGAGCCCTCAAGCTGCTTCCCATGCACACACGTGTGACACTGGATTGATGCGAAACCTTAACTGGGAACTACCAGCTTGCTTAATTCACCCCAATTACAAGCAGAAGCGGGTCAGAATAAAAACCTGCAGCCATAAGGAGGCCGCCCCCCCCCCCCCCACTGAATGTGAAGACTACTGAAGCTGCCAAAGCTCCTTAGAGAGTCCGGTGATGAGTCGCTTGTGTCGTGACAATTCACATTCAATGCGTTTAACCAGCAAGACAATTGTATGTGTGGCCTTTCAAAGAGTGGAGGGGCTGTTGCTAGGGGAACGGTGTGCAGGAGGACTCTGAATGGAATCCGATGAAAACCAACATCTCCGAGGTTTCACATGCAGCACATGGACATGTTCCTAATACCTTGTAGACTTCTGTGCTCGGCCCGTCTCTCAACTGTGTATTTGTAAAGCACAGCATAAATGGTAATCATGAGGTGTGCTGACCACACAACGCTATGGGGTCTGAGTACCAAGACACGCCCTGCAGAGAAGAAATTTAACTTCTGATTGGGTGGTCTGAACACTAAAATCAAAGCAAAGGAGTTAATTGCAGCCTTCACGGGCCTGGGAGGGTGTCATGCACCTACTGACAATTAATAGGCTTGCTGTAGGAAATAACGTGCAGCTTAGGGGTCCACTGCCCATACCATGGGTGGTTTCCCATGGTCTTGCCACGACCTCTGAATAGGGGGATCACTTTTTGAGAAAGCAGAAGCAGTAGAATGTATCCTCATGGGGGCTCCTGTGTCATTAAATTGGCCCACTGTGTGTGTGTGTGTGTGTGTGCCCAGTGGGGACTGGGCAGTCTTTTGGCCTTGAAACCCCTGCGGATTTTGTTTTTTTTTTCTTCAGCCTAACTAGAGTCTTTTTTGTTTTATTTTTCTGTCCTCCTGGCCATCCGACCTTACGACTTTCTTTGTTACATACTGTATATTATCTTCTTATATAATACGCTACCATGGCTGTCCGTTTGTCTGTCCAGGATTTTAAATCACCTGTAGCTCACAAACCGTTTGAGCTATTGACTTGAAATTTGCACATATACCAAGTGACGTCTACTGTCCGCTTGCAGGGTGATGATTGACCTCCAAGGTTATTCCTCTTTTTATTTTTATTTTATTTTATTGTAGAATCAACTCCTGGCAGCGGGCAGCAGGGTGGCCGTGCGGCGCATGTGTATGGGCGCCATTCTCATCCCTACCACCTTCACCATCACTTCCCCTAACTCTTCATATCTTAAATCATTCTTCAGGTAGATTGAAGACTTAAGTGCCAGCTTAAGTAAAAAATTAAGAAGTAAGTAATTGCAACACAAACACTGACTTAATCAGTTTTAATGTGAAAAGACGCTGACGAAAGAGGAGAAGAAACGGGCTGCTAGGGTGGAGAAAAGAAGAGCTGCTCAGGAAGCAGCAGGCGCATCAACCTCTGAGCAAACGAATGCTAAACGTACAGAGAAAGAAAGAGGATGAAAACTAGGAATGATCACGTCAAGTGGATTAACTACACGTTTTCATGCAGTGCGCCATTACTGGTTGCTAATATTACTGCCTAATCTTGTTTATGTTTTTTATACATTCATTAATTTTTATGTCATCTTGTAAAGCCCTTTGAGCTACATTATTTGTATGAAAATGTTTTATATAAATAAATGTTGTAGTTTTGTATGTGTGTGTGTGTGCGTGATGGTCTGGCGCCCTGTCCAGGTGTTCCACAGAGAACATTTATTTAGGTCTGTAACTGATAACACAATGAAGACATGACAACAGATTTGTGAAATATCAGTGGGTTCACGATTTTAAAATCTGTTGTGTAGAACCACACAGGCTCCATTCAAGCCTTCTTGCTCTGTTGTATCCAGCTAGCCTACCAGTTCTGTTTATCCACATATTAGTACCCTTATACAAGCACCAAAAACCCCTTCCTAGAATGAAATGATTCTTTGCCAAGTGATGGCTTTACGAAGAACCACACAGCCCAGTAAAGTGCCATTTTAGAACCAGTATTTTAATAAGTGTGTCTCTTTCTTGTTCGTTCATATAGCGGTCTCGGTGGCATCGTTGTAGAAGGGGGGGGGGGCTTTGATATCTGGCGTGCAGCCCAACCTCCACTCTTAAACCTCAGACACGTGCAAAACCCCACAGGTGCCCACACCTCACCCACTCTTCAATTTGATGTCCAACACGCGCAATAATCTGTGTGGGGGGATCGGTGGGGTTAGGATGTTAAATACATGCTGTCTCCTAAATCTATATACACGTCTGCATTTTTAAACCTAATGGTTTCCTTAATGGCATTTTATTGGGTTGTGCGGTTTCTTGTTGAACCATCACTTCATAAAGAACTATTTCATTTTGGCAAGGGTTCATTGCGTATTAAATTAATTTTATGTCTTTTGGAAAGGCTCCTGATATGTTAGACAGGCATAGCTTTGCAGGTTGTGGGTTCAAATCCCATGACCAGGACCATGAGCAACTAATATAATGAAATCTTTGGATGCTAAGATTTGCATTGGGTGTGACAAGGATGGATAGGATTAGAAATGAGTACATTAGAGGGTCATCTCAAGTTGGACAGTTGGGAGACAAAGTCAGAGAGCCGAGATTGTGTTAATTTGGACATGTGCAGAGAAGACATGCTGAGTATAGAAGGGTACTAAGGATAGAGCTGCCAGGTAAGAGGAGAAGAGGAAGGCCTAAGAGAAGGTTTATGGATGTGGTGAGAGAGGACATGCAGGTGATGGGTGTGACAGAACAAGATACACAGGACAGAAAGGTATGGAAGAAGATGATCTGCTGTGGCGAACCCTAACGGGAGCAGCTGAAAGAAGAAGAATATAATTAAATTTTTACTGTATAGTGCAGGATACACTGAGAATTCACATTATTAGACTCAAATCCGAGTTTTTCTCCTAATGTGACTCAAATCGGATGTTTTCAGGGCGTGTGTGGATACAGAAATACGATCTTCCCAGCTCAGATTTGTGTCGCTTTCCTAAGTGGTCCAACATCTGATATGTATGTGATTCGTGGCCATGTCACACGAACGAGAACGGCCAGATCCGAATTCATGCGGTTTGTTTTGATCGCCGTCGTCATCGGCCAGCACCGGCAGGGCAGCAAAACAGCAACGGTGGATAGCTACAGTCCCAGTCCCACCGTTTCTGGTTCTTTTCTCGTACCCACACATCTCTTAGTGCATCAGTGCCAGCAAAAGCTGAAGGTCAGGAGTTTTTTTGGTCTTCACGTACTGTGCATCTGCTGAACTGTTTCCTGACATCAAGAGCAAACTGCGATGCATCCACTAACTAGCAGCGCGTCCATTTTAATACCAAGAGTCACATCACGTGATAAGATGAATCGCGTACAAACGTGTCGATGTGCGCATGCGTGCCATTTCGGCTGGACGATGCGTTCACATTATAGTTTACTTGTACTTATAAATGTGAACCGTGAAGACAGGCACATCCGATCTGAGCAAATAGAATTGATGTGATCGTAGTCTGACAGATTGAGCTTATCTTGTGCTATTTTTATTTTAAAATCATGAGCCCGTTTCAATTTCACAAATCTATTCCTGGTCATTTATAGCGCCTTTTTATGGAATGTATGGTTCTCCTTGGAACCCTCATGCGGACAGATGGTTCTTTTTGGGACCAAAAATGGCCCCCGTATGGCATCGCACTGTTGAAACACTCTGGCATCTTGAGAGTTTAGACTTCGAGAATGCCCCGTCTCTGCACCCTGTCATGCAGGGATGTCGAACTCCGGTCCTGGAGGGTCGCAGTGACTGCAAGTTTTCATTCTAACCTTTTCCTAATCAGTGACCAGTATTAATTGCTAATTAACTCCATTTCCCTTCACTTTAATAGACCAGTTTTTAAAGATTCAATACTCTGAATCGATTCTTTTTGTTCATTAAATGGCAGCCATACAGAAACAAGATGTGAAACAAGTCAACAGTGAACCATCTAAATCAAAGCTTCAAACTACAACCAGTTTCTTAATGAGAAGCCAATTAGTTAAATCCATTATTTAATGCCATAGCTTGTTGCTGCTCTCAGTTTGCCACATCAGACATTTACAAAACTGTTGATTTTCTGTTTTTTCTAAGAGCACCATCAAAACGTGTGGATAACCTGAGCAGATCAACCTTACCGAGACCTTCACCTTTCTTTATTTTCAGATATTGTGGTTAGCTGGTCACGTGGCAGCTGGTTTTGTGCCTCATTATTGTTTGGCTGCAAATTAAGGAAAAAGAAACAACTATGGGGTCTAGACAAGTTAATTAAAACTAAGGCAAAAGAAGTTAATTGGCAGTCAAAACTGGTCACTAATTAAGATGGTTAGAATAAAAACCTGCAGCCCTCCAGGACCAGAGTTGGGCGCTTCTGCTGTAATGGATACCTTCTCAGAATGTGTGGCCGGTCACTTATGAAGTTGCTTCCTAACATTTAAAGTTGTTTGCCATGCGGAGGTCAGTCCTCCTCATCCTCCACTTCTCTCCGGCCCCACTAGCACTCTTTAAAGGAAGATGCCAGAGTGGTAATTCAGAGCGATGCCATAGGGGAACCATTTTTGGACCTCAAAGTTCCAGGAAGACCTTTTATTATTATTTTATTTAGATCTGTAGACTTCCATCCATCCAGTATATCCCGGGCAGGGCACACACATACCAAGCACACACCTAACTTGCATGTCTTTGGGCTGTGGGAGAAAACCGGAGTACCCGGAGGAAACCCACGCAGACACGTGGAGAATATGCAAACTCCACTGAGGGAGGACCCGGAAAGCGAACCGGGGAAGCGAATCCAGGTCTCCTAACTTGCGCTACCCACTGCGCCACCGTGCCGCCCTCTGAGACTTCATACAGTAAATAAACATGAATAGGTGGTAACAGATTTGTGAAATACCAGTGGCTTACGATTTTAAAAGAACTTTGGACATACAGTAGTCCAGTAACACTAAGTGCAAGTCTTCTTAATCTGTTAGTGTCCTGCAGCCTACCATACGTTAAAGATTTCCAACACGTAAGGGAGGAAGCACAAAGAAAAAAATTCATATACAAAGAACCCTCCACAGAATGAAATGGTGCCTTGTCAAGCAATAGGAACCACACAACCCAGTAAATTAACCGTGAAATGCCATTAAAGAACCAGTACTTTAAAGAGTGAGCACTGCCTGGACTCCGTTGATTCCCGGTGTCTGTTACGACACAAGGTCACAGCTCTGTGAACAGATATTAGAATCTAATAATCAGATCATGCATAGTCGTGCTGTATTAGGCGCGTCACGCCGCTTAATGATACATAATAATACGGGTCAGGGTTTGGCCGCGCGCATACCCCCATATTAGAGTTACCAGCCTAAACTGTAGGGTTTTTTTGGGGGGAGATATGGAAAAAAGAGCAGATTCAAACATGCAGACTCCACACGTGGAGCAAACAAACGAAAAATCCGAGTGGCGGCGACACGAACCAATGCGGGTAGTTTTATGCCGCCTCATTTTCTCACCAGCTGTGATGCCCGCTTTCGTCCAATGGTGAGAACACATGGCTCTGTGCTCAGATGTCGGTGTTTTTAGAGGACACACACGCGGTCACGATCTCCACCTCCCTCATGCTTCCCTTGACTCATCCGCCCGCGCGCCCACTTCACACTCCTACCTGCTGCACACAGTCACAGGTGAGCGGAAGGCGACGTCACATTCACTACACACGTGACCGTACAAACCGCGCAACTGAGGCGACAGTAAAATCTATCCATATGACTTTAATGAAGGAGTCCTGTGCCGAAGATAACAGTCCGTATTTGCGATGGGGAAGCCTACATGGAATCCAACGTGTGAATGATTTAGGAAGGAGAGGTCACTCTTATTTTCTATACCTATCAGTTCATCAAGTGAGCCCACCCACACTCTTAAAAATAAAGGAGCAGAAGCGGTTCTTCAGACCGATGCCATAAAGAGAACCCGTAAAAACAATTCACATGAAGGGTCCGGAAAGAACCTTCATTTAAAAAAACAAATCAGTAATAGGTATAACATAATGAACAGATGAAATACCAATGGGTTCTTTGGTGCCATATGAATTGAAAGTACAAGAAAAGAAACGGTCGTGCATTGATCCTTTGAGTGCCCTAAGGGGTGTGCGGGGCTATAGGGCTGACCAACCCCACTCAGGGCCGGTTACGTCAAACGCTGTTACCGCTATGTGTGGACTGTATAAACTTGCGCGCGAATTTAATAAAAATAATGTTAATATAAACTGGATTTTCTCATTACTGTATTCAGTTACATTTTTGCAAGATAACACGCTGACTTTATCAAAATATAACTGGAGAATATAACTTGACAAATCCGCTCGAACGGGACATGCGGACCTCAAAAGCGGGCCCCCCTTAGGCGCGGTTGCCCCACTTGCCACCCCCAAACGCCGCTCTTGGCCCTGACCAACTGACCGAGTCACACTGAGGTGTCTGCTGCACTCCGGTGAAGTGAGAAGGCAGAGCTGGGCAGACCTGCTGCTAGTACTCACCACCAGGTTCAATTCAAGTTATATTTTGACCATATTACTGAATACATGAACTGTTTAGTTTTAATTATAGATTGTAATATTAGTAAATATTACATTCAAACAATATTGACATGTATAGCATGAAAATAATATAAAAAAACTGTTAAAGATAACTAAAAATGATACAAGATGGAGAAAAGAGGTGACCGTCAGTATATGCTTTGCGCCCTAAGAACCTATTCTATAAGATTTCAGTAATTATTTATCACTCTCATGCTGATCTTTCTGACCATAAAATATGCCATTATGGTAGCAATTGTAGAGAAGAATTCATAATTAATTGCAGAATTACGGTAAGTGCCATAATTCTTGCAATATTATCAAAAATTAATTTGAGGATTTCTCTAGAGCGCCTCTTTCTCTTGCACGTTTTAGCTCAAAGACTAATCAGCACATCGTCCTCTCATAACAGGCTTAAGTTTCGACTTTGGTGTTTTTCCATCCAGCCGTTTCAGCTCCGGACCGTCCTCAAGAAACTGTGACAAACACATAGACAGACGGACAGACAGACAGACGGACAGGCACACACCCATCATTGAGATATCAAAGTTTTTGGTATCGGGGGACCCTAAAATGTCGAGATCCGGAGATCAAACTTTTTGACGAATCTAAAGCTTTTGCTCCACCCCAGCACAGGATAGGTGTGTGTGTTTGTGTGTGGGGTGCAAAGCAAAATGGTTTTTATTTAATGGAATTTTTGAATTTAACACCCAAAACTATAAAAAAAGTCACACACAAATAATCAAAACAATTTTTTCAAAGTGAACCTCGTGCAGTACACCCATCTTTGGTGTGGGAAATACACAGTTCTTTGGTGTTGCCCACATTGGTGGAGAGGTTGGAAGAGAAGAACTCGATTCTGTGGAATATCTGTCATTGATTGATTGATTGTAATCTGTGTGCCATTTTGTGGAAGCCAGAATTCTGGCATGGGGTTGTAGGGGATCAGATCCTTATTTCTCTCAATGACATGCAAATCAGTTTATAACTTTGATGTCGTGTTATTTTCTGGATTTTTGGGTTGATATTCTGTCTCTCTCCATTAAAATGAAACTACCATAAAATTAAAGACTGTTCATTTCTTTGTGAATGAGCAAACTTACAAATTCTGCAGGGGATCAAATAATTATTCCCCCCCCCCCCCCCACTGTAAATAGTCTTTTTCCGTTGATCAGTGTCAAAAAAGCCAAATTCAGTCCACTAGGAGTCAATGTTTTATAACAAGAAAATGTGAAAATGTTCATCTTTATGGGAACTGTAAACATAAATGAAGTTGAAGTGCTGGATCAATGTTAAAATTTTGTACTTTTGTTTGGAACAAACACCTGAAAAGTGCTCCAGGGTGCTGTATAATGGCTGACCCCACTCTCTGACCCCCAAAGGTTACACAAAAAGACAATTTCCTCTTGGCTTTAGTACAGTGTACCAAATATCTGTACCATGTTGGGTTTTTAAAGTTCTTGCCATTTTCTCCACACAGTCCAGGATGTGTCTTTGGGCAGAAGCGAATTCTTCATTTGTACAGGGGGTCTTCCTAGGATGCAGGCAGCTTTCTGATTGGCCAGCAGGTGAAGCCCCCTCAGCCCCCATGGACTTTGGGCTAAGACTGAGGGCACAGAGCTAGGTGGCCCACAGCAGCTGGCAGAACGTTTGAAGCAGTTATGTAACTAAAGTGGGTCGTCACTGGGCCATCACTTCTGCCGTATGACTCTTGACATGTGACACTGTGACTACCCCACCTCCCCCCACACCAGCTTAAATAATAATAATAAAAAAGATAAACTAAGAATATTAAATGTGCAGGACACGGAGCACAGATGAATTGAACAAGCATGTGATTGGGGCTTAGTGTAATCTTCTCTGAGGCTCCCATGATTGCTTAGTGAATCTGAACTGAAAATCAATACCAAATTCTTTAATAAATTCCACAAGCCTCACAACGTGAGATGCGCTTCACTCACATATGCCATGAAACCCGTGCCCACCTTGAGGACACAAAATGGAATTTTGAGGCATGACCCTAACTTTGGGCAGCTACAGTATGTCTTTCAAGGCAGTTGATTAATCCAGGGTGGCACCTTCTGGGTTAGCAATTTAAAAGGCTACACCAGTTGGTAACATATCACACTATTAATAAAAAGTGGCATTCCCTCGGTGGTGACGTTTTTCCCAAGTTGTTAGATAGATCCACTGTGGAACACTGGACCACTAGGAGCAGTTGTGACCATTCAAGAGGGACATGGCAGCGGCAGCCATCACACAAAGCCCTTTTGCCCCTGCCACTTGCTTGTCACGTATCCTCACTGCCCAGCTCCTCTTCTATTATGACTATCGATGGTTCTGGGTTTAAGAATGTGATGGCAGCTGCGGCCAACCCGGACTGTCAAACTGATCCAAAGTGTCTGAAAGATGCCTCAGTTACTTGTATCATTAAAAGTCTGCAGGTCAGGATGCAAAAATACAAGCAAGCCAGAGAATAAAATGTCCCAGGTCAGCTTCGGAATGCTGAACTTAATGCAGCTGGCACAGACCACACATTAAAAAAAAAAGAGGTGCAGCTGTCACCGTCTGAAGGCTCATGAAACCAGAGATGCCAGTCAGTGGCTAAGGAATCATAATGACCACATGGGAAGGGGAGGAATATTCCTCAGGATTCTGGAAGTGGTCCAGTTTAGTTGTGGGCTTGAAGCTGAACGGCTATGACCACAGACAGGGACGGCACCTCCGTGGCCTAAAATAAGTGACTGTCATGTGTGAGGGACGGCCGGCATTTCAGTCCGGACAGGACGTCCCTCGACTGGAAAAAAACAGCCTTTACAGGACACAACATCCCCTGGAACGCTAGATGGCAGCTCCCCTGGATAGAAATGGCTCCTCGGATTCCCGCAGGGCAGCATGGGACATGGAGTCTGTTTCTTCAGCCCTGTTGGGTGCCGTGGGTGCCGCCAGGGGGAGCTCACCTAGGACCCGGGGACTTTTATGATTACGCCACCCTGGAAGTACTTCGGGGTCACGAGGGTGGAAGCCCGCAGTACTTCCGGGGCACTTGATGAAGGAAGATGTGGAATTGACCCGGAGAAGAAATACTTCCGGGTCATAGACGTTAAAAGGACTGTGGGAAACCCCAGCAGACCGAGCCGGAGTTGGGTGGGAGTGTGACGGAGCTGCTGGGAGTTGGAGGATTGTATTATTGATTATTATTGTGATTATTGAGAATTGTGGAGAGTGTGGTGCTTTGGGCACTTTATTGAAGAAAAATTATTAATAAATCTTCTTTGTGTTTTTACAAGTGTGTCTGGGACGTCTGTCTGGTGGGTTCAACAGGGCAACAGCGCCTCTAGCATCCACACACGGCCCAGCAGATGAGCGTCCTTCTGACTCACTACAGTCTGGTTTAAGATCTCTGGGTAAAGTGTTCACCCCATAGAGATTTCCAGAATATTTGTATCTTTTTAACATTGGATGTTAGCAGGTGGGCATCAGGGCAGAGTCCTTCGCTCAAATTTGACCTTTCTCTGAGTGCTGCATATTCTCCCTGTGACTGGATGGACATCTCTGGTCATCATCATTTTTAGGAAGTCACTGCACACTGGAGAGATTCCAAAGGACTGGAAAATGGCAAATATCATCTCATTACATAAAAAGGGTGACCGGGCAGATCCAAACAACTATAGGCCAGTAAGCTTAACAGGCATCACAGGCAAATTAATGGAAGGAATTATTAAGGATAAGACTGAGCAACACCTGACAAGGACAGGAGTTATGAGGAACAGTCAGTGTGGGTTTAGAAGAGGGAGGTCAGGTTTTACTAACAGGTTGGAATTCAATGAGGAGGCAACAAAAGGATACGACCAAAGTGGAGCAGATGATATTACTGATCAGGACTGTCAGAAAGCATTTGATGAGGTGCCATATGAGAGGTTGGGCATCAAATTAAAAAAAAAAGTGGGAGTTCAGGGTGATGTTTTTAGATGGGTGCAGAATTGGCTCTTACACATGAAGCAGAGGGTGATGGTGTGAGGAACCTCATCAGAATTGGCCGATGTTAAGAATGATGACCAGCAGGGGGCAGTGCTGGGGCCGCTGCTATTTGTAACATATAGAAATGATTTAGATAGGAATATAAGGAACAGGCTGGTTAACTTTGCAGATGATACCAAGATAGGTGGATTAGCAGATAATTTGGAATCCGTTATATCAACACAGAAGGACTTGGGCAGCAGACAGGCTCGGGCAGATGAAATTTAATGTCAGCAAATGTAAAGAATTACACATAGGAGTAAAAATGTGAGGTCTGAATACACAATGTGAGGTCGGAGAATCAAGAGTACACCTTATGAGAAGGATTTAGGAGTCACAGTGCACTCTAAGCTATCGACTTCCAGTCAGTGTTGAGAAGCCATTAAGAAGGCTAACAGAGTATCAGGTTATATAGCGCCTTGATGTGTGCAGTACAAGTCACAGGAGGTTCTGCTCAGACTTTATAACACACTGGTGAGGCCTCATCTGGAGTCCTGGGGGCAGTTTGGGTCTCCAGTCTACAAAAAGGACATAACAGCACTAGAGGGGGTCCAGAGAAGAGCGACGAGGCTGATTCAGGGGCTACAGGAGATGAATTATGAGGAAATATTAAAAGAGCTGAGTCTTTACAGGAGATGAAGAGGAGACCTGACTGAAGTGTTCAGAATGATGAAGGGAATGAGTCCAGTTGATCAAGACGGTGACTTGAAAATGACTCCATCAAGAACACGGGGACACAGTTGGAAACTTGTGAAGGGTAAATTTTGTACAAACATTTGGAAGATTTTCTTCACACAAAGAACGACAGACAATTGGAATAAGTGACCAAGTAGTGTGGTGGACAGTAGGACTTTAGGGACCCTCAAAACACGACTTGATGTTTTTTTGGAAGAAATAAATGGATAGGACTGGCGAGCTTTGTTGGGCTGAATGGCCTGTTCTCGTCCAGAGTGTTCTAATGTTCTAAAATCCCATGTGTTAGGGCTGTTGGGCCAGTTTAGAGTCACTAGTTCACCTAATATGAGTGACTGCGTCCTTTAATTGACAGGCATGCCATCCAGCATTGGTTCCTTCTTTATGTTCTGCCCCCCTCCCATGACCCTAATATGCAGTAAATTTTTTCAGTAAGTCTATTGCCAATGAGGCTATGCATGTGAAATTCTCACCAGACCTTAGTATTAACTCAAGCAATCCACAAATATAAAGAATTCACAACATTAAAGGCCATAAATGAAGGTATTTCTAATAAAGTGGAATGACACCAGGAAAAAGTAAAAAGCAGAACACCAAGGCAAAGAAGCGCAAGGAAGCAGCTGAAATCCAGAAATAGTTAGAAAGTAATTCCACCTCCCTATCTCTGCAGACTGCTATTGACTGGGTTAAGTCATGTTGGTGGCCTATAAGGAGGAGTTTGCTACCAAAGTGTCACATAAGAAACATCTCATGATGTGTAAAAGCAAAGAGCTCTCCCAAGACCCTCACAACCTGAACCTAAACAACTCCTTTGTCCTCCTGACTTTGGCTCCCAGAATGAAAGCAGGTGGCTCATTTTAAGTGATCCCTGGAAGTACTTCCAGTGTCCGGACATACATAGCAGCACTAGAGAAAGTTCAGAGAAGAGCAACTCGGCTGATTCAGGGCTACAGGGGGTGAGTTATGAGGAAAGATGAAAAGAGCTGAGCCTTTACAGGAGATGAAGAGGAGACCTGAGTGAAGTGTGCAAAATGATGACGGGAATGAGTCCAGTGGATTGAGATGGTGACTTGAAACTGAGCTCATCAAGAACACGCAGACACTGCTGAAAACTTGTGAAGGGGTAATTTCACACACACATTAGAATTTTTTCTTCATACAAAGAATGACAGACAGATGGAGTAAGTGACCAAGTAGTGTGGTGGACTTTAGGGACCCTCACAACTTGACTTGATGTTATTTTAGAAGAATTCAGTGGACAGGACTGGCGAGCCTGAATGGCCTGCTCTCATACCATCTATTCTGATGCTCACCACAGGACTAATCATTTAAGAAACTGTCAAT
>JANRMT010062802.1:12248904-12261756 GCA_026402145.1 Polypterus bichir lapradei | reverse complement strand
GTAGGATTTCAGCAGTGACATTAAGTCTATTGGATTATCAGAAAATATGCAATATGCATCATAACAAAATTAGACAGGTGCATAAATTTGGGCACCCAACAGAGATATGACATCAATACTTATTTGAGCCTCCTTTTGGCCTCTAGACGCTGTCCTCCTATAGCCTTTGATGAGTGTCTGGATTCTGGATGGAGGTGTTGTTGACTATTCTTCCTTACAAAATCTCTCCAGTTCAGTTAAATTTGATGGCTGCTGAACATGGACAGCCTGCTTTAAATCATCCCATAGATTTTCGATGATATTCAAGTCAGGGGACTGTGACGGCCATTCCAGAACATTGTACTTCTCCCTCTGCATGAATGCCTTTGTAGATTTCAAACTGTGTTTTGGCTCATTGTCTTGTTGGAATATCCAACCCCTGAGTAACTGCGACTTTGTGACTGATTCTTGAACATTATCCTGAAGAATTTACAATACAATACAGTTTATTTTTGTATAGCCCAAAATCACACAGGAAGTGCCACAATGGGCTTTAACAGGCCCTGCCTCTTGACAGTCCCCCAGCCTTGACTCTCTAAGAAGACAAGGAAAAACTCCCAAAAAAACCTTGTAGGGAAAAGTGGAAGAAACCTCGGGAAAGGCAGTTCAAAGAGAGACCCCTTTCCAGGTAGGTTGGGCGTGCAGTGGGTGTCAAAAGAAGGGGTTCAATACAATACAATACACAGAACAGAACAAATCCTTAATAAAGCATAATAATAAAAATTTTAGAAGTACAGAGCAGAATTTAACAGTAGATGATATCATATAATAAGATTTTGATATATTTGTTGATATTGGGTTGAATTCATCCGACCCTCGACTTTAACAAGGGCCTCAGTCCCTGAACTAGCCACACAGCCCCACAGCGTGATGGAACCTCCACCTAATTTGACAGGAGGTAGCAGGTGTTTTTCTTGGGATGCGGTGTTGTTCTTCTGCCATGCAAAGTGCTTTTTGTTCTGACCAAATAACTCAATTTTTGTCTCATCAGTCCAAAGCACTTTGTTCTAAAATGAATCTGGCTTGTCTAAATGAGCATTTGATACAACAAGTGACTCTGTTTGTGTCGTGAGTGCAGAAAGGGCTTCTTTCTCATCACCCTGCCATACAGATGTTCTTTGTGCAAATTGCACTCTATTGTAGAACGATATTCAGATACACCATCTGCAGTGAGATGTTCTTGCAGGTCTTTGGAGGTGATCTGTGGGTTGTCTGTAACCATTCTCACAATCCTGTGCATGTGCCACTCCTGTATTTCTCTTGGCCTGCCAGACCTGCTGGGTTTAACAGCAACTGTGCCTGTGGCCTTCCATTTCCCGATTCCATTCCTTACAGTTGAAACTGACAGTTTAAACCTCTGAGACGGCTTTTTGTAGCCTTCCCCTAAACCAGGAGACTCAACAATCTTTGTTTCCCTATCTTTGGAGAGTTGCTTTGAGGATCCCATGCTGTCTGTCACTCTTCAGAGGAGAGTCAAAGGGAAGGAAGCACAACTTGCAATTGACCACCTTAAATACCTTTTACCACTCATGATTGGACACTCCTGTCTATGAAGTTCAAGGGTTAACGAGCTCATCCAACCAATTTGGTGTTGCAAGTCATCAGCATTGAGCAGCGGCAGGCATTCAAATCAGCAAAATGACAAGGGGAGCCACATTTGTGCACAGCCAGTTTTTCACATTTGATTTCATTTCATACAACTAAGTACTGCTTCACTAAAAATCTTTCTTCAGAAAACACTGCAGTGCTCAGATGTTCCTAGGAAATGAAAGACACACCACTGGTATCTTTTTTGTTGAAAGGAGAGTCGATTATTATGCAGGCTGAGAGGGATTCCCAAACTTTTTCATATGACTGTTGTGGCGGACGGGACGCCCCTTTGATGTGTACTCAGGGGGAGCAGCCCTGGATGGTGCAGTACCTCCCCTTGGATGCTGGATGGCCGCCCCCCAGGGTTGGAGCGGTGCCTCAGTTTCTCGCAGGGCTTCAGGGGAGATGGAGTTCTCCACAGCTCTGTTGGGGTCTGGGGTGGCTGCCAGGGGGCGCGGCATGGGTCCCTGAGCTCAGCTGGACTAATCTTCAGCCCCACCCGGGAGTGCAACCGGAAACGTGATCAAGCACCTGGAGCACTTTCGGGTGGGCCATAAAAGAAGCCAGCAACCACCACTCAATGGCCAGAGTCGGGTGAAAGGAGGACAAAGCTGTGGAGGAGTGGTGGTGAACGAGAGAGGAGTGTTTTTGACTTCAGTGTTTAGTGCTTGGGACTGTGTTGTGACCGGGGGGATAACGGGGAAGTTGCCAGAAGGCGCTTGCTTAAGTTAAAGAAGAAGAGCAGAGGATTAAATGGGACAACCCGGCTGGTGTCCCAACTAATTTTTGCTTGTCTTGGCTCTGTTTTGACCTGTGCTTGGCCAGCTCACAATACACAAAGATACACACACACGAACACACACACGCCCTATAACGGCGGGTGTGCCCAGTAGGGGGGTGTCTTTCTCAGACGTGGACTTTCCAGAGAAGGATGATCTGCCCAAGACGAGTGTTTGAGAGGAGAAGCTGCTTAAGTCAATTCACGTGGCCAATGAGCCAAAGTGTTTTTTGGTGATGTGGCTCCGTTTCCCCCTATTATTTTGGTTTGCCAGAGCATTAAACAGGGTGGTCCAGTTGGCTGCACCAAGTCTTTCTTGGACATATCTGGACGCACGATATTTCTGGAGGTTCCGCCTTAGAGATGACACTTTCCACCATCTTCCACAATGACATTGCATGCCGTATCCCTGCCAGATAAATCAAATTGCAGTTTGCTAACAACGTAGACGTGCGTACCACCACCCCGTAACCGATCACATTCTTATCGATTTAAGTCCTCGCTGCGTAGTAGGCAAAATGTGGTTTATTTTTTGACAATATGGTGTATAAAAATAAATCATTTCTGTCAGTGCGCAACAGCTTGCCTTTACAAATGTCATCCATTATACATTAATCCCAGTCACACGAGATACATTTAATTACAAAATGAATGAAGGGCCGCGTTTTAGGGCAAGTGCTCAATTTGCTGATGAACTACTTAGTGGGATCTTTTTTAGCAAAGGCCTCAGCTCTCCGCTTGCCAATTCCTTCTGTTGTGCGGAAGTGTTTTGATGATGGATGTCTTCACTGAATGCTGAATGCATTTTCTGTTGCTGTTCAGGGTTGTCTACTGGGGGTTACTTTAGCTGTAAATTCTGCAGTTTTTATTTATCTGTCAATCCCGGCATCCAGTGCAGTGAAGGAACGGGACCTGGTCTGCTGGTATTTAGGGTCTGCTCTGCCACGAATAGTCAGTGATGCTGCGGCCTCCTCCTCCTTCACACCCAAGTGCAGTCCGGACCCTCCTGTTTCACGGCCTCGTTCTCCTAAACCCCACTTTTCCTTCCTCATTCCAAGTGTTGTCACCTGCCCTTGCTGTCCTCTCTTTGGTCACCGCACCCCTTTCCTCACATCCCTTCTCAACACCTTCCTGTTGGAAACGTTCACCTTTATCTGAAAAAAGCCACCGACATCTGGCTGTGGTTCATGAAATACCCTGAGTACTCCGCCTGAAATTGGGCTGCCAGCTTTACAGTTTACAGACACAGTTGCCCAAAGTGGAGCGGATGGACTTGGGGCCTTCCAGCATATTCTGTCAAAGCCCATCTGTGGATAAAGGCAAAAAAAACAAACAAACAAAAAAACGCACAGTCGGGCTACTCCCAAATAAACAGGACTCCTCGGTAGCTTCCTTTGCGTTATGTTAACTCCCGGAAAAACAAGCCAAAAAAAAAAAAAAAAAAAAAGAAGTAGAATTTTTGTCGACTAGAAAAAAACATTATGCACAGAAACATGGAAATCCCAAAGCATCAACACAAATACCTTAGGAGAGGTCTGTCGAATGTCCACTGCTGTGCAGATTTCATACACTTCATGTGATCTGAAACACCGACACAGAACCCTATGGAGCAAGCGGGACCGTACGAGCGTGTTCTTTGTGCAGTTTTCAGGTAATGACATTCCTTCTGTTGCTTGAACAAGACAGGGTAGAATTTCCGTGCTTGATCCGCATGATCGACGCTCCCATTGTGTTATTGTGGGTGTCATGGCTCAGCCAGGCTGGTGTTCAAAGTTGGGTTTTTGGCATATCAGATATTTTTGGTTGCAGGCATGACTGTGGTCATGTTCTGCTCAGTTTAATGTCTTGACAGGTCTCCCCATTTGGGGTTGTCTACTGCATTTTACACCGATGCTTGGGAACAGTGGCTAAGACAGGTGGGGTTCACTCCACCAGCTAAAGCAGGGGTCGCCAACTCCAGTCCTGGAGGACCACTGTGGCTGCAGGTTTTCATTCTAACCCTTTTCTTATTGTGTGACCTGTTTTTGCCGCTAATTAACTTCTTTTGAACTACTGTTTTTACTCGTGTACAACGTGCCCTCGTGTAAGACGCGCACCCTAATTTTTACAAAGAAAATCACGAAAATCATTTTGCCCTGTGTACGACGAGTGAGAGAGAGAGAGAGCGAGAGAGAGCGCAAGCAGAAGAAATAAACATTACAGAATTACAATTCCTCGTGTATGACGTGCACCTGATTTTCTATTGCTAATTTTCAGGAAAAAATGTGCGCGTGGTACACATGTAAATACAATACAGTAATCCCTCCTCGATCGCGGGGGTTGCGTTCCAGACCCCCAACCCCCCCCCCGCGATAGGTGAAAATCCGCGAAGTAGAAACCATATGTTTGTATGGTTATTTTTATATATTTTAAGCCCTTATAAACTCTCCCACACTGTTAACATTATTAGAGCCCTCTAGACATGAAATAACACCCTTTAGTCAAAAGTTTAAACTGTGCTCCATGACAAGACAGAGATCATCTTTTTTTCTTTCTCACAATTAAAAGAATGCAAACAATCAAGCACCGCGCGGGATGCATATCGTATATCATTGAGGAGTTTTATTTAATATGTAATACGTGCTCTGATTGGGTAGCTTCTAAGCCATCCGCCAATAGCGTCCCTTGTATGAAATCAACTGGGCAAACAAACTGAAGAAGCATGTACCATAAATTAAAAGACCCATTGTCCGCAGAAATCCGCGAACCAGCGAAAAATCCGTGATATATATTTAGATATGCTTACATTTAAAATCCGCGATAGAGTGAATCCGCGAAAGTCGAAGCGCGATATAGCGAGGGATTACTGTAATTTTAATTGACTTGCTCTTGAAGACTCGGACCCCTTAATTGTTTCTTTTTCCTTAATTAGAAGCCAAACAATAATGAGGTACAAAATGAGCTAAAACAACTGGTGTCCATCATACAATTTCTGAAAATAAAGAAAGATGAATGTCTCGGGAATGCTGATCTGCTCAGGTCCCCAGTGCTCTTAGAAAGAGAAAAATCAACAATTTCAGAAACGTCTGCTAATGCTCCACGAGAGCAGCATCAAGCAACAGAATCAAAGAACGAGTTTAATTAACAACAACAATCTGCACCTCATTAAGCAACTGGTTGGAGTGAAATTGGTTGGAATTTGAGACCCTGACTGAGTTGCTCTTCTGTTGGCTTGCTCACTTCACATTTCAATTCTTTTTGGGTGCCATTTAAGGAAAGAAATGAAGCAATGCAGTAGAACGATGAAGAAATCTTAAAAAAGCAATTCAATTTAAGTGAATTCACAAGAAGTTAATTAGCAGCACAAACAGGACACTCGTTAAAAAAAAAACAAAAAAAAAATGGTTAGAATAAAAAAACCTGTTGCCACGGTGGTCCTTCAGGACCAGACTTGGCGACCCCTGAGCTAAAGCACGATCCCAGTATTTCTGGGAGTAAGTGGTTCAAAAACAAAGATGTCCCACCTGCCGGTAAACTAAGAAACGGGTAGATATGTAAAACATTGCCAGGACTGGCCAATCACAAATCAGTTCCATTGGCCAATGCAAATGAGGTAATGTCTTGAGTGAATATTTAACGCTTAAACTGCCAGAACCAAATATAGTCAGTTCCCAGTGGCAATTTGCCAGCACGCCAGAGCTGATCAGTCCATGCCGTAGATTTGTTGAGCAGCCCACTCATGACCACTGGCGCCCCCTGCAGCGTCACTGTCCCTGGGATTCAGCCGCTGCACTAGACTCGCCTACAGGCATCAGCGTTGGCCTCTGTGTGCAGCCAGCTGAAGCGCAGTTGGCTCTGTGATTTACTGAATTTCATCATTGGCGTCAATTGCACCTTGCACATATAATAATGTATTGTTGTAGTACTTTTTTTTTTTTAATAGTTTTTACAGTTCATTGGCAGTGTGTAAAATGATCAGCGTTGCAGTAATTGTGATGCTCTTTGCATGATAAAAAATATGTGTTCCATTAAAATTTCAATTTTTCTTGGTGAATTGTGATGTTTCCTTAAAAAGTGCAGCAAAAAAGTATTTGGCATCTGGGGGTGCATTAACCCCCCCAAGTACTGTATGTGGCAGTTTAAGGGTTCACAGCCATTTCTTTCTTGTGTCTTTCCTTTTCTAAATGGATAAGTTGTCATTTTCTCAAACTAAATAAGGAGAAAACAGAAATCTTAGTGATTTGCAAAAATGGATAAAGTGAGGGACTAGAAATAAACTTGATGCATTAGGATTAAAAGTCAAGACGGAGGTAGAGAATTTAGGGGTGACTATTGACTCTGACCTGAATTTTAAATTGCATCTTAATCAGATTACTAGGACAGCATTTTTTCGCTTAAGAAATATAACAAAAGTTAGACCTCTTATAACTTTGAAAAATGCTGAGAAATGAGTTCACGCTTTTGTTTTCAGTCGACTAGATTACTGCAACGCACTCCTCTCAGGACCACCCAAAAAAAACAAGACATCAATCCATTACAACAAGTGCAGAATGAGGCTGCCAGAATCTTAACTAGGAAAAGAAAATCCGAGCACATCACACCAGTCTTAGCGTCACTACACTGGTTACGTGTGCCATTTAGAATTGACTTTAAAATACTGCTGATGGTTTACAAAGCCTTAACTCTTTTAGGGCTGATGCCGACTTTTGTCAACAGCTGGGATTGCGGTTGGACGTCAACCTTACTTGACATCCAGGGACAGAGGGTAACAATCAGCTGGAGACGTCGACAAAACTCACCATCACGTTACGGGTAGACCCTCTTTGCTAGGAGGACTGGTAGACTCATTGACTTGACATCGAATCTCTTTGTGTGTGTGTGTGTGTGTGTGAGGAGCGCAGAGTAAACAACGTCTAGAATGGCACTGATGTCGGGCAAAAGAGCAAAGTGAATGTGCATAGCAAAATACTCTGTGGGCATTATTCATTTTTTTGCTTTTTGCATATTATTGCTGAATCAGACTGTGACTTACCAAACTCCGATTGTGATGCAAGTGATCTGGAAATCAAAAACGAAAGGCAGGTAGTTGTTTCTTTTCCAGATAGTGCCATTCAGAATATAAATGGTTAGACAAACAGGTATGTAGTAAGTATGTAAGCAGTGTGACAGTCCATCTTAGAAAGCTGATGCTTAATGTTAAATGCAGATTGTGTTTGCTTTGTATGCTTTTTAGGGGGGGAAAAAAAAAAGCCCTGAAAGAGTTCAATAATCTCACTCCATTCTGTATTTCCGAATGCCTGTCACCTTACACTCCAAATCGTAACCTTAGATCTTCAAATGAGGGTCTGCTTATTATTCCAAAAAGAGGTGGTGAGACGGCCTTCTGCTGTTATGCACCTCAAATCTGGAATACGAGTTTACTGATAGAAATTCGCCAGGCTAATACGGTGGAGCACTTTAAAAAACTGAAACTAAAAACTCATTACTGTAACATGGCTTTCTCAGAGCTTCATTTTAGTGTAACCCTCATATTCTGTATATGCATTTAATTATCATTATCATTCATGGTGGGCTCCTCAATCCGTACTGACCCCTACTTTGTCTACTGCTCTTTTTCTAGTTTTCGGTTATCCTGATCTGCGCCACCACCATCTGATCAAAGCACCATGCAGTTGACGGATTGAAGGCCAGAGGTCCACATGACCATCATCATCATCATTATCTAATTCTTCCATGTAAAGCCTAAAAACCTGCGGACTGATTGAGAACATTTATGTTAGGCGGCTGGGTGATCTCGTGGCATCAGAACCCCTGCAGATTTTGTTTTTTTCTGTCCTCCCTGGCCAGTGGACTTTACTTTATTCTTTGTTAATTAGTATTGCCCAATTATATTTTTATATTTTTTCTTTCTTCATCTTGTAAAGCACTTTGACCTACTGTACATCACTTGTATCAAAATGTGCTCTAGAAATAAATGTTGTTATTTTCGAGTGAACTGTTTAACTTTGAATTTTTAACTAAAGTTTTTAAAACAATGATATTCTGTCTGTGGAATCTTTTCAACATATTAAGCTTTTTGCCAGAATCCCAAGAAGCAAACGGAGGCTGCCGACTTTGCTAATTTTGGGTCAACATAGAATTCAGGGCCCAAGAAACACTCAAGGTTAACGCCAATTTTTGAATGAAAACGACATTAACGGTGTGGTGTAGTGGTTAAGGTGAGGGACTTCAAACCCTGAGATTGTGGGTTCAAATCCCACTACTGACACCTGTGTGACCCTGAACAAGTCACCTGACCTGCCTATGCTCCAATTGGAAAACCAAAAGAAATGGAAGCAATCGCACCATAAATGTTGTAAGTCACATGGATAAAGGCGTCAGCCAAATAAGTAGATGTCATGTTAATGTTAATGTTCACATTACAAGCCTCTGGTGGCTCAATTTCTGATTTTTTGCTCGAATCGGATTCGCCCGACTTGATGATTCACATTCACAGGTACAAGTGACCTACAGTATCTAACTGTAATGTGAACGCGGCTGTCCTCTGAAACGGCACGCATGCGCACATCGATACGCTTGTGCACGAGTCATCGGAGTCCCCAACAACAGAAGACGTCACACATGTGAGATGACTCGTGCTATTAAAATGGATGCTCTAGTAGTTTATGGATGCACCGCATTTTGCACTTGAGGATGGCAAGCAGTTCATCAGCTGTACGTGATTAAATCTGAGGAGGCAGCAAAAAACCCAACATCTCGCTTTTACTGTTTTTGCAGCTATTGCTGCCTCTGCTGTGCCAAGAGATTGGTGGGAACGAGAAAGGAGCCAGCAATGGTGGGGCCCTGACTGTTGTCACAGCTGTGACTCTCCACCATTGCTGTGTTTGCCGCACCGCCGGTGCTGGCCGATGATGACAGTGCTCAGAAAACCTCCCAAATTCCAGTCGGACTGTTCTCACTCATGTCACATGACAAGAAATCGGACATGTATCCAATCTAGGACCACTTCTGAAAGTGACTTGGATTAATAAGAGATGCCCCTTCGGTCTCAGTTTTCAAATCCCAGCTGAAGACTCACTACTTCAGTTTAGCACACCCTGACTAGAGCTGCTGATTAACTGTACAGACTGCATCTCTGTTGTTAGTCATTAGCACTAAAACACAAGTAACATGATAGTTATAATTTGAAACTAACTCTCACCTATTCTGTTCCTCTTCTTAGTACTCACATGTGCCACTTGGTGCCACGGCCCATCTGCCAAGGTGTTTTGTCTGCCTAAGGTAAAGTCATCCCTAATGGTGGATCGCAGGAATCGTGAGAAAGAGGGGTCCTTTCATCGGATTGGCTGGCCCAGCTGTGGAATGGCCAAATGGGGGAGGCAGCTTGATGGCCGAGGTCTCCAGGACTCTAAACAAACCCAAATCCTATTATGTGATATCATCTATTGTTAAATTCTGCTCCGTACTTGTAACATTTTTATTTTTATACTGTATTAAGGATTTGTTCTGTTCTGTGTATTGTATTGTATTGACCCCCTTCTTATGACACCCACTACCTGGACAGGGGTCTCTCTTTGAACTGCCTTTCCCAAGGTTTCTTCCATTTTTTCCCTACAAGGGTTTTTTGGGAGTTTTTCCTTGTCTTCTTAGAGAGTCAAGGCTGGGGGGCTGTCAAGAGGCAGGGCCTGTTAAAGCCCATTGCGGCACTTCCTGTGTGATTTTGGGCTATACAAAAATAAATTGTATTGTATTGTATTGGATTTCAGCTCTGGTAACATCCAACTTGTGTCAAATTGAGGCAAAAACAATCAGATTTAAGTCACTTCAGCCTGGTAATTCAAATGTAGTCTTATTTAATTTTAGTTTTTTTTTTTAGCTGTTTTTCAAAAATGGACGGCTATGAATGATAGAAAAATGTATTTAAAAATGCTCACTAGACACGTCCAGGGCTGTCTTAACAGAATCATAGGCCCCCGGGCAAAGTAGAGCACTGGGTCTCCTGTTTTGATAGCAAAACAGAAACACACATAGGCATCAGAAAAAACGTGGGCCCCTATGCTTGTGGGGCCCCCAGGCAACTGCCCAGCGTGCCCATGTGTTAAGACGGCCCTGGACACGTCTTCTTTCAAATCTTGGGCTCTTCACTAGTCCAGCTTTTGGGTGTCATTCTATACAACTTACCTCAGGGACTCACTGTCTCGATGTTAAGGCTCCCTAATGTCGGCTGCTTTTCTTACTCCAGTGCCAGGCCTACAAGCTGGGCAAGTTTAAATACGGCAGACCATTTTGGGATAATATTCTTCTGATCATGTTATGATTGGTATTGTTTATTTTACAAGATTTTCTATGTTTGTTATTTTTTATATGGAATTACGTTTGGAGGGGGAAATCACAGAACTTTTTTCCTGTTTTGTTTTCTTTCTAAATTGTTATTTTCACATAATTCTGAGTGTTTTGCATCTTATTTCAATGCCATCCTCATTTTCACGTGCAATGCCATTTTACAGCAGATGAAGAAAGTCTGCAGACCCCTCCACTGCATACTTTATTGTGCTGTAGATTTAGTTTGGAACAGATACATTTGGCATTTTTGCCTTTTAATCTGCACGGAGTAACCCCTAATGACAAATGAAAACATGTTTAAGAAAGGCTTGCAAATCTATTGAAACTGAAAACCGGAAATTTCTCGGCCTTAGAAATATTCAGACACTTCATTCAGTATTTTCTACACATCCCTTTGGCAGCAGTTTCACCTTTGAGTCTTCTAAGTTAGTCTCTACAAGCTTTGCACACCTGGATTTGGGCAGCCCATCTCATTCTTCCTGGCCGATACTCTCACCTTCCATTCGATTGGATGTGAAGCGCCCGTAAACGGGGTTTCAAGTCTAGACTTTGGTTGGGCCACACAAAGACTCTTACAGACTTGTCCTGAAGCCACCCCAGCATTGCCTTGGCAATATGCTTCAGGTCATTGTCATGCTGGCAGGTGAACCGTCACCACAGTCTGAGGGCAGGTTGTCTTCAAGGACTTCTCAGCATTTGGCCGAAATCATCCTTCCTTCAATTCGGAGGTCTCCCTGTCCCTGCCGCTGAGAAACACACAGATATCTTGAAGCTGTGGCAATCATGTCTTTACCAAACACAGCGTTTGGAGTTCTTCCCAGAGAGTCAGTTCTTATCTCATGAGACCAGAGTATCTTTTTCCTCATGATATCAGTGACTGAGTGACGTTGCAGGTGTTCTATGAAGTTGTGGGCAATACGTAACCTACATCATACCTATTGCAGGCTGCAGTTAGACCCATCTCTGCCAAACGGGATATAACAGAGACGTACGCATTGCATTAGTCATTCCAACAGATGGCGCATCACAAACATTAACACTGCTCTTACGAATCACAACAGAGTGTAACTGCAGGCCGTAATACCTGTGAGGCGAGTCACATAACATCCCATCATCACACAATGCTCACAATGTCAGTCACGAAACACTCATCAAATGCCCGATTACACTATAGTTGAGATTAGGATTGTGGGATGGATACCTGACTCAGAGGGCATTTTGTGACTGACGTTGTGGGTGTTCCGTGATGTTGTTGGTATTAAGTAACCTACATCATACCTATTGCAGGCAGACCCATCTGTACAAAATGACATTTAACAGAGACATATGGTATGCATTACATAAGTTATTCCAGCAGATAGTGCATCACAAAAATTCATAGTAGTACATTTTATTACAAATAGTAAGCATTCTATTACTTCATGCATTATAAAATACATTGCACTGCTAATGTTAATGTGAAGGTGTACGGTGATTACTTAGATCTCTACCTGACTTAGACACGCAGCACAGCTAACCAGTTTGATAAAATGGACGTGATCTGTCTCTGTCATTCCAAAGAATGGTGCATCACCAACATTAGTAGTAATAAAGTGCATTGCTTTTGCCATTCCAACAGATGGTGCATCACAAACATGAACACTGCTTTTACAAAAAACAGAGATGAAGGCATTTAAGTACTACAAATGTTTGAGATGCGCCATTTGTTGGAATGACAAATGCAATGCATTTTATTATTACATGAATTAAAAAAAAAAAATTCCAACAGAAGGTGCACTACTAATGTTAATGTGGAGGAATACAGTGATTACTTAGATCTCAACCCGACTTAGATGGGCAGTACAGCTAGCCACCTTAATAAAATAGTAAGTGTCTGTGCATCTGTGTCTATCCAGTTGCTACATCTCTGTCATTCCAAAGAATGGCGCATCACCAACATTAGTAGTAATAAAGTGCATTGCATTTGTCATTCCAACAGATGGCGCATTATAAACATTTGTAGTGCTAAAATGCCTTCATCTCTGTTATATGCCATTTGGTGTGGGATTTGCAAAAGCAGTGTTCGTGTTTGTGATGCACCATCTGTTGGAATGGCAAATGCGATCAATTTTATTATTACATGT
>JANRMT010062802.1:12229630-12248894 GCA_026402145.1 Polypterus bichir lapradei | reverse complement strand
GGTGCACTACTAATGTTAATGTGGAGGTGTACGGTGATTACTTAGATCACAATCCTAATAAAAGGATAAGTGTCTGTGTGTCTGTCCGGTTGCTATGTCGCTGTCATTACAAAAGCTGTCACATCACTAACATTTCTAGTAATAAAATGCATTGCGTTTGTCATTTCGACAGATGGTGCATCACAAACATTAACACTGCTTTTACAAATTCCACACCAAATGGCTGATCCTGAGCTCTGACCTCCAAAGATCATGTGAAAAGATAATTTCCCCTTGGGGATTAATAGAGCGCTCCAAAATGGCATATAACAGAGACATAGGCGTTGCATTTTATTACTACAAATGTCTGAAATGCGTCATGTGTTAGATTGACAAATGCAATACATTTTACTACTGCGTGCATTGCAAAATACGCTCCAACGGATGGCGCACTACTAATTTTGATGCAGGGGTGATTACTTACAGGTGATCTCAAGACTTAATAAGCCTGTGAACTTGCGGCTCCTTTTACTTTTTCTGTGCCAAGGACACTCTGTAGGCCATTTTCATTTACAACGAAATGGCTTAGTTACTTTTCTGAGGAGTAACTTTAACCTAGGACGAGAGCTCTTATTTAGATATTTTATGTTAGAGACCTCATACTTTACTCTTACAATATTCTGATTTTTTTTTAAAGCTCCAAGACTTGGGTCCATGCGGGGCACATGTATTATTTAAATGAAGAGTCCAGAAATTGAGCAATCTCACTTCTCCAAAAATGTGAGATGCACTCTAATAGGAGAATACATTGGCACTGTCCTCTTGTTCATATTTTTCAAAAGTGAAGGGACAGCGGATGTGGTGACATTATCACTATGGTAATGATTTTATTCAGTGTTCTACTTTAAGCACACAGCTTCTAGATCTGCACTGCGTATCTTCCTCGATTTCATCGCTAACCCCTGTGGACACCATCTGCATGGATGTGTTTCTCGGTTTTATCACGGTGGGCTCTCTCCTACAACTCTCACGGGAGCCTGGCATCTCGTCTTAATTTTCTCCCAGCGCTTCTTTGCCAGTGTCAAGTAAGCAGTCATCTTTAAACTTTGAGAGATGACTCATCAGCTGGTGTCCTCTTACACTGAAGACGTGCAGCAGGCCAAACGCAGGAGAACCTGCTGCCGTCAGTCAGTCGGTCGGAACGAGCGCCGTATCACGTGAAATCAACCTGACCCCCCTGAGCCACGAGGGGCATCCTGCTTCACGTCAAGGAGGCCAATCTGAACTTGAAGGATTTCACAGCCCTGTGTCGGAGGTTTTTGCTCTGCTCGCTGTGACGCTGAGGGTTTACAACCGGTGCCACACGGAGTATAGGCATTTAGGCAGAAAAAGAAAGAATCCTTGCGTTGTATTAAAATCAGGGCCTGCAATGTGAAGTAAATGAATTTGAGTTTTATTCATTTATTGACTTGAACTCAGTAGCTGTGTGAATATTGCAACCCAGGCTGAAAACCCAAAATATGGCAACTGCAGTCATCTCGGAGACCACCGTGGCCTTGCTGGTTCTGCAGGACCGTTTTATGAAATGCTGGCAGTCAGTAAACAGCAATGCAGATGTAAAATGTACAACAGGCTGTACCTCTGACCCGGCTGTCACATTTTATTTTATAAAGTGCCCTTCTACAGTGGTCACCATTTTAGACACTTTGGTTTGTCATGTTAGGGTCCTAGAGTGACCCCTATTCTCCACTTTATACTCTTTGTTATGCAGACTTTAACAAAAAGTCCCCAAATTCCTACATTAGCCCTCACGTTATGCAATGTTTTATATCAATGACCTCAGGCAGCAAGACAGAGTACCAGAGTTACACGTTTCTTTATGTATTATAGATCATCTTCTTTCGGCTGCTCCCATTACGTGTCGCCACAGCGGATCATCTTGTTCCATCTCTTCCTGTCCTCGTCATCTTGCTCTGTCACACCCATAACCTGCATGTCCTCTCTCACCACATCCATAAACCTTCTCTTAGGCCTTCCTCTATTCCCCCTTGCCTGGCAGCTCTATCCTTATTGCCCTTCTCCCAATATACCCAGCATCTCTCCTCTGCACATGTCCAAACCAACGCAATCTGGCTTGGTCTTCCAACCGTCCAACATAAGCGGACCCTCTAATGTCCTCATTTCTAATCCTGTTCATCCTCGTCACACCCAATGCCAATCTTAGCATCTTTAACTCTGCCACCTCCAGCTCCGTCTCCCACTTTCTGGTCAGTGCCACCGTCTCCAGCCCATATAACACAGCTGGTCTCACTACCATCCTGTAGATATTCCCTTTCACTCTTGCTGCCACCCATCTGTCACAAATCACTCCTAACAATCTTCTCCACCCATTCCACCCTGCCTGCACTCTCTTGTTCACTTCTCTTCCACAATCCCCATTACTTTGTACTGTTGATCCCAAGAATTTAAACTCATCCACCTTCGCCAACTCTACTCCCTCCATCCTCACCTCTCCACCTACCTCCCTCTCATTTACACACATGTATTCTGTCTTGGTGGTCCTACTGACCTTCATTCCTCTCCTCTCTAGAGCAGATCTCCACCTCTCCAGGGTCTCCTCAACCTGCTCCCTACTCTCACTACAGATCACAAAGTCATCAGCAAACATCACAGTCCACGGGGACTCCTTTCTAATCTCGTCTATCAACCTGTCCATCACCATTGGAGATAAGAAAGGGTTCAGAGCCGATCCCTGATGTAATCCCACCTTGACCTTGAATGCATCCATCACTCCTACCGTAGACCTCACCACGGTCACACTTCCCTCATACATATCCTGTACCACTCTCACATACTTCTCTGCCACTCCCGACTTTCTCACACAATACCACAGCTCCTCTCTAGGCACCCTGTCATATGCTTTCTCCAGGTCCACAAAGATATTAGGCTCTAAATAATACACAAAGTACAAATGTTAGTGTTGGCAAAATAAAGCAAACCCGGTAATAGACTACCAGGTGACTGGCCGTCTTATTGAATTGTCTCTGGTTGGGCCTGGCCCTTGATCCAGAAAGGCCTTTGAATGTGGCCGCTGAGAGATGTGGACTTCTCCTCTGTGGATGGGAAACGGTAGAGTGAGATACAACAGGTAACAAAGAAACCCAGTGTAAGTGCCATGGAGGAAGGACAGGCATCCTGGCCAGGATGAAGGATGAATTCTTACCTAGACAGGAAGCCATAATGGATGGATTGGGCAAATGGACATACTGGGAACAGTTCCTTTTCCCCACACGACAGATGGCAGAGTTCCTCAGGGCCAATTAGAACACCCACAGGGTGGAATGGCAGTTGGAGTCTGGAAACACAGTCCAATCGGGGTCTTTCCAGGTGATAACTGCCCAGATTTCCACACAACCACAACCTGGGTGTGACAAGAGAAGCAGTTCCCTGGTCGGAGTCAAAGGGAAGTCTGCAGCCTCACTTGATTGAATCAGAGCGGGCAAAACTCTGTGGGTGGTGGAAGGAGAGATTTTGCATTTGTGCACGGTGGCTGGCGTTTCTGTAAGGAAGGCAAATAAATATCTTCGATTTGAATCAGAATTGTGTTTGGACATTATTAAATCTTTGGTCTGAGGGCTCAGTCGCACCCCCTTATGATTACACTGTCTTTATCGTAATCCAGCTTACTTAATGTACTTCCCCGACCAATAGGATAAGCCGACTCCCTACTTCATACCAGTCCTCTTCTGGCACAACTCACTCGACCAAACACAGCACCCATTCTAGCCCAGGCTTTCCTCCTGGATGTGGAAATGTCACAAATATTACCTATCCCTTCCTTTTCAGGCTATGCCGGCCTATTAAATAGCCCATCATCTCAGCCCACCTGTATTCCCTCAGGCTAGCACACCGGTCAGTTTCTGACATTTTAGTATTACACGTATCCACTGGTGAACATCCTTTCCAGTAACATTTGATCAGATTTTTGTCTGAGGTCTGTAGTGGGTATCGGTGTTATATAAGAGAGGCATCTGGGGGTAGCAAGTGGGGTGACCCACCCCAGGCCCCGCCCCTAAGGGGGTCCCACTTTTGAGGTCCGCGTGTCCCGTTTGAGCGGATTTGTCATGTTATATTTTCCATATTAATATATACAAAAAAAAAATATTATATATATAAGATACAACACATGTTTCGCCCTTATTTGGGCTCATCAGGCGTACACACTCCACTGCTCCCCTTGCGGGGATCAAACCTCGGACATCAGCGTCAGAGACTTAGTCCCTTTACACTGCGCCACGGCGTGTGATTCGTTTTTATTTGACAGCCTGTAGATTGGAGTAATTATATTGATTGCATTCACAGTCTGAGTCCCGACCAGACTGTACGGGTGGTTACCTACCAGGTAACACAAATAAGGGTGAAACACGTGTTGCGTACTCTTTGCATTATTTGACAGTAAACTACGCAACATTCCATTGATCTGCTTCTTGCAACTGAAGAGGGCCGAATGGCAGACCAACCACATGCATTACCTGGTAGGTAACCACCCATACAATCAGGTTGGGACTCTGACTACGAATGCAATGAATATATATATAAGATGCTTCTAAGTGGAGTCCTTTTAAAATCACTCTTCATGGTCAAATTCCATACTTGTATGTCTTTGAAAACATTCCATAGTCCGAATATTAATGCACAAAAACATGTATCGCTAATGATAACCAGCTGACACGATATCAATGTGAGTTATGACTATGGCATCCTGCAAATTGAGACTCAGAGTATACTTGCAATTTGGGGACTTTTCTAGAAGATGCCCTGCTAATTTCTGCATGACACCGCATTACATTTCGCACTGTTGTGGTATTGTCATGAATTATGAATTGCACTTTTTTAATAAATTATATTTTTATATCTCTTTATTATAATAAAAAAAAATCCTGGGACGAGATGAGACTTTTTAGCCTGGGACGAGACGGGACTTTTTCAGAGAGATACTTTCACGTCCCACGAGAAAAGACTTTCTGCCAAGAGATTTAACCATGCCCAGGGCCGCCTCTGGTCTTATATCTGCCCTAACGTGCGATTGAACATAGGTCCCGTGACCGTAGAGGGCACATCCATCTTCTCACGCCACATGCATTCTAAACAAAACCAATAGTGCTGCCAACATTATAAGAAAATTCTATGTATTGTGATGGGGACGCCCCTTCAACACTTGATCCGGGTGAGCAGCCATGGGATGCACTCTACGTCCCCCAGAACGCGTGGTGGCAGCCCTCCTGGGTTACATCGGGGCCACAGGTGTGGGACTTCAGGACTCAGACCTGTTGAGCTCCGTGGCCACCACCTGGAAGAGCTGCACGGCTTAACGGGCCTCTGTGGGCTGGAATGCAGCCACACCCGGAAGTGCAGCCTAATTAGGCCAATTACTACCTGGAGCACTTCCGGGAGGGCCAGAGTCGGGTGGAAGGAGGACAAAGCTGTGGAGGAGTGGTGGAGGAAGAAGAAAGTGTTTTGTTACAAAAAATAGATGGTCTTCATTTAGGGGTGCAGCGTGACTCATCAGACACCATCGTGCTGTGCGTCTTTTGGCTTTGCAATGACCTTATGCTTCTGAGGACACTAAAATCAACACACACACACACACACAGTCAAAATGAAAAACAGTACTGCTGAACCCACCATGGTTCACAGCCTCCACAACCTGCCTGAAGAAGGAGATTTAGTTGCCTCAAAAGCTTGCATATTGTAAATCGTTCACTTAGCCAATACAAGGTGTCATTTTGCTCGACTTCTCATTGCCTCGATTATCGAAATATTACATCAATGATTACTGTGCATTTAAAATAAAATAAAAAAAACCACCTTTACCATCCATTAAAATGATTGCAATGCACGTTGTCTCCAGGAGTTTCTCTTTGTATTCTATAAGTTCCACTGCTCTTGTGTTAATTTAGTAAATTCTGTTGTTAACACTGGTAATGTCTATCATATATAGTGGTGCATATTTTAGAGATTGTCTTTATTTTAAAATTTTCATTTAAATAATAGTTAGGCCAGATAAGCCCTCTGTATGCAAGCGGCCCCCTAGCTGAAATTCCAAAGTAGGAAATGACGGGCCGGCTAGCCTGGGGGAATACAGGTGACCAAGAAGAAAGGACATGAATGGGCCAGCAGCTTGACTGGACTGGACTGGGAGATGAATCTGCCTGAGTGGAGTCACTGGGATCTCCACACCCACAGATTCTAGAGGCATGTCAATGACCGTTAGAAATGATAAAATTGAGGCCTGCATAGGTATGTAGTCTCTCTGTCTCACTCCACGATTTAGAAGGCCATTCCATCCAAGGATCCTGCCAGACCACATCAGATCAGAGGCCCATCAGTATACAAAGACAGAGAGCCGCCTGATAGTCCAAACAAGATGAACTGATTATTATCACCCTCCAACACGCACATTTGTACTCTGCTTATATTTTGGGCAGAACGGCTACTGCTGAGCACAAGTGTTCATCAGCGAGTTTCGCCAAAGTGTTATCCGCCACAAATTTGCTGCATTCACCCTTGTTCATTGAATTATTTACTGATGATTCAGCCAGTCCAGGAGAAGTTTTTTCCCCTGGTGCCCCATAATGCTTTGTGAGGCCAGCGTGACATCCCCTGTAACAGCCAACATTGGATGGGATCGTCCCCCCCCCCCCACCCCCCGGGTATATAATACTGATCATTTACATTAAAGACTCCGTGGGACTTACTTAGCGGTAGAACAGATAAGTAAATAATGATGGTTCTCAAAATGTTATTTTTATGAAACATGTAGAGCATAAATAACAAGTTGTCGCCAAATGTGCAGGTTGATCTTCGAGTTCCACGTCAGTATCAGAGTAAGGGGGTGTGTGCCCATTTCCATGCATAATTAGCCACACGGGAATAAAACACCAACCCTGAAGGAGCCCGACAAAAAACACAGGAGACTCTATGAAATGATAGTAATAACGAAAGATTTATTTCCATTTACAAGACGTTTCTATGTTTTTGATAGAAGAAAAAGTGCAAAGCCTCAGCACAGACAGTTTGGAGATCCTTCAGCACGACTTCTGATAACACAACAAGCCAGCGGCTCCAACCATGACCCGCTATTTTGAATTTTCCGCCTTTAAAAGGCCTACGTATTTTTTCTAGCTGTTGACTACTATTTCAGAATTTCCACTTCCTTTGGATGAAATCTATGATTGTGCGCCTCTGACTGCATTCTTTCTTCTTTGATCTCACGGTGGTGTAGTGGTTGGCACTGCTGCCACTCAGTTCAGGTCACCTTTTGGCCCACAAGAATCGGTGCAGTATAGTTGGTAAATGTTTCCCTGGGCCTCAGTTGCCTCAAAAGCTTGCATATTGTAAATTGCTCAATTAGCCAATAAATGGTGTCATTTTGCTCGACTTCTCATTTCCTCAATTATCGAAATATTACATGTTAAAAAGCACATCAACGATTACTGTGCATTTAAAACAAAACAAAAAAACCTCTGTCATCCATTAAATGATTGCAATGCACGTTGTCTCCAGGAGTCTCTCTTTGTATTCTTTAAGTTCCTCTGCTCTCGTGTTAATTTAGTAAATTCCAGACTGCAGTGCAAAACATAAAACTGGTAATACCTATCATATATAGTGAGGCACATTTTGTAGGTTATTTGTAAAATTGTCTACTTTTATTTTCATTTTAATAATAGTTAGGCCAAATAAGACCTCGGCATGCAGGTAGTCCCCAGCTGAAATTCCAAAGTAAGAAATGACAGGCCAGCTAGCCTGGGGGAATACAGGCGACCAAGAAGAAAGGACATGAATGGGCCAGCAGCTTGACTGGACTGGACTGGACTGGGGGATGAATCTGCCTGAGCGGAGTCACTGGGATCTCCACACCCACAGATTCTAGAGGCATGTCAGGGGCCAGTAGAAATGATAAAATTGAGGCCTGCATAGGTATGTGGTCTCTCCGTCTCTCGCTGTCTCTGTCTTGCTCCACGACTCAGAAGGCCATTCCATCCAAGGGTCCTGCCAGACCACATCAGATCAGAGGCCCATCAGCATACAAAGACAGAGCGCCACCTGGTAGTCTAAGCAAGATGAACTGATTATTATCACCTTCCAACACGTACATTTGTACTCTGCTTATATTTTGGGCAGAGTGGCTCTTGCTGAGCACAAGTGTTCATCAGCGAGTTTCGCCAAAGCGTCATTCGCCACAAATTTGCTGTGTTCGCCCTTTTTCATCGAATTGTTTACTGATAATTCAGCCGGTCTAGGAGAACTTTTTTCCCCTGGCGTCCCATAATGCTTTGTGAGGCCAGAATGACAGCCCCTGTAACAGCCAACATTGGATAGGATCGCCCTCAAAGACTCTGTGGGACTTACTTAGCGGTAAAACAGATAAGTAAATAATGCAGTGCTCAAAATGTTATTTTTATGAAACATATAGAGCATAAATAACGAGTTGTTGCCAAATGTGCAGGTCGATCTTTGATTTCCACGTCAGTATCAGAGTAAAGGGGTGTGTGCCCATTTGCATGCATAATTAGCCACGTGGAGATAAAACACAAACGCTGAAGGAGCCTGACAAAAAACGCAGGAGACTCTATGAAAGATTTATTTCCATTTACAAGACGATTCTATGTTTTTGATAGAAAAAAAAAGTGCAAAGCCTCAGCACAGACAGTTTGGAGATCCTTCAGCATGACTTCTGATAACACAACAAGCCAGCGGCTCCAACCATGACCCGCCATTTTGAATTTTCCGCCTTTAAAAGACCTACGTATTTTTTCTAGCTGTTGACTACTATTTCAGAACTTCCACTTCCTTTGGATGAAATCTATGATTGTGCGTCTCTGACTGCATTCTTTCTTCTTTGATCTCACGGTGGTGCAGCGGTTGGCACTGCTGCCACGCAGTTCAGGTCATCTTTTGGCCCACAAGAATTGGTCCCGTATAGTTGGTAGATGTTTCCCGGGGCCTCAGGGACACTTTAAAGACGACTGCGCCATTATAATCCAATCAAATCTCGTTCAGTTAGTCCGTCCTCATTGACTTCAATGAAGTTTGCCAAGATCGGTGAATATCGCAAACATTTCGAGGAACTCGCAGCGAAGCAAACTCACCAAATGTTCACTCATCACTACTGAGCCACCCCAAGGAGCAGGAGTGGCCAACCGCTGAATGCCAAGGGACGGCGAATGGAGAGGAGCATGTGGGCTCCCCTGTTGAATGCCAAGGGACGGTGGCGGGGGGTGGCATGAGACAGACTGAAGGGTGACTGCGCTGGCCGGTGGATGTCTCTTCTCGATGAGCAGACCTTAAAGAGTGAGCAGAGGGATGCACCGAAGCTTGTAATGTTTTTAAAGTCCAGACAGTGATTTTAATCATTTATTTGCAGAATATAACCTCCACACACGCGTACACACATTGTTTTATGGATTATTTATTGACCGATTAATTAAATTCCGCACTGCACTCTTTGTGCGCTTTGTCTGAATAAAAGCGCTGTGCAGTTTTGCATCATAATTACAAAAGTGGGTTTGCAAAATTTGAATTGGTACTTAGCAAGCACTGCTATATGCTGCATTGTGTTTTAATCTCAGATTTGAAGGACTTTTTAGGTGACCTCACTAGGAGGTCCGACAGACACCGAAGCTGCTGCCGCCTTTCAGCGTTCAGGGATGTTTTGCCCCAATGTCTGCTCTGCTCTGCTTCATATTAATTGTCATTATATCAGAACCAGTAACAGCGCACTGCACGGTAAACACTTGACTTGAGCATTCCTAGTTTTCATCCTCTTTCTCTGTACGTTCATCACTCGTTTGTTCAGAGGTTGATGCGCTTGCTGCTTCCAGAGCAGATCTCCTTTTCTCCACCCTAGCGGCCCGCTTCTTCTCTTCTTCCGTCGTCATCTTTTCGCGTTAAAACTGATTAAGTCAGTGTTTATGTTGCAATTTCTTAGTACATTTTCTTTAATTTTTCACTTAAGCTGGCACTTAAGTCTTCAATCTGCCTCAAGAATGATTTAAGATATGAAGAGGTAGGGGAAGTGACAGCAAAGGTGATAGGGAATAAGAATGACGATCATACGCATGTGCCGTCCTGCTGGCCGCTGCCAAGAGTTGATTCTATGATAAAATTAAATAAAAATAAAAAAAGGAAGAACCTTGGAGGTCAATCATCACCACAAAATCAGACAGTAGACGTCACGTAGTATATGTGTACCGAATTTCAGGTCAATAGTTGAAATGGTTTGCGAGCGACAGGGGATTTAAAATCCTGTGCAGACAAACGGATAGCCAAGGTAGCATATTATAGAAGAAGATAAGATGAAGAGAGCGAAGTCCTCAGCTAAAAGGTAAATTATTAGAAAAAACAGCAAAAGAGAGTTGAACATTTAAAGTGATGGCAGCTATACAGTCTTTTCTACATTTCTTTTAAATGTTAATCTAATCTAATGCCACTGTGATTTTTATGAATGCAGAATAAAGTTACTATATGTCCCCATCAACAGTATTACGTTTTTAAACCAAAAATCACCTCCATCAATACTAGCGCTTTCACATCATTTACGAAAGAATCTCCGTCCACACTAAAACAAGCAAAAATAAAGATGATGTAGATGACATACTGGGAAAGCACACCAGCAGAAAAAAAAAAGAAATCCTCGAAGAGACTGTAATGCCTCGAAAAACTACAGCGACTGGCAAATTATTTGCCTTTTGTACGTACGCAGCATTCAAACCGTACGAAGCGCAATTTAGACACATACAGGTAAGCAACACAACAAGCGGCTCCTCTATTTCCACCATATTGGATTACAGTTCTGTGGTGGGCTGGCGCCCTGCCCAGGGTTAGTTTCCTACCTTGTGCCCTGTGTTGGCTAGGATTGGCTCCAGCGGACCCTCCGTGACCCTGTAGTTAGGATATAGCGGGTTGGATAATGGATGGATGGATTACGGTTTTATTCTGTGAAGGGTGAACAATCACGGAATGAGGTGCTGTCATGAGTAGGATCCAATCAGGGAAAGGCTAGATAATAATCACAAACCAATCAGATTGCAATTAGAGTCTACATTTTCACCCTTCCTCACTGCAATGTCAAACCGGCGTTTTCAGAAGTATACGGCTCTGGAGGGCGTTTTCAAAGGTTTTTCAGAGGTCAAAATGTTGGAGAAGTGCAGACAAAGACTGAAAACAAAGACTAAAGACAAACATGTCATAGTGTGGTGTAGCCAGAGAAGAAGAAGACGAGCAGCTAACGAAACAATGAGATCAATAACCAATAAAATGACTGATTTGGAACAAAAAACTTGCAGCCACAGAGACTTTGCCATATTTATGTACAGTTAGCATCCAGGTTAAACTGGCTGCTCTTTTGGCCTTGGAACCTCTAGAGGTTTATTAAATACTAGAAATCATTGAGACCGCCAGTCCTCCCATGAACGAGGTTCCAGCCCAAACACTGTGCGAGTAGCAGCAGTTTGATGAATCACATGTGTTTGACGGTCAGTGTCGTCCTTCTGTTTCTTCTCCCATATCACATAATCGGCTTCTGCAATTTTCCTCGCTCTCAGCAGCCCCTGGCCCCAGGAGTTTGGGAGTACCAGCAGGCTGAGCTCAGTGAAAAGGCAGGGATGTCATTCTTCTTCTTCTTCTTCCTATCATGTAATCGGCCTCTGCAAGTTGCTTTACTGCCAGCAGATGTTGCCGCTGTTCGTGTCCTGTCAACTATGGCGCACACTCACATCACCACTTGCTGTGAAAAGGACCCAAAGCCCAATTACATGGCCGATGTAGTCTGCACATCCAGTTTATTGTTTGTGTTACACGTATCACGTCATAAGTGCTTGATTAAGATGAATATATAAACACCTAAATAATCAGAATTCAGAACTAAGAATGCATATGTATATTGTTTATTTAAAAAAAAATCTCTATATGTAATCTTCATTTGGATCTTAATCTTTGTTTGTCCGTGAATTAATTAGATTAAGAAGCACTAGATGGCAGTAGAGAGACAGCTAAAACATTGCATTGCATTGCATTAAGAATCTCCTCCAGGCTTATACTACTGAAGACTGTAGTACGCCAGTCACACCTCAAAACACAGACATTCAAACGAAACAAATTGTTGTGCTTTAAATTAACTAAAGAGATCTTCATTTAGATCTTGATCTTTGTTTGTCTGCGAATTCCACGCATGCGTAGACCACCTTCCAGTTTAGTACGTTGTTGTTACTCACGGATGTCAACAATGTGCCGGAATAACGAAAGGGGTGGTGGACAGTGTTACGCTGGTTAGCTCCTGAGGCCTGGTTAGAGAATGAGACTGCCGAAGATAAAAGGTACGTGCCTACGTAACATATGAATGAAAGAAAGACAGAGGGTAAAATGAATGACAACGTAACAGCATGTTCCGGAAATTATTACTGTTACATTGTAGCCGGCGAGTGCCGCGCGTCTCACAGGTGTACCATGGCTTGCTCACATGTCAGTGAAGTGATCCCTATTTATGCTTTAAAGAGCCTGGATACCTATGTGTCCCCCTTTTATAACCATTGCTCCGTGTATATTGCCTTACTCTTTGGATTGCCACAAAGCAACCTCCGAGATTAGAGAAAGGTTGAAAAGAGATTGTGAGAGGAAACGACAGCGTCGTGAAAACGAGACGGACTGTGAACAGACAGAAGCAGAAATGCTCCTACACCACCACATAATTACGATTCGGACAGTGATTCCGAGTAGGCCGTTCCTATCGAATCAATGTCCAAGGGTTTTCTTTTGTAATTTTGTTTCCCTTATAAAAAAATCATAAAGCTGTGCGACGAAGGGCCCAGTTCACGACTGGCAGCCGCGTTTAAACAGGGAGCCCTTCACAGACAACTTTAACACACGCAATGTAGTTGGGCGCACATGGCTAGTATATATATATATATATATATATATATATATAGACTAGAGAGATTGGCCACGGAGCGTCTCGCGGGGATCTTAAACATGAGACTTTGTGCCAAGAGATTGACCCAGGACCGTCTCGTGATGACATAGAACATGAGATTCTTGCAAGACATGCCCTACTTAGAATCAATATCAAATAAGACCACGGGCAGCAAAACACTCAGTTGTGTAAACTAAGGCTTTGAGCACACGCAGATCAAGGGCTCACAGCGCATATAAAGCATATAAGGACAATACGTTATAAATGAAACGTAGACGACTAAGTGAAGAAGAAAGCAGCGCAGAGAAAAGAGACTCAAAAGCATTGGAGAGACAAAAAAGAAAAAAATGTAACCCAAGTGCATATTCAGAAAATAAGGAAAGTAATTATCAGCCCAGAACAAGTGGAATTGAAAAAAAAAAGCAGGTCCAATCCGGATGTTGGCTCTAAACACATACAGAGCAGGTTAGAGATTATGAAAGTAGGAAAATTAGAAAGTATAAAAATAAATGAAAGTAAAGATCACAGTAGCGCAAACAAACAGAAATTATTACTCGAAAAAGGGAAAATAATCACCACAGACCAGATGTCATTGAAACAAAAGTAGGACAAAGCAAGGACAGAAATAAAAGACAAAGTAGAAAACAAAGTTAAAAAACAAGGGGGACAAACACATGAAGAGCAAGATGCAGAATATGAAAGCAGAAATAAACGAAAGTGCCAAAAAAAAAAAAAAAAGTAAAGATCGCATTAGCGTAAAAAAGAGAAATTATTACTCGGAGAAATAATGAAAAGGCGAATAGAGATCGAATATATGGACACAGGTGATATGTCAGAAGTATGTAAATATTGTAAGGCTTTGAAGTTTAAGTAAAGAGAATTTCAAAAACAGAGTTTACCTCACATGCATTTATTGGTTACTTTACAAAAAAAATAATGAACTGCTGATAATGAAGATCGTTTTGTCTGTGATGAAATTCCAAACAGAGAAACCAATCCTGAATTATGGTACAAAGTCATTAAAGACACGTCTCACTGACCTCATTAAAAAGATTCAGCACATTGAGACTCGAAAGATTCCAAATATTGCTTTTAGAGAAGTTACAGAAATAAAAATGAAACTAATGAAATAGCAACAATTCAAACAAAAAAGTGTGTATCCGGGAAAACAAAAAAAGGGGTTGGTGAGCAAGCGAACAGGGGCCGAAGCCCCCTAGTGTGTGTGTGTGTATATATATATATATATATATATATATATATATATATTATATTATATACTATGCTGCTGCCTCGCAGTAAGGAGACTTGGGTTCGCTTCCCAGGTCCTCCCTGCATGGAGTTTGCATGTTCTCCCTATGTCTGCGTGGGTTTCCTCCCACAGTCCAAAGACATGCAGGTATAATTGTACTTAGTGTGTGCTTGGTGTGTGGGTGTGCTCACCATGCGGTGGGCTGGTGCCTACCCCAGGGTTTGTTTCCTACCTTGTGCACTGTGTTGGCTGGGATTGGCTCCAGCAGACCCCCATGACCCTGTGTTAGGATATAGCGGGTTGGACACTGACTGACTAACTGTTATATATTATATATATATATATATATATACACATACAGTACAGGCCAAAAGTTAGGACACACCTCCTCATTCAATGTGTTTTCTTTATTTTCATGACTGAAGGCATCAAAACTATGAATGAACACATGTGGAGTTATGTACTTAACAAAAAAAGGTGAAATAACTGAAAACATGTTTTATATTCTAGTTTCTTCAAAATAGCCACTCTTTGCTCTGATTACTTTTTTACTCTCTCTTGGCATTCTCTCGATGAGCTTCAACATTCAACTGTCCTGCTCCACTGACAGACTGAGGAGATCGTTCCTCCCCCACACTATGCGACTCTTCAATTCCACCCGGGGGAGTAAATGCTAACTTTTTTCATTTTTATTACTATTTAATTTAATATTGTTTCTTTGTATCAGTATACTGCTGCTGGATTATGTGAATTTCCCCTTGGGATTAATAAAGTATCTATCTATCTATCTATCTAACAGGTAGTCACAGGTAGTCACCTGAAATGGTTTTCACTTCACAGGTGTTCACAAAATGCCCTCTAAGTCAGATAACCATCCCACAACCTTAATCTTAACAACAGTGTAATCAGGCATTCGATGGCCATTTCGTGACTAACATTGTGAGCACTGCGTGATGGTGGGGTGTTATGCGACTCACCTCACAGGTATTATGGGTTGCAATTACATTCTGCTGTGATTTGGTAAGGGGCTTGTAAGAGCAGTGTTAATGTTTGTGATGTACCATCTGTTGGAATGACAGAGACATAACAACCAGACAGACAAACAGTTATACAGACACTTATCCTTTTATTAAAATAGATTACTGTACAAGCAGAACGCTTGTCCAGCATTAAACTGACCACTTCTGGCTGTGAATTATCTTAAGGGATCTCCACACTTCTGGCTGTCCAATCATTACTATAATTAGAAGAATTCTGTCACTACTTCTCCAGCACACTGACTGTCCTCGAATGGCGTGTGTTATAAGGCCTCCCATGAGTCTCACTCGGTTAATTATTACTATTTACGGTATGTTAGAATACTGTCACTTATATGTCCAGCAGAATTCTGAAAAACATCATCTCGCCATTTGTAAAGCACTCATTACCACCAAGCTGCATGCTGTCTAGTATTACAATTTAGGTCACAGCAGTGTCACAGCTTGTCCAAACACTTCTTTCTGGTTCATGCAGGGCCTGTCTGTCCAGCGTGTACAATAAGCTGGAATATCGTAGCTGCTTATTCACCAGTAAGCTGAACTGGTAGTCAAAGGACTCACTCATCCCCCAATGATCCACTGTTAACGATTTACTTCAGAACACCTCTGCTGCTTTTTGACCATTTCTAACTAAACAGTCTTCTATGGATTCACACAGCAGCAAAATGTCCAAGCCTGGCTAAAAATGCCACTCCTACGTTCCCAGTATCGGGTTTTTTTTAAGTTGTTCTCAGCTTAATTACGATCTGAACAGTTCCTGAGTGATCTAACATTTGCTCTTTTAAACTTAACATGAAGCAACACAGTCCTACATAACCGCCACCTCCCCAACCCCAACCCATAATTCCACAACTACTTACCCAGCAGTAGATTGACAAGAACCTCCTGACCCGCAAGCGTGCTGCTCTTCGTCAAGCAAAGCAGAGTGCCTCCAATCCATGGGATGGCGTGCCCGGTGATGGCCAGCAGGGTGACCATGGAGCGGACGCTGCCCCAGGAGGAGGTGTTGTAAGCGCAGACCCCAAGGCGCTTTGACATGCAGATATCAATGGCAAGCAGGGAGTTGAAGGCGATCCCCTTGAAGGAGGGATTCAGCTGCATGCAGTCCTCTTCGGGCAGCTGAGAGGACTCCCTCCGGTCCTTGACCCCGTCGCCTGGAACGGGGCACTCGTGCTGGCCCTGCGAAGCTTTGGGTCCACTCTGACGACGCGAGGCGCTTCGGAGTTCAGCGTTGCCCCGCAGGGGTTGGTTCAAAGACATGAATTCGGGTCTGTTAAGGACGTTGTTCCTGTCCCTAGTTCGGGATCTACTTTGGTGTGCCGGCATTTTGCCTGTTAGTCGTTATTTGACGAGTTTTTCTTTCTTTGTTTTTATGCTTTCCTCCAAAAGCACACATAGAGATATCCCGTTTCTCGGAAGATGTTTATTTTTTGCCCAGCGCCTCCAGTCCCGCTGATAAAATTAGAAACCCAGCCGACCGCACGCGCATGCTGTTTACTCTGCTGCGGCAGACAAACCGTATTATTAATGACTGACAGATGGATTAACCAATCGCTTATCAGAGGCGCAAGTAGCCAGCCAATAGAAACGCAAAACGGCAGACCTTTAATAGGTCAATATGGAATACGTTCGTGCAGCGCTTACTCGTAGCAGATGACCGCAGATTTTAAATCTTATTGGTTGCTCTTAGTCGGTTGTAAAAGCGACACAGATTTTGCCCAGCGTGCCCCCAAATAATTTTCCAGTTTTCATAAATAAACCAGAAAGATAATATCGGCTTTTTTGTTCGTATTTTAAAGCCACTTTCGTTTTAAAGCATCAACGAATACAGTCCTTTCTTGGATACAATCACACGTTTGGGAACAGATTCTTTCAACTTCTGTGGAAATTAAATAATAAAATTATGGGGGTTTCATTTGATTTAGTTTTGCTAAGTTTGACTTGATTGTATGGAGCCTTGCGTGCTTTTAATAAATTCAATACAAAAAAAAAATATATCCTTTTAAAGATGGTAACATTTCAGAAATTAGTCTATTCAATTATGTATCCATGTTCATCTTTTGCATTAACTACATAAATTGGGCAATCGAACTTTAATATAGCGCTATTTACAGACGGTGAAATCAATTCATCTTGGGGCAATTGGAACTCCGATCAAACCGAACAGGGGATAAAATTGAAGGCTGGTAAATAATAAAAAAAAACGAGAATCACTTCGAATAAGAATTCGCATTCAGTAAAACTTTTCAGAGAACAAGAAATCCAGATCGTAATTTGCTCAGGACATGACAGCCAAAATCGCGGAACCTCAGTCAAAATGAGGAATGAACGCCAGACTTTGAAAGTAACTGGCAACACAATCAGAGCATTAAAGTTTTAAGACATTAATAGAATAGAAATAGACCAACTCGCTCAGCTTCAAAATACCCTGTGTTAAGAGATAAGCTCTAATGCCGTGGCAGCAGGTGCTGTTCATGCACAGCAATCTAAGGACTCGCCCATATCTCGGCTGTCAATGCATATTATGAGACGAGCACCCTGCTTGGCGCTGCATGCAGGACCAGAGTGCCGAGCTCAAATCTTGGCTAGGTTGGCATGTTCTGCACGTGGGCTCTATACGGCTTCTGCGGTTTGCCCCTCCATTCAAATGAGTTACAGGTAAGATTCATTGGGTTCTCTAGCCTGGAATACGTGAGGTCGGAAAATGAATGAACGAATGAATGAATTTATGTGGTTAGTGCTTATTTCTTTGAAAAGTGGCGAAGTGGTTAAGACTGCTGCTACCTAACTCCAGGAATCCATGTTTGGAACCAGACCTCAGGAATTAACCGTATGGATTGTTAATGCAGGAAATAAATCGAACAAAACTGCGAAACTTGATGTCTAGGAGTCGTTCTGTCGAATCATACGATTTTTAAAAATAGTGGAGGACGAATTGTTGCGATCCGCCAGAGGGGACATTTTTTCATTTTTACTATTTTGGGACTGAACAACTTATTAATGTGCATGGAATCAGAGGCGGCCGTCGGAGTTGAACCTTAGCTTCAGGCTCAATGAGCACGACGAGCACGGAGTCTGCGGGCTTTAATTTGTCATGCCTCGTGTAGTTCGCTATTATCATGAACAGATTACAATATTAATATATTTTCATGGATGTGCAATATGTTTATATAGTGTATATTTAAATATTATAAATCTATAAATATATGTATAAACCTTTTACAATGCATGAATGATATGATAAACCATTATTTATTAATGTCATTTACGGGCACCTGTGGCTCAGTGGTTAGCACGGCTGCTTCACAGGCTCGGCGTCCAGTTGTCTGTGTGTACATGGAGGTACAGTATATAATATACATTTCAATATTATATATAGCATATACATATATTTTTAAAAACTGCATATGCACACAACTAAATGTATAAATGATATAGTAAACCAAGTTTTTATTAATATAATTTATATGCTTGGGGCATAGTGGCTCAGTGCTTAGCACACCTTCCTGGCATGTTCCGTGCCTATATTACCATGAATGTACAGTATATATATTACTTATTACAATATTTTATTAACTTATACATGTATGCACAAACCTATTAAAATATAAGCCTTATTTTTGTATGCTTATAATTTACATGCTTCAGGGCATGGTGGCTCAGTGGTTAACACACATGCCTCACAGGTCCCAGGTCCAGTTGTTGTCTATGTGTCATTTCTTTCAATATTATATATATTTATAAATATATTCACAATCCTATTAAAATGTAAACCAATTTTTTTCATATAATTTACATGTATGGGGCATGATGGCAGCACATCTGCCTCACATGTTTTGTGTCTATATTTACATGGATGCACAGTATATTTATTTCAATATTATATTTATTTATAAATATATGCACAATTCTATTACAATGTAAACCATTTTTTTTAATTTGTAGAATTTTCATGCTTAACAGCATAGTGGCTCAGTGGCTGGCACATGTTCCATGTCTATGTTTACATGGATGAACAGTATATATATA
>JANRMT010062802.1:12204947-12221178 GCA_026402145.1 Polypterus bichir lapradei | reverse complement strand
AAGAGGAGACCACTGAAATTAGAATGGGAGTACTGGCTGCAATGGTGTGCAAGATAGCATGAAACATGAGTAGCATTGAGAACGGATGATGATCGTCCCGAAAGAAAGGTTGATGGGCACATTACCACATCAGAACAGATATCTACCCCCCAAAATATGAACAGTAGTGAATATGATGTAAAATACCAGGCCAATTATCACGTTAGCCCCCCTAAGAGTGTGAGTAGAGATTTTAAAACAGATAACTACTTCCAGTAAAGAAGATGGGCAAACTAAAAGAGATGAACAGACACTGACACCAAAACCCATCCCGAAATGTGAGTAATGGCATGGGTGGCACAATGGTGGGCAAATTAGCACCGAATATGTGTACGGTTGAGAAGAGCTCATTACCCATGGAAGGATGAAGGGGCAAGTTAGAGCAGAAGAACAGAACAGATCACAATGCCCAGCCTATGAGGATGACGGGGGGGGGCATTAGAACTGAAGAGGAGAGACCACTCAAATTAGAATACGAGTACCGGCTGCAATGGTGGGCAAAATAGCATTGAATATGCGTAAAGGTGAGAACAGATCATTAGAATTGGAGTACTGGCTATAATGTTGGACAAAATAGCATAAAATATGAGTAAGGCTGAGAACAGACCATCATTAAAGTAAAGATGAGGGGCAAATTAGAGCAGAAGAACAGAACATATCACAACGCCCTGTCTATAAAGAAGACGGGGGCAGCAGAACTGAGGGAGAGACCACTCAGATTAGAATTGGAGTACTGGCTACAATGGTGGGCAAATCAGCATAAGATATGAGAAAGTGTGAGAACAGATCAACAGTAAAGTAAGGATGGAGGACAAATTAGAACATAAAAACAGAACGGATTGCTACCCCCAAATCCCTCAATAATATGACCAGTGGTGCATATGGAGTAAAATACCAAGGCAAACTAGCACTGGTGAGCCCACCCTAAGAATGTGAGTAGGGATTACAGATTTCAGATAACTACTTCAAGTAAAGGTGATGAACATATTAAAACAGAAGAACAGACCCTGACAACACAACCCATCCTAGTAATGTGAGTACTGGCATGGGTGGCGCAATGGTGGGCAAAATAGTGAAGATTATGTGTGAGATTGAGAACAGGTCATTACCAAAGGAAGGACGAAGGGGCAAATTAGAACAGAAGAAATATTCTAATCACTACACCCTGGCTATGATGAAGACGGAGGCATTAGAACTGAAGAGGAGAGACCACTCAAATTAGAATACGAGTACCGGCTGCAATGGTGGGCAAATTAGCACTGAATATGAGTAAGGGTGAGAACAGATCATTACCGTCCCCCTGTCCCTTACGTATATCAAGGATGATGAGCAAATTACAACAGCAGAGCAGAACAGAGCACTACTCTGTCCATAAACCCCCCCCCCCCCAAGAAAATTGTGAATTATGGTGTAAAATAACAGCACAAGTCAATCCCCCTCAAGAATGTGAGAATGCCAGTCAAAGTTAGAACAGACGAGACAACTAAAATTAGAATGTGAGTGCTGGCAGGTGAGGGCAATGGTGGGCAAACTAGCACAGAATATGAGTGAGGGTGCTAAGGGTTAGTAGTTCATTACCAAAGCATTATGGGGGGCAAAGTAGAGTGGAAGAATAGAACAGATCCCCCCCCCCCCTAAAAAAAACAGTGCATAACGGCATAAAGTAACAGCTCAGGTCAAATACCCTCAAGACTGTGAGTAGGAGTAGGAACAGATCACTGCACGCTGTCTATAAGGAAGAGGGGGACATTAGAACTGAAGAGGCCACTAAAATTACAACACGAGTGCTGACTGCAATGGGGGGGGAAAATTAACACAGAATATAAGTAAAGGTGAAAATAGATCAAAGTAAGGATGGGGGGGGGTGTATTAGAGCAGAAGAACAGAACAGAGCACTAATGCCCCCCCCACCCGATACCCCCCAAAATATGACTAGTAGTGACTATGGCGTGAAGTAACTTGCAAATTAGCACATTTCCAATCCCCTAATAATGTGAGTAGAGATTACAGATTTTAGAACAGATGATTACTTTGAGTAGAGATGATGGGACAAATTAAAAGAGAAGAAACAGACCCTGACACCAAAACAAAGCCATCCTCGAAATTCGAGTCCCGCGGTGTGTGCAGCAGTGATGGAAAAAATGATCGCAGATTATATGAGTAAGGATTAGAAGAGAGCGTTAGCCCCAGACCCATGAGGGGCAAATTAGAGCAAAACAATAGAATGGATCTACAAGGAAGAGGAGCAAATTAGATCTGAAGAAGAGACCACCCAAATTAGAATGGGAGTACTGGCTGCAATGGTGGGCAAAATAGCATAAAACATAAGTGAGGTTGAGAACAGACCATTACTGAGGTAAGGATGAGGGGCACATTAGAGCAGAAGGTCAGAACAGATCACTACGCCCTGTCTACGAGGAAGAGGGGGACAGGAGAACTGAGGAAGAGACCACTCACATTAGAATGGGAGTACAGGCCGGTGTGCTGTAATGGTGGGCAAATTAGCACAGAATATGAGTAAAGTTGAGAACAGATCATTACTGCCCCCCTTTCCCCTAAAGAAAGGATGAGGGTCAAGAATGGATTAGATCATTATCCTGTCCATAATCTCCCCAAAGAGTGAAGCATAATGGTGTAAAATAACAATACAGGTCAATCCCCCTCAAGAATATAACAGCATGGGATTAAAAGTTAGAACAGATAACCACACCCTGTTTATAAGGTAGAGGGGCAAATCAGAACTGAAGAAGAGACCACCCAAATTAAAATGCAAGTACTGGCAGCAATGATGGGCAAAACAGCATAGAATTTGAGTGAGGATTAGAACAGGACAATTAAAAAAGTAAGGATGGAGGGCAAATGAGGAAGAGGAGGACAAGAGAACTGACCACTCAGATTAGAATGGGAGTACTGGTTACACAAGATATGAGAAAGTGTGAGAGCAGGTCATTACTAAAGTAAGGATGGGGGGCAAATTAGAGCAGAAAAACAGAACAGATCACTATCCTGAAATCCCCCAATAATACGACCAGTGGTGAATGTGGCATACAATACAATGCAATTTAGCACCGGTGAGCCCACCCTAAGGATGCGAGTAGAGATTTCAGATTTCAGACAACTACTTCAAGTAAAGGTGATGGACAAATTAAAAGAGTAGAACATACCCTGAAAACACAACCCATCCCAGAAATGTGAGTACTGGCATGGGTGGCGCAGTGGTGGGCAAAATTGTGCAGAATATGTGTGAGATTGAGAACAGGTCATTACCAAAGGAAAGACGAAGGGGCAAATTAGAACAGAAGAAATATTCTAATCATTGCACCCTGGCTAATTTGCCTTGACGGGCAAATTAGAGCAGAAGAACAGAACAGATGACTACCCTGCCCAAGGGGTCAATCCCCCTCAAAAATGTGAGAATGTGAGTAGAGGTAATGAACAGTTCAGTACACCCTGTCTATGGGGGGGGAGACATTGAAACTGAAGAGACCACTAAAATTAGAATGGGAGTGCTGGCATTTGCAGTGGGCAGAATTTAGAACAGGATATGAGTGAAGGTGAGAACAGATTATTGCTGCCCCCCTGCTTGCCCCCCCTTCCCCCAAGAATGGCAGAACATAACAGATCACCACCCAGCCCACAACCCCCCTGGTGAAGAGGAGACCACTAAAATTAGAATGCAAGTACTACCACAATAATGGGCAAAATAGCACATACTATGAGCAAGAATTAGAACAGACCACCACTAGAGTAAGGATGAGGGGCAAACAGAGCAGAGAAACAGAATTGATCACAACCCTGAAAATCCCCCCAAAAACGTTAGCGGTAATGAATATGAGATAAAATAACAGCACATGTCAGCCCCCCATGATTACAGATACACATAGAACCTTCCATTGGAGATGATGGGGGCAAATTAAAAAGAGGAATTCAAAAAACTCCATCCCGTAAATGTGAGTACAGGCGGGCAGGCAGGGGTCTACCCTCTCACCCCCAAAGAATGTCAGAATGTGAGTATAGAAGTCCGAACAGATCGCTGGCCCTGTCGATAAGGAAGAGAAACAAATTCAGACTGAAGAGGAGGCCACTAAAATTAGAATGTGCAGTGCTGGCATGTCTGTGGCGCAATGACGGGCAAAGTGGCACGGAATATGATTAAGGGTGAGAAGAGCGCATTACCAAATCCCCCCAAAAGTGCGCTGAATGTGGCGGAAAATAACAGGCAAATTAGCACAGGTCAGTCCTCCCAAGAATGTGAGTAGAGATTACAGATTTTGTAGGTCATTACCGCCCCCTGTCCCCCAAGGTAAAGATGAGGGGCAAAAGAAGAATAGAACAGACCACCACCCTCAATCCAACCCCAAAATATGAACAGTGGTAAATATGGAGTGAAAATAGTACTGGTCGCCCCGAGAATACGGGTAGAGATCACTGATTGCCCAGTAAAGGCGAAGGGCAAATTTAAATAAAAGGACATACCCATACAACACTGTCTATCGCTGAAATGTGAGCTCTGCCTGGTATGGGTGGCGCCGATTCGCGCTAATCCTACACGATAACCCCCACCCCCGAAAACACAAAAAGTGAGGGAGATGGACACCGTCTCCACCCAGCCGTACTAAAAACAGCGGGCATAGGGGTCGAGTCAGGAGGGCAGTATCAGGTAATTTCGCTGTAAACAGTCCGTCACCAGTGATTTGTGGGGAGCTATTTGATAAAGGTGTGCGGTTTGACGTCTCAGATGTGTCACGGTCCCCAAGCGTTTCTCCGTCCAGATGTCAGAACAGACCGCAGTTACGGAAGTGAGGCCGCTGCTCTTAACGGCATTGACAACTTACTGGCTGACTGCCTTCCTGGTAAGGCGGGTCGCAGCTGTGTAGGATAAAGAAGAATACACGTAGGTCTACAGGTGGTCCAGATGCGCCTTTGGACCCGCAATGGGTTTGCTAAAGTGGTATGGTGCAAGTTTTTATGGGCGGAGTTTAACCTTCGGCTGTGTGCGCGCGTACTGCACGAACTCCTAAACAACGGCTGGCGCTTTATTGGCTCCTCATTGCTTGACAAAGACGCGTTGTATTCTGTGAGATTTTTTTCGCAAATTAAATATGTTCTTTGGACTTTGAAAATATTTCGAATATGATGAAAAAACAGACATCTTTATGTCTAGTGGGCGAACAGGACACGACAAATTAACAAAACCTGAGCTGAGCCTGCGTGACTGTGTGCGGCGAGAGTCCTTTTAAAATTTGGAACCCCTGAGATTTCACAGATCTGTCAGCATCTGTTCATGGAAGCTGATTAAGATCCAAGCAAATTAAGCTTCTCTCTGGAGTCTTCATGTAGTTGGTTCTTTTTGAACCAAAAATTTCTCCCCAATAGAATCGCTTTAAAGAATGCACTTCAGCGCCTTTATTTTTAAGATGAGCGGGTTAACATGATGGATGGATATTCACGTTTAAAATTTAACACTAAGCATGAAGCGCGTCATCTTTTGCGAAGCTGAAAGTTTTCGAAAGCATGCATGTAATGTGATTGTAACGAGATTCATAAACTAAATATAAAGCATAAATAAAGAAATAAACCAAGAGTGCTTTAAACGGACGCAGGAGCAACTTATCTTTTAAAAATTTATACGACATGCGATACAAACGAGGCCGCCTGTTAAATCTGCCATACAAGAAATGGACGGGGACATTCGCATCGTCTAACAGAGGTTTCAATATAGTGCTTTCATTGTCAGTGTTGTCACGTCGTGCACATCAGATTACACCACCGAACCAGATGTGCAGCGATAGAGGGTCCTTGAAACAGTTCATCACGAAGGCGATAAGCGACAAAATGCGAAAAAACGACGTCTCAATGGATACTGCAAAGAGGAACGCGAAATGAATGGTCAGGTAGACGTGTGCATGTCGGCGGCTTCGAATAGCTGCTCTGAAACTGACCGATGTGCCTATACTATAGTGCCTTTCAAATCTAACTGTCCATAATATAGTGCCTTTCATTTCTGTATGTCTTTCTATCCATCTGTCCTTTATATAGTGCGTATCTATCTATCTGTAGTGGCTTCCATGTCTGTTGGTCTATCATATAGTGCCTTTCACATCTAACTGTCCATACCATAGTTTTTCAAGTCTGTCTGTCTGTCTGTCTATATATCTGTCCATAATAGAATGCCTTTCATACGTAATTAATATTTGATTATTTCATATACTAAAGATCTTTTAAAATGAAAATAATATATCTTTTATATCTATCTGTCCATCTGTAATATAACATCTTTCACACCTGTCTTCTGTCTATTTTTATATAATATAGTGCCTTTTATATCTATCTATTTACCTATCAAATAATCCCTTTCATATTGATCTGTCTGTCTATCCATGTTTTTCATATCTACCTATCTATAATATAGTGCCCCTTAAATCTGTCCATCTCTTTATCTATAATATATTGCTTTTCATATCTATCTATTCTATAGTGTCTTTTGTGTTTACCCAAAACATATTGCCTTTCACATCTATCTATCTGTCTATCATGTAGTGCCTTTCACTCTATCTATCTATCTACCTATCATATATTGCCTTTCACATATCAATCTATCTATCATATAGTGCCTTTTACTCTATCTATTTGTCTATCATATAGTGCCTTTCACATCTATCTATCTATCTATCATATAGTGCCTTTGACATCTATCTATCTGTCTATCATATAGTGCCTTTTACTCTATCTATCTATCTATCTATCTATCATATAGTGCCTTTCACATCTATCTGTCTATCATGTAGTGCCTTTCACATCTATCTATCTATCTATCATATAGTGCCTTTTACATCTATCTATCTATCTATTTATCATATATTGTCTTTCACATCTATCTATCTGTCTATCATATAGTGCCTTTCACATCTATCTATCTATCTATTTATCATATAGTGCCTTTCACATCTATCTATCTATCTATCTATCATATAGTGCCTTTCACATCTATCTATCTGTCTATCATATAGTGCCTTTTACTCTATCTATCTGTCTATCTATCATATAGTGCCTTTTACTCTATCTATCTATCTATCTATCATATAGTGCCTTTTACTCTAACTATCTGTCTATCATATAGTGCCTTTCACATCTATCTATCTATCTATCTATCTATCTATCTATCATATAGTGCCTTTCACATCTATCTATCTATCTATCATATATTGTCTTTCACATCTATCTGTCTATCATATAGTGCCTTTCATATCTATCTATCTATCTATCTATCTATCTATCTATCTATCTATCTATCATATAGTGCCTTTCACATCTATCTATCTATCTATAGTGCCTTTCACATCTGTCTATCTATCTATCTATTTATCTATCTATCTATCATATAGTGCCTTTCACATCTATCTATTTTATAGTACCTTTCTAATCTATCTGTTGATCAGTTTTATAGTGCCTTTCTATCCACCTATCTATACTTAAATGATCCAAGTTGTTTTCGTATCCACCCTGCACTGTGTGAGCCCCGGCCAATGCAGTGACCCTCACATGGTGACACAACATGTCAGTTTTATCCTTCATTTTGTGTCACACCATTATCAGTATCCCTCATACCCCATTTGTGTGAGCAATTATGGAGGAATATGTCAGACAACGTTGAACAAATAATGCAAATAAGTAAATGTGAATTGTGAAATGTGACAATACATGAGTAACAACGCAGTGATATATGAGCATGAATTCACGTTTTTGTCATGTATTTAAGTATATTTTTATGTGTTTATTTCAATGACACTGCATGCAACACAAAATGAAAACTATCACGAGCACCCATCAAAGTTGAGAGAGCGGGCTCAAGTCAGTGCTGTGTTTTGATTGGTGAATGATCCCAGTCCAGCTGTTCACACGCCAATGTGCCACAGGATTCACAAAGCAAGTAAAGCGCCAGCTCACAGTTACGATGGGTGCGTCTCTTTGGTGAACTCGAGTGCAAGAAAAACGTCACTCGTCACGTGGGGACTCATTGTCTTGTGCAGATATAACCCCGACCTAAGTGCTATTGAGACACATGAAGGCCTCTCGCCCACCAATGATGTTTCTTTTCTTCTGCCGCACTGTTCTCCTTGCCGGTGTCCCCCTCAGCTTCATAACTCATAGATCAGGCACCATCTATTTACTTTGTTACTTCTATCACTCTTCTATCACTCTAAATATAAAAACAAAGTATAAAAATTTAAAAGCAATGCAGAAATAATTTAAATAAAATACCACAAGTAGAAGATAATCCAATAGAAAATATAAATAGATAAGAAAGTCGGGATGAATCTACTGGAGTCTTAGAAAGCTCACTGAAGATTAGCAGCAATGTCAACAGAGGACGTTGTCCTGGACGACTTTTGGATTCACCGCTCGGACTGATGCCTGAATTGTGGTCTCTGACGCTCACGTGGGATGGTCCGACATATCTGTCTCTGTCGATGCTCTCTGGTCTCTCGCACAGGCCATTATGTATGTCAAAAAAATCACGCAGGGTTCTGAACATCATGATATTACAGTTGGCTCCCCTGGTGATGGATGGCTCTGCCTAAAAGCTTTGCTCCTCGTACTTTATCTGTGCACTCTGTCGCTGTCTCCAGTTGTTTCACCATTAAGTTGTAAATTATTTGATCATTTGAAACTAAGAGTTCCATACATTAAGAATAAACAATGTACAGATTTCGTGAGATACACAAGAAAGAGGGAATGCCCAAATGTATTTGGGTCATCAGTTATTGGAAACAAGAAAGAAAGTTAGTCAGCTAAATTACCTTCAAGAGTCCTTCATACTTCATGACGGTCCATTTAAACAGAGAGGCGTCATTAAGGCAGACTGTTGTAGTTCGAAAATTATAATTTTTATCTTTCCATGACACAAAGTCAGCTGTGTGTGGTGTATGACGTCACCAGGTCAGGGGTATAAAAGTGAACATCATGCACTCCTTGGTTTGTCCAAATCTGTGGATACAACTAAGGCTAGATGAAGACCCCCCCCACAGGCCCCTTGGTGACTTAGCTCATCAGCTCATCATAAAGCACCCAAGCGCTGCACACTCCAAAATGCCATCCCCACTATCCCACACCCCTCCACGCTATGGACACGAGAGGCACCGTTCATGTAAATCAAGTAATATGGGCACCAAACCTTTATGCCCACCTTCCCACATCCATGCTGTGGACACTAAGGAAGTCTGCCCCCTGCCCACCCACAATTAAGGCTCCATACGGGTTTTGACTGGCACTGCAGGTAGGCAAGAGAGCAAGCATATGGAAAGCAACCCATCTGTGCCCACCCGCTATGTCAGAATATGATTTTTTTCTTCTGTGAAGGGTGACCAATCAGGTAATGAGATGTTGTAATGAGCAGGGCCCAATCAGGGACATGCCATATAATAAGCACAAACCAATCAGAACGCAATGTAGCTCTCATTTCCAAAAATCTTCGTTTTCACCCACCCGTACTGAAACACTGTGCCATCATTTTAAGATGTTTGCAGCTCTGGAGAACATTTTCAGAAATATTTGTTTGTCTCCAAAACGGAGACAGATCTGCTTTCTTAAACGATAACTAGTGATGAGCGAGCATGCTCAGCCGAACATGTGTTCGGCTCGAACATCGCTATGCTCGGAGCATGGCACTACTCGAATGAGCACCACATGTGCTCGTGCGCCATGCTCAAGTCACCGCCCCACACGTTTCGCGGGTTGGAGACAGCCAATCAAGGGGCAGGTAAGTACTGCTCTCACTGTAATGTCAGTAGCCATGTCAGGTGTTGGCATTACAGTGATTGGCTGGCCGGAACACGTCATCGGGTGCTATATAGAGCGTCAGCTCACCTGTAGGCACTCCCATATCATGTTTTAGAGCGTCATTTTTCCTGTAAAATTGATTTTTGGGGGGGGGGGTTTGGGCGTGTTTTTGTCAGTCTGTAAAAGTGGCGTACAACTCGGACAAACTGGGTCCCAGCAGGGACTTGGGAGTCCGAGATGCATCCAGACATCATCCCCATGCTGTTCCCGGTCCATTTGGGTGGTGTTTCTGTCACTTTCTGACCTTTTCCAATGGACCAGGCACCCTCCCCTCTTCAGAGCAGGGGGTGCCTGGTTGTCTCCCATTGACTTACATTATACTCGGGTGCTCGGTAGAGCACACGAACATCGCGATGTGTTCGGATCGAACACCCGAACACTTTGGTGCTCGCTCATCACTAACAATAGCGTATTAGTGTGGACGGGGCCCAAAAGCACTAGAAAGGAAGAAGCTGTGCATCAGAACGAAATAAGAAGACCATCATGGAGGCAACTGAACGGAGTCGATAGGTTTGATTACATTTGGTGGGCCAACGTGGGTGTCCTAAATGTTCTAAATCTCTCTATTATAAAAAAAAATCTTAGGAGGGAGACTAAGGGGACGAGACGTGATCTTCTCGGATGACAATTTGAAGTCCCGCGAGAGACACTTTAACGTCACGCGAGACAAGGCAGAGAGCCATCATTTAAAGCAAGTACAGGGACATCTAACCTAGCAGTTGTTGGACTGCTTTTGGCAGACAAGTTTCATGTGCTCCCAGCTCTTAAAACAACGACAAGCAGAACATGCAGCAAGCCAGCAGATGATCCGACCGATTCTCCTTAGCGTGTGTTCAGCCACACCCCCCTCACATCGCTATTGCCAGAGACACGAAGTGGCAAAAGGACAGCTGCTGTACAGGCTTTTAAATGATGGACGTGCAGCAGAAACACAGCAGCTGATCCGACGGCATCTCCTTAGCGTGCGTTCAGCCAACCCCCCCTTCACAACACAAGCGGCGTTATACGTCATGCAAGAAAGAGATTTAACCGTGCCCGGGGTCGGAAATAAAGGACAAGTATTGCTTTTTACAAATGTTTTAAAGTAAAAGTGAAAATAATCCATATGTAACAATTCCCATGAAATAACAATCTTGTTAAATTGTATATCCGGTAAATCAAACCCGGGGGTGGACGAGCGAAGTGAGCAGGGGGCGGAGCCACCTAGGATTTAAAATGGATGTTGTAAACACACAAGCAGAGATGTCAGAGTGCGGAGAACTGAAGGCAGTGGAAGGCCACGCCAAGGATAAAATGGAATGGGAATTGCAGGGGAAGTTGCAAAACCAAAATAGCAAACCAAAGGTTGAAGCCGTGAAGACGTGAAATAAATAAACAAAAAGTCCAGGGCGTGAATTACAAGCCTAAAGGTGACTCATAATCACGTTAAACGAAGACAAGGAACAGAAGAAGGCTTCATAAACCAAAATATACTAATAGGGAAGGTCACTAAAGGTTTTTTGGATGTGTGCACTTAGTTATGTGGATGACGTGTCTGGCGTCGAGGGAGAACTACGCGTGAAGCAGATCAAGAGCCCCAGTAGAGTCTCGCTGCAGACCACCAGCGCTCTGCTTCGTACTGCATTACATGTCAGTGATGTTACAAAATATGTCCGGATACACAAGGTTATCGGACTCAAATAATGACAACTGTTGAGTAAACCAGGTGACATGAATGTGCAATCCAATTGGCTGTTAAGCAGAACTCCTGAAAGGCACAGCTTTGGGGGTCTATAGTTAGACCTTTTGCATACGGGCAGTGACATAAAATGTGAGGTGGAGTTTGCTTATAGTACACATTGTGATGCATGGGTTTGCCTGCAGATGGCATACTCTTCTCGAACTCGGGACTTCGATAGGCTGTGAGCAAGATGGCATTCAAGCCATACCAGGGGGCTGCACTGCTAATTGGACCACCAGCAATGCTACCTCCTTGGCCTTCCCAAAACATCTTAATTATCATTGTCCGCAGCGGACATTACCTCCTTGAACCCGGGACATCGATAGTCGGAAACCAAGCTGGACTGGAGGTGTAACAAACACACATGAATGGAAGTTACGCCTAATAACGGGCGCTTTTATTCCACAGCAAATAATTTACAGCAGCCTTCTAGCAGAATGAAACTCGCAAATAGGCCTACCCTGTAAAAATAACAAGTCACTTCAATAGGCAGGCCCTGCGGTGGGCTGGCACCCTGCCTGGGGTTTGTTTCCTGCCTTGCACCCTGTGTTGGCTGGGATTGGCTCCAGGAGACCCCCGTGACCCTGTAGTTAGGTTATAGCGGGTTGGATAATGGATGGATGGATTCAATAGGCGGGCGGCACGGTGGCGCAGTGGGTAGTGCTGCTGCCTCGCAGTTAGAAGACCTGGTTTCGCTTCCCGGGTCCTCCCTGCGTGGAGTTTACATGTTCTCCCCGCGTCTGCGTGGGTTTCCTCCTGGTACTCTGGTTTCCTCCCACAGTCCATAGACATGCAGGTTAGGTGCATTGGCGATTGTAAATTGTCCCTTGTGTGTGCTTGGTGTGTGTGTGCGCCCTGCAGTGGGCTGGCACCCTGCCCGGGGTTTGTTTCCTGCCTTGCGCCCATTGTTGACTGGGATTGGCTCCAGCAGACCCCCGTAACCCTGTAGTTAGGTTATAGCGGGTTGGATAATGGATGGATGGATTCAATAGTGTTCCTGATCGTCGTCCAGCGTCTCATGTCGTGTCCCATTTCCCAATTACCCCATTCTAATCTGCAATTTGTAATGCCATGGGAGTCTCCACCTGCCTTCTCGAGCCCCTCAGATCTCAAAGGTATAACGAGAACAGCGCCCAGCACACCCGTGAATACCCTGCTGTCAATCACCGGTCCAGAACCCGCCCATCTCTAGAGTATCAATGCTGGCCGTTACAGAGGACACGAACACACAGCAAGAGTGGTGAAAAGTGCACAATGCTTTTGTTTTCACAACAAAGTACCAAAATTACACTGCAGAATCTCCATAAATAAGTAAGTAGTACTAGGGTGTTGTACTGTGTTAGCCATTATGAATATAGTGAAAAGTCAAGCAAAATGACACCTTTTGTTGGCTAACTAAAAAGATTACAACGAAAGCTTGCATATTGTAATCTTTTTAGTTAGCCAATAAAAGGTATCATTTTGCTTGAGTTTTCACTACATAAATAAGTCAAAAATAATCCATCAAAATAATATTCTTGTGGATGCTAAACTCAATCAATAAACGTCTCATCCTCAGCAAGGGAAAACGTCCGCCGGCAAGCGCAGTCAATTTTCTCTCCGGCTCGTGTCCCTGGGTAGGACTTACTGAGTTTGTTACTGTGTTCGTCTGCTCCCGCACCTTAAGATCAACACACACAGATGCGGTGTTTCAACTGCTGAATCGTCGGCCGTCAAGTGCCATAATTTCAGCAGACGCTTCACATGCAGACCCCCTAGTGATGAATCCGGAGTTTACAGAATGAAAGTCGCTTAGAAATCCGGCATCCTCTTCTTGCACACGTAATCACAGCTTTGAGCGCGCGGATGTGCCGCGGAATTCCCAGGTCAATTTAAGCGCGTCCACTCAATTTGCGGACGATTCACCAATCAAAACACAGCACTCGCTAGAGCCCGCCCTCTCAAGCTTTGACGAGTGAAAGTGACAGTTTTACATTCAAACCTTATTTTATGCAGCGATTGGAGGAATTTTACAAACAGAAATAAATAAATAAATACGCATTGAAAAAACATGTATTTATGCTCACATTTCATCCTCTTTTTCTTTATTTATTGTCACCTTTTACAGTCCTTTTATTTATTTTATTTTGGCTGAACATCCTGAGCCAAAGACCCCCAAACTCATTTTATCGCACGCGGGTGAAAGTTCTGCGCATGGCTGTTACATCTCTGTAACGTCACACTGGCCTCACACATTATCACCTGCATGGCGCGGAAAAAAGGAAAATATTCAGCAAACGAGGGCACCGGCGAACACCGAAAATTCGTTGCAAAGGAAAAACGTTTTGGATAATTTCCCCGTGTCTGCGTGGGTTTCCCCCCACAGTCCAAAGACATGCAGATTTGGTGCTAGCGATGCTAAATTGGCTGTGTGTGTGAGTTTACCTTGTGATGGATTGGCACCCCGTCCAGGGTTTGTTCCTAACTTGGGTCCAGCACACCCTCGCAACGCTGTTCAGGACTGAGTGGGTTAGAAAATGACTTGGCACAAAGTCTCGTCTCGCGGGACGTGAAAGTGTCTGAGAAAGTCTCCTGTAATATACAAATGCGTCTGGTGGGCTTTTGCAGGGAAGTGTTGGGTGAGGCTTGATCCGAGTGGAAGTGCAGTGCAACACAAAGAACAATCAAAGGGTTGTTTATTTAACTCCCGCTTTCTCAGCTTTTCTTTATAATTTAAGCGCCACAAACTGCCCACCTTAAACTATGAGGACCATTCAGACATGACAGCATTCGTAGTTACAACCCAGCAAGGAGTTACAGCAATTCTGGAATCCATCAGACCTAAAAAAAAACAAACTCTCCACTCACGAGAGCAGAGACATTGATAGAGAGGCAGAGTGGGTGACAGATGGGACAGCCAGCAATGACAGCAGGGTCACCATAAAACACAAAACACATAAACCTTTGCTTGCTTACCTTAACCCATTTGACAAATACAGCTGGACAGCGCTTGGCGCATCAGCTGGTACTTCACGTTTCAGAAAACTGTTGAGAGCATTCAGTCCTAAACTATAAAAGAACTGAAATTAGGACTAAATGAAGCCGGGGGCTAAATCGGGTTATTGTGAAGTGGAAAGACAATCTAACAGTGTGTATTAAAAGGAGGACGGACAAAGACAAGAATTCTTTGTGGTATATAACAAAGAATAAAAAAGAATCAAGTTGAATGAACGCCTTTACTGAGATGCAAAGAACGCTGACAGAGAGATCTGTAAAAGAAGAAGAAATAATTTACAAGACCCTGCATGCAGTAGACCACAGATCATCTGAGACCAAAATGAGTGTTGGACACCACCTGAGCTCCTGAGCAGTTCTGCTCTCTTGGACTTTTGTTTTTTTTCTTTTTCATATGGAGAAGTTCACTGCGCTCATCATAGTTTGCTTTCATTTCCGTTTTCAAAAGAAAAAATGGCGTGTGGTTTTCTGAATGGCTGTCCGTGTGTGTGAACCTCGTGTGCTCTGCTCGGCTTTGTGCACCACAAGTGTGGAGCTGCGACGGAATGAGGCGACTCCGCTCAGGTCACGTGCTGGCTTCTGTTTCTTCTCATTTCACAACTTCTGTTCATTTTTTATATTGCCTAATGCTACAGGATGAAATCATAAGCACAGGGAAATGAAATGACAGAGAATCTTTAATAGTGACTTTCACATCTGATCTACCATATAGTGCCTTTCATATCTGTTACATGGCGACGTCTGTCTTTGTAGATAAAAAAAAAAAATCAGTTATGGGATGCCCTCTGGACCCCCGTGGTCGCAGCAAAGGAGAGAATTAAAACAAAACTGAGTGCCATTAGGAACAATGCTGCACATCCTCTCTGTGGCACACAAGACAGTGAATCATTGAAACTGAATCATTGACACTGAAACGTGACGAGGACTCCTTAATACCAACAGAAAGACGTCTGCATAGCGCCTCACTGGCACTGGGACTGCCAAGTCAGATGTTTTCTTCTCTTTCTTTTTAATTTTTTCTTCCTTTTTCGTCATTCTGGTGTGAGTTCAGATTATAGTGTGTATATCAATGTATATATTCTATAGTGCCTTTCATTTCTATCTATCTATCTAAAGAACGTTTGTAAAATATTCCCCTAGAGACAAATAAAGTTCTATCTATCAGTCTCTCTATTGATCGACAGAACACACTTATAATTAATAGATAGACAGATAGGTATGAAAGGTGCTATATAATAAATAGAAGTAAATAGCACTATATAACATACATAGACGTGAATTATGCCACATAATAGACAGACAGCAATAATAGATAAACAGGAATGAAAGGTGCTAAAAAATAAATAGACTGATGTAAAAAGCACTATAAAACAAATTCATAGATGCCAAAAACACCATTTAATTCACAGATCATAAAGGCACTATATAATAAAGAAATAGACAGGTGTGAAAGGCACTGCATGGTAAAGGGATAGATGTGAATGGCAGTATATAATAGAAAAAGAGAGAGATAGAGGTGAAAGGCATTATATAATAAATATATAGAGGTAAAAGGCACTATATAATAGATAGATAGATAGATATGAAAGGGACTATATAGTACATGGATAGATGTGAAAAGCACTATATAATAGAGAT